>JABWDB010000046.1:600000-1127500 GCA_019614645.1 Stratiolaelaps scimitus
TAGTGCTAAACACAACTCTGACAATGTTTTAGTTGTTCAATAATTTAGAAATGTGTAACTTTATTAGTTTAGTTAGTTAGGCGGTGCTTTTCAGTCCAACAGGTGTAGAGTCAGATGGGACAATCGCACCACGACCTGTGCAGCTCGGCCAGTACTACGGCTACATACGTGACAGGGTCACTGGGCTGCCATCATCGTCGCTGCGCAAGTCGGCTTTCTCTCATCTCAATCTGTCGAACGGGTCCCACAAGGCTGAAAAGCGGAAAGCTCCAAAAATACTCCGCCTCAATTCAAAGGCAGATGGCAGCTTTGAAAGACTATAGCTTGTAAACTTCCGAGGCAACGAGATTTGAAATCCGGAAGAGGGAAAAGTTTGCGACAAAATGATGTCTATGTAGATTGATAGGAAAAAACTTACCAAAATAAGGACTCATACGAATGTCCTGGCCGCAGCAAAAATGTTTGCTATGAACCTCTCTACAGCTTGCTTCTGCGTGCCTTTTTTGATATTCAACGGATAATTCTACAGGGCAAGGCTAGATGCGGGCAAAAATGTAAATTCTCGCAAATATTGAAGGTTTTTAAGCTATGCGGTCAAAAATATTCGTTTACGATAGCCACAACGAAAATGTCCTCCACATGTTTCTTTATTAAAGAAGGCACTACTGGAATATGCGATTGGCTTAGTTTCGAATACGGTTCGAAAATACGAACCAACGAACTATCCTCTCTCAAAGAAGCAGACAGCCTGTGAACAGCTTAAGTCAGCTTGTTTCCTATTTCGTAAAGCGCCTCCCACGGTACGGTATCTTGGACGGCTAAGTATCTGGCTTAAAAGTCAAGGATCGGTAGTTCAAGCCTAGCGATTTGCGGCAGACATATGTGTGCACGCACGGTACGAAACAAAGAAAGAACAATAGATTAAACCAGTTACCATAATCCGGATTTCGGTGTCACCTCAAGTTTCTTTCAGTATGTTGTATACTTTCAAGCTATTTTAATATTTGGAAATCAAAATGAAGAAAAAAAACCTTGTCAAGTGAGGCACGGTAGTTACAGAACGATGAGCTATGTTCCGGTAAAATCAACATTCGTAATGAAGTGTGGATTGATGCGTAGCCCTTATGAATTCCACCCGATTTATTGAATCTCCCTGAAACTTCTTGAGACTACCCACTGATGACCGTAGCAACGAATAACAAAAGTTCATTCTGTTGAACGGCTCATTCCTTAAAATGCTGCCTTCCTCTCGACCGATAACGCTATTGGGAGCGTCTCAACACATGAGTCGACTGCAATCCCCTTGTGGCCGTCCAAATGTACCATAACCGTAGACTATAACAACTAATTTGCAAACAATAAAATTACTCATGAAGCCAAATTTAGAATGAAATAATTAGCGGCGACTATAAAGAATGCATATGTATAAAAGAGTGATGGATGTTATTTGTCTATTGCATTTTATATATTAGCTAAATATGTGTGCGGGCCATTTTTGTCTGGGGATGCTTATCATGGATAAAAAGACGAACGAGCTCTGGCTTGTACTCTTCCACTATAATACAACGAATAATAACGTATGAGGCTTTAAAACGCTCGGTACTATAGACTGTAATGTGCTTTTGAACGTGCTTAAAAGTCTTTCGGAACTCTGAACAGTGAAAGCGTGATCCTATTAGTTCACGATAGATAGACGGTCCAATTGTTTTAAGTGGGTTAATGCCCAGGTCCAACAAGATTATTACTTCCACTTATATGCTAATCGATCTGGCCCAGTGTTCTCATGAAATTCATTACGGAGAATTGATTATTTCCTCCCAGACAAACAGCATTTAAGATCGAAAATGAAACTATAATTGGGGTATTCCTCATGGCTACTCACTTCTCACTCGATCGCATACTACATTTTTTATATTATTGATAATACCATTTTGCGATACAGTACCTATCTTGTTGCCATGCTAATTGATGATAATAATAATAACAATAGTTGTAATCGTTAAAATTAGTCATCTTGCAATTTTACCACCCCGTACACTGGACTACGAACAGTGAACAGTATATTATCGTACACTCTATGAAATCAGCCATAAGTGCCATCTCAATCTCAGACCGATCCACGGGCAAACAAGCGGATTCAGTGCGTTGATCGAGAACGAACGTAACCGCAGTGCTATAATAGTAAAGTGTGATGATGAATGAACTAAAGGCAGAAATATTGGACAGGAATCCGTATAACTGATAATGGTTATTGTTGCATATATGTTAGCCTGTCCCCTGCCAAATATTGTGATACCAAAGCACTCATCCCCGACGGCTGCTGCCGCTTCTGTTTCTGCCAGCGAATATAAATCGTATAAATCAGTTTTGGGTAGGCGGCGTTGGCGTCACTTGCGTATAATCATGAATATGAGTATAGATCAACAGAATTGTTGGACGGCGACTACCATGACTACAACGAGGGAATAATCGTATTAACATAACACCGTCACCAGCAACCTAAGCAGCAGCTGGACGCGGCTGCAAAGTCGCGAAACTATGAAGTAAATTATTGCCAATGTGACCACGCAACTACATCTAGATTTGGTCTAGCTGTGACGCCGAGACGATGCCATGTGCGCGGTCTAACAACGCTCAAAGCGTAACACATGACAAGCTCTTTGGTGTCAGAAAGGCGGAAATGATAGATACCGTGGAAAAAGCTACTGCTGTTCTTAATTGCGAATATCGAGGGCGTATGTTATAGCTATGCCGTTATCAGTACCTATAACCGAGAGACTTTGTTCTTTGTTTGTACAAATGACCGAGTCGTAAAAATTGAAAAGGCCTATTTACGTGTTGCCGTTGAATCATCAATAATCATGACATTGTTAACGGCTACAAAACGAGATTTGACTAATATTTTATGTCACTTCAAGAAGCAGTGGCAGGAATGGCAAGATTACCAAGCTATCTAGACGACGAGACCAAACCATAGTCATACCCCCGTGTCCCCTTGTATGATTACCACGTTTCAAGTAAATGTTGTACAATGTTGTCTGCATGGAGAGACGGCTCAGTAGTCGCATCCATAGCCATCAAAACTGAGAGCAAAATCAAAACAGACGGGTGGTGTATATCTAAGTATTATTGACTTGCGCCACTAATTTGAAGCAAAGATATCTATGGAAAGCTACGTGTTGTGGCTCGAGTTCAGGACTTAATCGAAATCAAGGTGTATTTCAACTTTTTTTTGAAGGCAAATAAACAGACGAATGATAAAATTGCAAAGAGGGAAATAGGTAACGTGGGTAACTTAAGAGGTGGGCAGCCTCGTATCGGCTTATTCTGGCGTGCTTATTGATACTAAACAATCACTATTGTTGCTATCATTTGTCGTATGACTGTAATTAACATAAATTGAGATATATGCAACATAGACGAAGTATAGATTGAGATCGCCTTTACGCGCAAGGCTGACCGATATGAATTGCTGCTGCAATTTCAATGAAACCACGTTCGTCAAGCTTGTGATCAATACCAGGTGGCAATTCGAATGCTCGTTCCTCGTCATTCTAATATCGCACACTTACTTGGTGTTCTTCGACGATCGCCAACTAACGGTGAAATTTAGAAAGATTCCAATAATAACAAAAACACCACCGTACACACAGACAAACAGACACTCACGCAGGACTGATCCGTGCAACCAGCGCGGTTCGTGCGCAACTAAATGACGAATAGATTCGCCAAGAGCGCCGATCGTTCTATAACAAACGACCACCAATTCATAAACTCCTTCTTTTCAACTGCCCTCGCAGAGAACCGACGGCAACCGACTGTCACCCTATGTGGGCAGCCATCATGCCGGCGAGCAACACAGAAGCCTACGAACTGTTAGGAGAGAAGCTTCGCTTGGGTTGCCCAAGTTACCGAGTTCGATCCAAGCCGGATATTTATCTTAATAATACTTAATTATAATCGGCTTAACAACATTCCGCGTGTTACATAACGCGCCGCCGGACTGTATAGCGTCATTGAGAGGGGGACAAAGGGTGAAGTCAGACTGTTCCACACAATGAACCATGCTCTGAGGTGGCATCAAGCAGGGTTTGATTCTTTAAAAACAACTTTAGAGCTTCCGTTTTTTGGGAAGTTCACTACTACCGAAATCTGAAATTTCAGTACCCGAATAAAAACAGCATCCTATGTTCTGAAGTGAGTCTGTGAAAGAAATAAGTACAAGGGGAACTACAGAAACCCTACGCAGGATAGGCTGGGCCTTCTGACTAAGATTGGAACCCGATGGCTGTATAACAGCCACTTTTCTCCGGTGCCACAGATCGAAGCCCAATCGCAAAATTGTATGCATAATGCAAAAATAGTAAAATACTCTTAGGCATGCCGGAAAACACACATGGACAGAAAGGACGGTCTCGCTAATATTTCAGAGAAATAAATCCTGAATTTAATAAACCGATAATAAATCGCTGAAAGTCTTCCTCACTTCATCATTACGAGTAAAGACGGTCGATCATAGCATACAATCATACAGGTACGATGATTTCCCAACAACTGGATCGGTGCAAATTGCTCAAGTTGAATCAAGATAGATCAAATCAAAGATGGATAGGTATATTATATAGGGGAATGTTTTGCACTTATCTCTATGTAGTCGGCGACGTGTTACACGATATTCGCCCCTCAAAGTGGCTGAATTATTTTCTACCTCGTTCGAACCAAAGAGCCATCGTAGCCGTGCTCCGCGCACACTCTTTATTTAGAGTTAATAAAGTCATGCCAGTAGTTAGGTCAGCTTATCGAACACCAATACAAATAGGTTTTAGGCATAAGGCAGGTCGTATGTATGTATGCACTAATTAATCGATGGGCCGCCGACCGTACCGTCCCGATCATCATTAGCCCTATATAAACCAACACCGGGGTTTATAGCTTCTCTGCATATTTCGCACAGTTATAAAGCCATGTATCAGTTCTTGTATGCATGTTCTGAACGCGAATATTATTTCATTTCGCTCTGTCGTGAATTTCATAATTGAATATGGTGCCTTAAAATTTTGGCTAGCTTTCAAGTGCGATATAGTTTTAAGAGATGAATAAAATAACGGGTATATATATCCGACCTATATAGGCCTATATGATGACGTATATTAGAATCATACCTGAGTACCTGTCACAAGAGGCAGAAATCAATGTTTATTTCTGAAATGAACGTGAGTGTATTTATGGATGGTGAGGTTCGTTACCAGTGATTCGCACACCAGCAACAACATAATTGACTGTAACATTTCTTCTAGATTCGACTGCTTTCTCTCCATTGCTCTTGCAGCGCCTTATCATAATCATCATTCACTTTCGGCATATCAGGCACGGACTTGATCTCGATGCGTGCTGTGTCCGAGTGGTTCAGGTTTTCTTTGTCCCTCGTGAGGTGCGCCTCCCTGGCGAGCTCACGTAAGTGACTAGCGGTCACTGGTCCTGTCTTATCTACGAGTTGGCTTAGTCTGGAGGACGGATCCTGAAGAAGAGAATGAGGCTCGGCCAGCTCTATGATACGACCAGCATCCAATACCATCACACGATCCGAATCCATAACGGTGTGTAACCTGTAGGAAAATTGCATTTATCGTTGTACTTAATCTACTCAGTCTTCTGATTCATCTAGATATGTCGACCACATGTAAATGACCTCTGATAATTAAGGTTCTGGGAAAGTAAAACTCTCATTTAAGCTTGAGCAAATTTGTTCACATTGAGTTGAGATGATATTTGAGCCTCGCTTAGTGGTGAAATGAATCGCTAAGGCCAGTCCTTGTACATAATTCAAATGTACGAATGATATTGCTATTTTGGTAGCGTAGCGTACGTACACATAGTCGGCACATCGTACTTCAATGAATTCTATAAATTTGCGATACACGTAACATCTTTAGAAATATTTTCCAATAGGCACACTGCTTCAACGATGGCGACAGCCATGCAGACAGCAAACATATGAAGAGCATATCTGCGAAATATGAAATAATACTGCGAAGAATACGCGCGGCCAATGAGTTTGTGGAGTTACTAACCGATGTGCCACGGTAAGAACGGTCGCATGACGAAAGCTCCTCCGGATAGCTTTTTGCACGAGTTCGTCCGTGCACGGATCGACGTTTGCCGTGGCCTCATCCAATACTAGAAGCCGACAGCGGCGAACAATCGCTCGTGCGAGGCAGACGAGTTGCCGTTGTCCGGATGATAAATTCGTTCCTGAATCGGCCGTCAGGTGTTAACGATTGCAACTCGTGTCATAGTTCGAATAAGAAAACCATGATATCTCAGCGGATAGGTAAGCGAACTTAGCGTTATAGTATGCTGACAAAAATTGGACAAACCTCTCTGATTGGGGCGTTCGTCGGTAAGTGATGACACAACGATTGTAAATAGGATTTATTTTCTGATAATGGCTCTAACAGGTAGTGACTATGAAAATTAGCAGTAACTCCGAAAAGCCAATTTCCAATTTGTGTTCTGGTAGAACCAGGCCGACGAGAACATTATCACATAAAGCTAAGAGCTAGTAAGTCTTATGTCATGCTTGCTATCATCCTCGCCGTACATTATAGCTTAAATGGTATAGACCATTGAGTTTTTGCCGTGGTTATTAGGTCACTTAATATACTGATTTAGCCATTTGTAGCAGCGAGGTTTGCTGTGGCTAGACGAAGTGGCGGAGAGGTGCACGGGTTTGATCTTCACCATTGCACATTTGCATTTAAAGGGAACCATCTTATGAACGTAATGTCGAAAGGCTGTGAGTCAGCACGGGAAATGAACTGACCAGACGGAGTGGCCCGATTAATAAGAGCCGCCTCTCGGTTACCACTGACTAATTACGACATTGCTACTAGCGGTGCTTCAAGAGTTTCTCCTTACCTTCCTCACTGACACTGGCGTTAAGGCTTCCAGGCATATCCTGTACGGCCTCTTTCAGGCAAGCCTCGTCCAGAGCCTGCCAAAGCTCTTCGTCGCTCTTTTCTCCGAAGGGGTCGAGGTTTCGACGCAGCGAGCCAGCGAATAGCGATGGCTCCTGTGGGATGATACCAATCGCCGAGCGGAGCTCATGAAGGCCGAGAGTATGAATAGGCACTCCGTCAATTATGACTTCACCTGTTGACCACGAAATCAAGAAGAATTACAGAGTCTGATCTGTGAATAATATTCGATTATTAGGACGCCTAATAAATTCCCGCCCTTATATGATCCTGGCTTAAGGTGGCTGTTCTTCTTTCACAAAGCGCTGCATACCTTAGGTAAATAATTGTCATCTTTAGATCTGCGAACCAATCCCGAGCTGCTCTTTCAGTGAGCACATCTTCCCGATATACAACACGATGTACCGAGCTGCTGAGCCAGTTTTCCGATCTTTGCTTAAAGAGTTGTAAAGCAGATGCCGATACTGCACTATTTTCGATATCAACGAACAGCCTGTTTGAACGGTGGGTCAGACCAGCCGAGCAGCGAGAAGGGAGTGGTTGTGGAAGAGCGTTCAAAAAGTGGAGGCGAGACATATTAGGCGACCTAATATAATTATAAAAGTAACAACAAAACTGATGTATACCGAGTATACAAGCTCTCTCACGTTGCTATCTCCCACGGGATTTGTGGGAGAAGATACTGTATATATATACTTCTCACTACGAAATTACGTTAATAAATATGAATAATATATACCTTCCGGTTCATGCAGGCGGAACAGTGCGGCAATAATCGACGATTTGCCCGCACCGGTACGTCCAACGATACCAATCTAAGAAGGAGTGGAATTTCTCAGTAGATTATTTTGTCACACTCAATGTCTGCCAGGTATTCATTGGTGTCCTCATGCCGAGCCTAGTACAAGCCTTTAGGAGCACTTATGCAGGTTTTCTCCAATGATATCAGCAAGTACTTTTTTGATAGCATAAAAATGTTTAAGGGGAGAACAGATACAAACCTTCTCTCCTGGCCGAAAGTGGCACGAAATGTTACAGAGTACTGGTGGCTGGTTCTGCAAGTAGCGCAGATTCACACTGCGCATCGTAAGGGCACCTCCATGGAACAAAATTAACATTATTATTTAATTATTGTATTATAAGGTAGATTGAAGCAAACCCGCCGGATGTTTTTTTGGAAGAAAAAGTTAATTATCCATATTAGTGAATGATTTTTGTGCATTATGAGCTAGATCCCTGATAATTTAGTATTACATGTTGCCATCTGATCGGTAGCTTTTGCAGGCACTTCATATGACCTTCGTGCGAGAGAGGCCACCCTGTGTGGTAGCCCAAACAGCCTCTCTCGCACGAAGGTCGCCTCTTCCAGTCGCACTGGCCAAAACAACAGAACTCTAGCGGGCTTATAGCAGGAGAATATGCGGAGTGACTCATTAACTTGATTTCGTTATTAGCCAAAAACTCATCAACAACAGCGATCTGTGGGTTCGAGCGGAGAAGCCACGCACGCATACACATATTTGCGCCCTGCCAAGTATTCTGATTCTCTGCCAAAAAGTTTTTAGACACCTTTCCAGAGGTCTCCGGAGACAGAAGCCGATAAAAGGGGATTCTGTCAAAATCCATAGCCATACTCAGCATTCTTTTGTTGCCGCAAGTCTCTTCATGCACCTCAGGTTCAGCTGTTTCATTGGGTATAAATATTAGAGATGCGGGTTCTTTTCGGACTGCATGTGATCAATTTTACCTATATCTCATTCACCGTTAGAGCACGTTTCAGTGTCGTTTTCGTTCTAAAATAATAGCGCAAGTTCTACTAAGAATAAAAATGCTGAAAATCTCTCCTTTTTGGCCGCAATTTGCGTAGCACCCATTTCGCCACAATCCTCCTTATGTAAACATCGTTCTTGACGATGCGCTGAACCATGGAGCAGTACAGTTCTGTGTGGCACGCAAGCGAGCACAGGGACCCGTTCCTCGAACACTGGAAACACACTTTCAATTCGCCCACTGCTTCTTGTTGTTTCTGAGCATCATTCCGATCACCTCCTATTGCATCGTGGCAGAGCTTACACTTCGCATACCATTCCCAGCAGCTAACAGACAGGCCAGCTTTGCGGTCAAAGGCGGCCAGATTTGATAAAACGTCGTTGTTCTTCACAGAGGTTGACATCCTCATATTTCTTCTTCTTCTTCTATTTATTATTAAAAGACGTAGGTCAAAATTAATGTTTAGACTAGTCCACAAAGTTTTAACAGATGCGTGAATATATGTTACATATTTAACAAGGCAGGCATTGCTGCAGACGGCTAATATATATATATATATATATATGTATAGTATCGTCTGCAGTAACGGCAGAGTTCGAATCAGCTTTTGAAACCAGAGACGGCGTATGTTTTTTTCTAGGAGTGTGGACGTGAAGGGATGCCTACCACTGTTGGGCCACCCGTTCGGTGGACGACACTCGGGTTTCGTTTCCAAAGGTGCTTCCGCGCCAAGAGAGCAATACTCGAGTACTCTCTCAACAGAAGTCATCTGACTTTCGATTTCAGCAGCCTGTCGCACACCCCATTGGAACATGCCAGTTAGTAGTAAGGCGTTCGCAATCGCAAGACCCACGTCACCGCCAGTCAAGCCGCCAACTGCAAATGCAAAGAGACATGAATCCGGATCAACATTAGTATGGGTATCAAAATATTTTTGGGCTGCCCTTCAGCCCAAAAACATTCAACTGGTACAGTAGTGCTTTCGGCATTGCTATATGATACGGACCCCTTAAACGCAAACGGGATCGAACCCGTGCGCCTACATGTCTTATCCGATTAGTATCAGTAGCAACGAGAAGAAAAAAGAGCACAAGAAAAACATTTCGAAGTTAAGCCACTTCATTATAATATATTGTGACTATATAAGACTTTAGTAAGTATAAGTAAGACGCTGCACTCCCCGCCAACTTTGGTGAACTTAAATAATTTGTTGCAATCACAAAACAACAGTAGCAACAACAACAACAACAACGATTATTGCTTCATGCAGTTATACCTCCGTTGGCTCCTAGTATGGCGAGGGACATTGTGACAATGGCGATATAAGTGAACGCGAGAAAATCCAACGAGATTCCAAACCACCGAGCAGTACAAAGGAACAGGTTCCAAGATGACGTATGACGATCCTTAATCGGCAGGAAGAGAAGAAATAGTTCGGAACAAAAGAAATTGGTTGAACAAATATTCGCAGCGAACTCCGAACGCTTTACGCGGCTTTAGCACTATAGCAACTGTGTCGTTGTAGTGAAAACCCATTCGAAAGATTATTCCTGCGATAGTAGTTTTTGTTTGCTACTGCAGCGAACCGATGATCGCTCTTGGCAGTTAATGTATCCGCTTTGTTTTTAGTTTAGGCACAAAGACAGAGCTAGGATGACTGGACTAATATATATATATATATATGAGGTACTCACTTTTTGGACATAAGATCGGCGCTTTGCGACAATATGATTTTAGTGTGAAAAAGAAAACTAGTAGACTGTTAGTAGTCGGTTTTGCAAGTGAATTTTGTAGGATGACGGAACGAAGATGTACGGTACACAATCATATATACCTGATACAGATCGAAGAGCTGTTCGAACACAGGTTCGACCCGATAGGCACGAATTGTAGCAAGGCCAAGCAGAGTCGAAGACACGTGTGAAAACACTGGAGAGCGAGTTACCCCTGCGGATTTTCACCATGAGATGGTCGGACATTTTTCCATTAGTGTTGGGAGCAATTACAAGATAAGAGGCAAACATTTCGCCTTGTCAAGTGATTAATTGTAATTAATAGTCAAGTATTAGTACATTTGGCAGAGTGGAACTTTTCCAGGTATGATGCTACTGGTCTATCGTATGTGGTGTCGCGGCACATTTCCTTGAGAAAATGAGACGACTCATTGGTATTTCCGGTAGATTTTCACACCTCATAATTGCCTTGTAAAAATAGTATTCGATACATATATTTTTCTTAATTATTCTTTTTGATAAATATGCTCGTTATGAATACGGATATTATTATTATTTACAACTGAATATTTCTTTATCTGGGAACTTAAGTGTTGTAAATACTGCAGTTCCATGAATAAACCTCACTTTTAATGAACGTATGAATGAATATCATCATCAGCATCATCAGCATGACAACCAATTGGTGATGTCTTGTAAAGTTATTGTACAGCGGGTGCAGTGCGAACGCGTGTACGTACCCTCGAGTCGTTTGACGTCGCGTGCTGTTCGAATGTAGATACCCCAGAGGAGCGTAAACAGGCCAAGTAGAAGCAGAGTGGGAATCACAATATACGGGCAGACAATAGCCACGGAGACGAGGACGCCAGCCAGGTTTAGAACTATCTGGATGAGTCAAATTATTGTAGGCGAAAGTGATTAGAGACGCTAATTATTAGGGCAAATATTATTTTGCAGATGACGATACTCCATACGACTGTACGAATATATTTCATATTATGTGTGCATCTTAATATATACAATGATTAGTGACACAGTGGGAGGCTGTATGGTATGTCATGTTTAAATGAAAATAAATTCGCAGTAGAAGTCACAGGTATCATCAGACGAAGGTGTATTTAGCTCTGTGTGTTTTTTTTTATATGAGTGATAGATTTTGTGTAGATATGATGTATACCCACAAAGGAAATATCGAGGCCCGTTGGAGGAAGGATATCGTCGATGACACCAAGGTCCTGCAGAAATGCACAGAATAATGCGTTGGAGGGTTAATGAGATTGCTTTTATGGAACATCTTCAAGGTCGTACCGTTTGTCATTTCGATCGAGTTTTGGGCAAAGTATTTATGTGCCCAATTTGCGCAGATTTCAACATGCTAGACGTTCGTATTAATATCGAACAACGAAGGTGCAATTGCAGCTAGACTCGGAAATTTCAGATACAGGTTAATTACATCCACTGAATGAACGGGACTCGAGAGATACACACACACACACACACAAACTTACCTTCGTAAATCTGTTCTGTATACGTCCGATAGGATTTCTTTCAAAAAACGAGATTGGCGCACGCATAATACATGCGAACATGTCGTCATGCAGACGCACAGATGCCCGCATACACATTGCAAAGAACGACAAGGCTCGAACCACTGAGGCTACTACCAACAAAGCGATGAGTCCACAGTAAATCCACGCCAGCCAACTGTCGTAAAATTAGCATACATTAGTACCATGTATAATATACATATATATACACATACGCTAGCAAACAATTTACTACACATTGAGTGGGCGTACACGAAATAGGGAGAATATCATTAATTTCAATTAAGGGATAATAACCAATATAATTAATTAACATTCATATATTTTAAATAGCCTAACTCACTTAGAAGACAACTTCCCCGTAAAGGTGCTACTCTTAGCATGATACTTTAGGGAAAAACACAAAAGCACTTGTTTAACTCGGGCAAAATATGGGCAAACAATTGATCGTGAAGTATTTCGGGCGACTACCTGAGATGCTGAGGATTGAGGTCCGTTTCGCCGTTTGCTTGAGCCTCCTCAACCCGGTCACACCAGTACGTTAGCCAGAAGTCCGTTCCATTGAACAGAGCCTTGAGAATGAATCCCGCAAGGATAGAACACAGTGCATACACACAAGAAAATGGGTTCAAAGTAGAGATATTTTTTACAATGGACAATTGTATTGTAAAGCTTTATTGGTTTATTAAAGGAGCCGCAATTTTACATTTGTGTTTAGCTACACAGAATAAATGCCTCAAGTGTTTATTCTTTGTATCGATTTGTTGAAATATAGGGGTGCGTTAAGCTTATGCACACCATTGTATACGGCGTTTGATGATATCTAACACTCTTACTATGCTCGATAACAGTGCTCGTTCCGGTTTGAGCTGTTATACCCGATATAGCCGTACATTTGTGTTACAGAAATATCGTGTACATCGTAAACATGATATGAAAATGTGAGTCTTCTCACCTGAGAGGCGAGGGAACTCAGTCCGAGAAGGCTTAGCAAGAACCAACCGGCTCCTGGAAATCACGAGTTAACGAACGAATTCTGTGAGTTTCTATGTTCTCGACATCAACAAACCAAATTGGAATGGGTGGGCCGGCAGAATTGCTTTAACGGATTTCTCGAATAATAATATATTTTCTTGATGGGAACAAACCGTGGGAACTAACTAACTATTCCATTATTTGTTAGCCAGTCCCCCCTTCAACTAGCAAACCACCAACGGCCACTAGAACGTTGCACAATTCGCGCGGCCCATTTCCCTGTTGGGTCATACCGAAGCATTCTGCTTCGGAAGGCACACTTCTCTCCGGCAACTTTTTTTAAAGCTGACTCTCAGGCGTTCCCCTATGTGGCGGGCCTCAACACCTAATCTTTAAGTATTACTATGAAGGCCTGTTGGGGCCACCTTTGCTTATTTCTCTCTATCGGTCGCATCTGGTAATAATTCACGGATAAAGAAAACCAAAGATTCTCCGCGTCTGACAGGATTTGAACCCAAGCCTTACATATACACCTCCTGTATAGCAATCCACTCACAACTAGACCATCATCATCTCTCGCATTCGCTGCAAACATACACTCTTGTATTTTGGCGCACACCGAATGTATAACACATAGACATTACCCAGCTTAGCGTATTTCCAGTATACGGCAAATGAAACCGTTCCAGTTTCTTTGCCTTCCTCCGTCTGCTGCGCTCGCATCGCCGCGGCCCCGTCAGGTTCTAAGTCGCCTGTACAAAAACGTGTAAATATAGATACATATAAACAGATGGAACCACTTGCTCACCATAACTTGTTCTATTTATGTTCACACAAATGTTACGTTTTATGACTACTCGCTTTTGAGTGTCACGCTCGGATTGATTCCTATTATAGTTCGATCAGGGCGAGCAGCTGTACACATTTGGAACGTGAGACATCTTCATTAGCCAGTGTTTATTTCAGCTATGAATAAACGTCTGGCGTGCCCTACAAGAGAAGCGTTTCAATATATAATTGATTGAATTTTAAACAATGGATTCTGTTGATGCAAGATACTTCAACAAGATGACACTATTTGCTGTATCTTTACTCAGAGCGATCACGATTGTCAACGATATCTCACCATTCACGATTATGTTGGGCTTGATCTCATCCTGAGATTTTCTCTTCGGAGAACTCTCGGTACGAGATCTGGCTACGGATGAGTCACTGCTATCCAGACCAACGAGGGTCTTGGATGCATTCGGTATGTCGCCAGCCGATCTGGCCGCGTCAGAAGACTCCCTCTAAAAAAATGAAATTTTCAGGATTAGGAACAGCAGCCCCTGGTCGATTTCGACTCGTAGTGATAAGTTGTCGGTTTTTCGGCTTGAAATAGAGCTTTGAGATTTGCTATGGACCACTGTTTTCTTACAACCAGAAGCACGGGTGTAAGGAAACAATTTGGTCAATCTTATATCACAAGAGTATACACGTCTTAGGGTACTATTTGATCAGGTTCAACATTTTTTTGCTAGGGTCACTAGTATGGATTTGGCAGTCACATTTAGCTGTCATGGTTCACTGGGTATATGTATACCTCGCGCGTTTCGATGAGGTCCTGATTCTGCAAATTGTAGTTGTTGTCCACTTTAGGGTCCTCGCTCGCGGCGGCGTTGAGTACGCCCTCCACATCAATGCCTGAAGTGGCACCAGTAGTAGCAGATGCTTGTGACTGAATAACAAAGCCATAAATAATAAATAACGAATTTTATCTTCCACAGCCGACTTATTCGGCTGTATATATATATATATAATTAAAAAAGTAGGTGACAACTGTATCCGCTGATCGTAAAATATATGTAAGAATACCTTCCTCTATATATTCTTAATATAATATCTAGAACAACAGTATATATATATATATATATATATATAGCATATGTCATGTCTTTATGCATATTTCCATGATATTTCATGGCGATAGAAACGCTGCTATCTAGAGTAATTAATGATGGAGCCGACTTCCTTTATCTGATCACTATTTTACTTTCAGACAATTTTTGCCTATTTACTTTAGCAATTTTTGCCTAGAGAAAGGATCGAAATTGTATAATTACGGACTGTTTATAGTTTCATTAGCAAAATAAGTGACTTGTTATGCTTTATCCACGAAGAAGGATTTTATAAAAAATTTGATACGTGAAAAAATGCCAAAAAATTCCTATTTCGTAGATTTGTAGGCGACTTTCTGTCTCTCACCCCTCAAAATGTTCGACTATTATTTATGCCTCCTAAAAACGAATACTTCTGTAGTCAAAAATGTTTATTGTGTGTTAGTTTATAATCAACATGCAGCATCTGAATGAAACCGCAATAAGGAGCAGCATCGAAATCTGAGAGAAAAGAGAGAAACACATGTTTATCAATGAACTTATTGACAGACCTGATCGAATAATGTCATAATAGTTTCCGTAGGCCGTGGGCTTTCCGTTGCTCTCAAGTAGCAGGACCCGATCCGCATGCCGGAGATACTGTAGCTGATGGGTGGCCAGAACCACTGCCTTTCTCCTAAATATAACATTAGCGATGAAAACCCTTTAGGCATCTCCTTTCCAATGCCTCTACGCTGCGTCCACAAGAGAGGCCCACATAACAACTAGGTAACGCCCGATCGACCAGTGTCGAAACAGCGGCGCTGTATATAGAGTAATTGAATATCTTAAAAAAAATGTCAAAATTTGCTAAAGACATTACGAACCATTGGGCAAAGGTAACCACTTCAATGTTTAACATGCCAACGGTTGGCAGTGCTCTACTTACCTGTCAAGGAGATATTTTTGGATACACTTTGCAAAGATGTGATGAGACACACCGGCATCCACAGCGCTCAAAGGATCGTCAAGGAGGTAGAGATCTGCGTCGTGGTAAACTGCTCGCGCAAGACTTACGCGGGCCTTTTCGATCGAATGTAAGAACCAACAAATGACAGCATCGTCATCAGACAACTCTACAACACAGACACGTGGACCAGATAGCGGTTTTACGCTAACTTCTCTTGTTTTCAATGTCAATTATTAAAGGGTCATTTGTGCACCCACAGCAACAGTATATGTATAGATATGTTTTCGTACCGTCTACTCAAATTGTCACAGACATCGCGAAGTAAACGAATCAGATATGATCATGCTCAGGGTGAGGATAGTACGGTCGTTATGTAGTAATTACTGTGCAATTGTTGTGGCAGGGTGTCGTGTTTTGTATGTACTCTGTTAATGGGGTTCTACCTTTTGACCGCCACTGAGTGAAGTTCCCTTATCTTCAACGAGAGTTTCCTCGGCGTGTGGCAACAGCTTGAGGTCCCTTTCGAGGGCGCATACCTCAACAACTTTTCGGAATCGCGTCTCGTCGACAACTGAATTGAAGCATACGTTCCGCTTTAGGGTAGCGTTGAAGAGCCACGGTACCTAAGAACGATTAAACAAATAAGTATAATTTGGAAAATATTTAGACGCGTTCCTCTCTGTTATTTAAAGGTTAAAGGTTTTCGGGCTGACGCTCAGCCAACATTTAACGTCCACGGTACTGCCTCTCTGTTATTTACCCACATATTGCTAACGGGTAAATAGATTGCTCGTCTGTACTTCAAATGAAAATTAAGCCGTTTTCAGTGCCATGTTGTGTTGTGCAAGGTTAACGGTGTATGGGAACATTAGTTGTCAAATGCCCACTATGTACAAATATGATGCATAGCTCTGCTGTTACATCGCATCCAGGCTTGGCCGAATTCACAGATAGTATTTGCACCTATTAGGTTACTGTTGCAACACAACAAGATCAATGATGATATAACGTAAAGTATAAAAACACGTAAATGATAAAAGCCACGTAGTCATGTAGATGACGTGTTACGTTTCCACTACCGATTTGATTGTTTGATTGCGGTCAAACGGATTGGATTACCTGCGAGGCATAGGCAATTGTTCCTCCCAGCTTAACGGCTCCAGTAAGAAGAGGAAGTTCGCCGAGTGTGGCCATCAAAAGGGATGTCTTGCCACAGCCGACCGGGCCCGCTACAATCACCAACTCGCCGCGACGCACCCGAAAGTTGACGTTGTTCAATGCTAAAAGACTAGTCTAACAATGGGAAGAGAAGTTATCGTGCCACCAGATAAATTCGTATAAACATCCGATAAGTTACATCGACAATATACTTGATGCAATGATAATCGGTGTTAGAAAGTTAAGTGCCTCGTGTGGCCACACCTACAGAGATTGGTATGAATATACACGTTGGAGTGATTTTGCAGTAAAAAAATCTGGCCAAACCGTAGCGTGTGATACGTACATCGGATGTGAGCACAGCCGATGTCCAGGACGCGCGGACGTCAGCGAGGCGGAGCATTACGTCGTAGGCCTCACGGCGGGATCCCGTTCGGGAAAGCGGTTCTGTGACTGGATTTTTCTCTTCGAGAAGCAGGAATCGTTGTATTCGCCTCAAAGAGACCCTTGTCTCCAGGCCCTGTCCCATACCGTAGGGAAAATAGAGTCCCATTGCCAGACGAACCTGTAACGGATGTACGCAGTAATGTTCGTGTTACGAACAATTAGTGACAATTCGCCCCGCTTGAGATTTGCGTTGCCTGAGTGCGATGCCAAATGAAGACTTACTTCGCTGAAAGTAAATTCGTGATATTACTATGGATAAGATACGATGGGTCAGATATAATATAAATAATCATGCTGATGCGTGTCGAGCCCGGCGGCCTGGTGGTGCATTCGTGTGCGCTTCGCAATCGGAGGAAGCATCTAAGTGGACGGTTCGATCCCCACCACATTTGCATTTAGGGTCCCCATTTGCATTTAGTATACCCATTTTATTGCATCCGTCTCAACAAGCAATACAAAATAAATGCTATGGACATCAACTGTTGGCTGAGAGTCAGCTGGCAAGGCATTTAATTTTGACATGCTAATGTCTCTCTGCAGGAAATTAAGGTCAGTCATGTGTATTTTACTTTTTTGTTTTTTTTTTATTTTTTTAATGTTTACGATGAATAAATGATTCGTGTGACCAACGAAATCTTCGAGCAAAATGCATACTGTATTCTTTGGTGAGATGATTTGAGCTGCTTCTCAACAGTAGGCTACTCAACATCAAATCGTTCTCGTATTCGAGTGAAAGCTGACCTATAAAGAATTATGATTCATATTGCTTTAAAAGGAGTAAAATCATCACATACGTAAGCTTTGACTATTGCAATCAATCAGGTCAATTCGTCTAATATTATTTGCAGCAATAATATTATTGTTATTTCGTAATAATAATATTATTATTATGTGATAATAATATTATCAATGATACAATTACGTGCATCCGCATCGAAATACATTAAATAGAAAAATCTGACGAAACGAAAGGAGAGCAACAAAATTAAATACCAGCTGGGTAACAGTTGATCGAGTACCAGTGCACGACACACATTGGTTTCAGAAAAAGATCTTCCAAAATGTCCGAGTACGCATGAAATGCTAGCCAATCAATGACGCGCTATAAAATGACGCTCACCGAATTAAGCAGAGCCATTGTTACAAAGACTTTTTCAGATGTGAGACTTCCTCCCGCAACCATCGTATATAGGATACAACACAAGAAGAGGACGAATTTGGAGGAGACAAAAAAGAGCGCCATATTAACGCCTTTCAATGCGGACGCTATTCGAACACGTCCAATCTCCAGGCGGCGAACGTCGGACACCAATGTGCCAAAGGGTTTTTCCCAGGCATACCTGTAAATAGCAGTTGCAAGTCAAAAATGTGTATATATATATATATATATATATGTTGCAGCGAAACGTACGCGGTCATTTCAACGTTGTGTCCTTCAGGAAAAATGTAAGAGATTATTACACGGTATCTATTTTTTCCTCAATTATACCCCTGGCACCTTAGGAAGGAGCGTGCCAACTAGAAGGAATACGGATTCCTATGGACGCACACAGCTACATTAGGCATTGCATGGATAACTTATTATTTAGACATTACAGATATAATGACCCAGAAAACAGCAGAGTATATATTTTAATTTTTAGGCCATTATAATTCGAAAGACAAAAGTGGCCGATTTGCAACAAATCTCATTTTTATTATGTATATTCGAACTCCATCCGCCAACGTGATATGAAGCCATAAGGAATAGCTGCCTCTAAACAAGCTTGTTCCATATCCGCGACCAGGCAAAACAAGTAACTAGCATATTATCAAGTCCACAAGTTTTGGTTCGGTTCGTGTGTGTCCTGTTGTATTTCAGCTCAAGGAATCAGATGGTTCGAACTGTTCAATAACTGTCAACAAATCTATCCGTGGCCTTCCCAATACTAGTAGATGCGGTTTCAATACAAGTGTCAATTTATAATATAAGTGATCAGAGTGCACGTTAATTACATTTTGATGGCACGGATGGCGGCAACGAGCTCGTTGGTAAAGCGTACCCGCCGATCCGTAATTTCAGCTGTTTGTAGACGGATACGTGCAAATTTGTGTCCTATAACAAATTGTAGAGGAACCCAAAAGACCATATAGCCCAAGCAACATACGCTGGGCCAGCCTGTAATGATAGGATATCATGCAAGATAGGACATGATGAGGATTTATGCAAAGGCCCCTTTCAAGGGTATACGTATAGCGCATAGTGTATTTTTGCCGCAGTGTTCGTTTCGCACGAGAGGTTAACAAGACATCACTCATTTGTACGATCGTGCTTAAAACCGGTGCTGACAGAATCGTCGAAAATGTAATCCATGATTCTGATGCGAGATTGGCAAAAAAATCTCTGTCGATAAGAAAAGGTGATTTTGAGGCCGCAAAAGCATAACGCGGAATGCCTATTCATGGAAAGCAATTATCCCCTATTCCATTTGGCCGACGTGTTCATAGGTTAAAGATTCCCGTAGAGTGTTCGCTATTCTGAACTACCTCACTAACTGGCTGGGATATTCATTGCTATATCAGCGAGTAGCATATGTCAAAGAGCCGTGTCAGTCACACACGCTCATTAATATAAATATGAAATCGAATATTTATACTTGCCGATTTCTCTGTATAGAATCAGTGTGATGAGAATTGTTTGCACGGGCGCCACAACGAGGTATGGGACAAATAGAAGCGATGTGTCGAGGTAGCGGACGTCATTCGACATGAGATTCACCATCTGCCCAGACGCGGTTCCCGCTAGTGAGGCCTGCGAAAGGCGTAGGCTCTTCCTGTATAGGAGGGAGCAGCAAGAAACGCGCATTCGCATGCCTTGCCAATGACAGGATGAAACAGATAGGGCATCATGACCATGAGTTAGTCAGGGATAAAGAACCCAAGGACGCTGCTGCAATCTCTATAGCGGATCCCCGAACGGCCTGAACTCATTTCACTGGGAGATAGGTAAACAGAGGCTTCGTTACAGGGGCACACGTCCACCGTATAGTGGCTAGAAGTAAGATACGATTTAAAATGTTATAGGTTCTAAGAATGGCGGAAATACATTCTAGTGTACACTGTTCCTTTTAAGTTAACCCCTGGAGCGGTCTTCTATTGAAAGTTCTATCGGTAGCATTGTACTAGTGACTTATTAGACTAACTAAGATGGCGACGAGTTGTCTTGTAGAGAATTCAATCGTGTCATAAAGATGAGCACACGACGGAGCACTTAAGAAAGCAGAAAATCACAGACGTGTTTCACGCATTTATACATAAGCTCGGGCAATCAAGCTGGGTGCAACAACTGCTTGTGCTGACTCACCTTTGAACGGAGATTACGCCCGGTGTGAACTCACCAATTCGTTGCATGTTGAAAAAATACGGATGGTGAGTAAAGATGTGTGCTCCGCCTAGAAATGACACAAGTACCGCGCATCCAATAAACACGCCGTACGTCATCGAAGATTTTGTCGGATCGGCAAGATAGGATACAAGCCAACCAAGCGCAACCGGCTGTAGGACATTTTTGAGACACTCCTCAATTAACACCAATATCGTAATGAGCAGATAGCGTGTACCGTACACTTTCCATAAGGCTCTTAGCAGGCTCGGGTCTTTGCCCTTCGCTCCGTGCGCTGATAGTTCCTTCTCCCATTCTCTGAAAGTAGGATTAGGATGTGAATCACTTCAGTTCTGTGTTAATCATCAAAACAGGCAATGTCGTGTCCATAGCCGCCATGTCCCAAAGTCGTCAGTTTTTTGGATAGGTTCGCTTCAGACCAGTGGTGCCTCCTGTTGAATGCGCCTATACGAGGTACCGTTGATTTAAAGGGGAATTGTGAATCAATTGTACTCGCACCCAAAAACACGAATCACTTTGAGAAGACATTTCAAGCAGCATGAAACGTACTCTATATATTATGATTAGCTTAGTAAGTTTACTCACTCCTGTAAGAGGTCAGTAGCCGGTTGAGACTCTTCCCACTGCGGGCAAGCGAAGAGATCCTCGACAGTGAGCGCTTTTTTGCGTCCAAGCTTGAATAGCGGTACGAGCCAACAGAAGAGCATGCTCGAAAGCCATCCTGCGGTCTCCTGAATTCAAAAGAACGAGAAGCCCGGTGTACCAATAACAGGAACACAGGATGCCATGTTTAGATATCTGATTGTATTCAGAGTCTCAGAGATATATCAGTCGCTGCCCTCCTGCTGTATAGAGAAAATGTTTTTATTTTTCGAAAAATGCTGAGGTAATCTATCTTAAAGGGCCATCAGGCCTAGTGAAGAAAAATGAAGGCGGTTTGGATATGAAATCGGTATTTACAATTTGGTATTTTTTTTTACAATTTTTTTAAATTTACACTTGTTTTTCAAACACTGTCTGCAAATGAGCGTAACTCACGAAACGTTTTTGAACCGCAAAATGCTATACGCGCTCAATTCTAGAGGAATAAAAATTGAATTGGGGGAACGATTCCTAAAGAAGACTGACAAAAACGTATCTCACGGAACTACTCAAACGTGGTTCGAGTAAGGATTTGTCCCCATTTACAAAACGAACGTCGACACCCAACAATATCCATACTTGATGCTATAATATGGCATGTTTCAACAGGCTTAAATGTGTTGGCTAAAGTTGTGAATTAAGCCATATGTGTTGTTCCATTTGCTCGAGCCGTCATCCGTGACCGATACCGAATTCTCTCACCTGTGGACTTCGCGGCTGAACGTGCGTTCGATATAGTTCATCCATGACGATACCGCAGAGTCAGGGCAACAGTATCGCATTGCCAATATACAAAGCAATGCTATACCTCCCGAACCATTGAAAGTCACAGTCTCTTTGCGAAAATCAAGCTCACAACAATCGCATTGGATGCACGTTTCGTTATGGAGATTGACTGGCAGCTATGGATGCCGATCACGGTTAAGCAGATAGCCATGACAGGATGAACTTTACAAGTTTCTCTTTACAACCTCTATCGTTAAACGGTGTGAACACGATTCACGCGCTTTGCCACGTGAAGAAGACACAAGACGATAATAGAACAATAAGTGTCCGTCAGGGGCATCCATGGGCGAACCTGCTAAATGTTGTTTCGCAGACAGTACAGCATCGAGACTGATTCCGAAATATCGCACCCTAAGTAGATCTGTGAAATATTTCATTTCACGGGACTTCTCCAATGCACAATTATTCTTGTTTATTATTATTATTATTATTATTATTTGTTGCTACTGCACACGTATCAGTACTCTCTATCGATACGGCCATATAAGAACTGTCAATGTCCACGTACTCAGCATGTAATAATCTCGTATAATCTTGTTTCATTTCGTATTAATTAATACTGGTGAATTTGCATTGATTAGACGTACTGCTGGTGGATAAGGGTATATAAATGGCCGTCGCGTGCTACCTCACCCCATGATTGAATTCAGAAAGGGAGCCATTCAGTGACAGTATGAGAATACCTGTCCAGGCCAGAAGAGCAAACACGAAAGCTTAAGGGCGTATTCGAAAAAGGTCAAAGTAGATTGTCGTTTTTATAGCAAACGTTTTATGACAGAACGAACACGTGTAATTTTATCAGAACATTTGTAATTTTATCAGAACATTTCACTGGCGTTTCTGATAAATATTACCAATAAGCCAATGCGGTTTTTGGCGTTTATTGAAATTTCACCATTTTTAACACTCAAAGAAGTTCTGGTGAGAGATATAAGTCAAATGCTAGAAGTTTGCTAACTCTGTTTTGCAGAATATTTAGTCGCTTCAGCGGCCAACTTGAGTCTAGTTCAAACACTTTATGTAAGCCTTGCTAAAGGCAAGCAGGGATACTGCATCAGGAGAACAGATCCTTTAAATCCTTAGCGAGAATGAAATCTGGATTCCGGTCGTATGAGGCGTTTTGAACCTTACGGTCTGCATGGTATATGTTAGTTTTCGCTAACCTTTGCCGCCAGAAGGTGCCCATCGATACGAAAAGTTTTATGCGGAGCTCTGCTGAATATACAGGCATATTTTTATAGGGACTACTTGTTTTTTAAAAGGAACATGTGCATAACGTTTATCAATCTAGTTTTTGAGAGTAGGAAATTTTCTTCATACGCACGAACATCACGGGAGACATTCTAATCCCCACTAACGTGGGGGTGCAACGGTGGGGATCGAACCCGTGCACCTACGCGTCTCTTCCGATTGCAAGGCGCACGCGAACGCTCCACTAGGCCACCGGGCTCGACATGACGTTTATAGATGTGAAAAAAAAATAATTTTTATAAATCTATATTAACTTAAACTTGTACGTAAATTCCAGTTGACTCTTGCATTTTTAAGTTTTTAGAATAACTGAGTAGTTTGAGAAAATCATTTGATATCATCCACTCATGTGATGACAATTGACGATCTCCATTTAATGTGCTATCACAACCTTGTGATGACGTCAAACGACCTAGCCTAACAGAACAATAAGGCCTAATATAACAATAAGAATAACAACAATCGGTTTAGATATTTAGTTGCTTGTAGCAATGGGTAAAATATTTGCCGAATGACAAAATGCAAAATCCGGGATTCGTGTAAGCGTGGGAAAAGTCAATAAACGTGGCCGCTTCACATTCGTTTGTTTGTACTTGAAGTATATTACATCTTTACTATGCCGCACTGCCTTGTAAGCTAACTGGTTGTAAACATGGACAGTTCGGTTGCACCTTCTCAATAGTACGACGGTAGTTATCTCTCTCTCTCTGTCTCCCTCCCTGGACCAGTGGCAGATCTAATACTATACAGCCGAACAAGGAGTTTTTATATTATCATATGCACATGGCCAGGTGGTGCTGTCCAGACGCTTGAAATATAAACTCGCGCTAACTATCCGAAAGCTCATGTTCATTTGGGTAGGTCTTACTTCAAAAGGGATCCAACCATCAGAATTCAAGTTAAAAACAACTGCGAGATGATAAGTGTACAATGACGGAATTATGCCAACAATGTGGTTGTAGTTTCCGGGAAACATTTAGCCGGGCAAACGAAATGCTTAAGCTACAAATTTAAAACACATGCATGTTCTTAGGAAGAAGTACGAATTGTTGTAATTTATTATAACCAATATTCCTGCATCTAAATTTCAGAGCCATCTGTTTAAAGAGAGCCCACCCCTGAGGCACGCCCAAAGGCGTTGAGGATTGCCTGTAGAGATGGGCCCTGTCCAAACATCCGGTTCATTCCGAATTTTTAGGTCGCGTTCTCATTTAGTATCCAATTCGTTGGTCCAACATTTTCTCCATGGGCGAAAATGCTTGGTGTTCGTTCTATCATCAGAACTTGATAAGTTCCGTTCGCGTTTGGGTCGTTCGTACCCTGGTCATTGTCCCTACCTAAATTGTTTTCTACCTATTGTATACTTTGAACGGACGTCATGGCTTCGGCTCATGACGACGTTTGATTTTTATCCGCACCGATCGAACCGTATGCCAGCTCCATTCGGCAAGCTCTATCTGAGACGACATCTTGGGAAGGGAAATACAGCCAAGACGTCGAGGCCTCAGAACCAAATGGTCGAGGTCTGAACGTCTTAGTGAAAATTTGTCTCTACAATCAATCTTTCCTTTTAATCCTTTTAATTATGCATCCGTGGGATGGAATTAGATGTTCACTGTGTCTCAGATCGGAACTGTATCGGGCAAGTAGATGGTACTCCGAAATGGAGCTTCGGTGGGCTCGCGTGCGTGTTAGCTGAATTGCCGGCCATGAAGTTAGCAGTCGCCCACTTCCGGCAAGCCGGCACTGAGAGGTTGCGGGTAAGTGAATCCTGCAAGGTTTCAACGTAGCCCAATGTAGCGCCCCGTCTGCCCATTGCAGCAGGACTAGGGTTTCGTCGTCACAGGAACTAGTTATGATTCCCGAGAGAATCGCTTCTGTACATTCTATTTTATATATTACAATCCAGTGATGGTAGGGTGAGGCGGCGTATCGGCCACCCTGAGATTTGCCCTTACGAAGCCTTCCATCTGAAGACTCTAGCAAAGTGGGTGACAGTGCGTGGCGTCGCGTAGCCATTGCATTCATGGCTATCATAAATTCACAACATATCTATGCTGGTGTAGGTATATACAACGATGCCTTGGATGCCAGTTGTTGAGGCTTGATCTTACTCTGGAGCAGCTCTCAGAGCACTGAGGCTTAAGTACAAGGAATTTGTCAGCTAGAAGGTCCAGCGCGTCGCCTGCAGCATCCGGCCTTGATGATCAGCCTCTGCTCGATCAAAGGAGGTTTGGGCAAGTTTCTTCCTGAGATGTTCATCTCATGGTGATCCGAGCCAGTTATGCCGAAAGCAGATAGTGTTGGCAGGAAAAACCGTCCAGGCGACACGCGGCCTGAGGAGGTCGAAGGGTCTGGATTTCGAGTCTCGGTGGAGGTGTTGTCTTAAGCCCAGGTGGTCCTTGCTCAGAAGGTATCATTGCATCTACATGGTTTGTCCTTTGCTGATGGTAGCCGCCGTTGTGATAGGTGGCCATTCACATGACCGCGAAGAGGTACTCGACATCGTACACGTACCAAAGCTTGTTACACCCGATAATTAAATGATTCAATCATTACTTAAAAAGGTCCTCGGAATAGTGGGATAGCTTGAAGAAGTATTCGTGGCGTTGCTTCAGCTTATGTTTGGTGTAAGAGCGAAGTAGAGGCTCGACGTTATGGTCGCGAATCCATGAACTGCTCGTTTCTGTTGTGAAGCTAGCAGAGGGCGTTCGGTCATCGTGGGCCTCCTCACCGGTAAATCCTTCTGGCCGAATGATTCGTACAGGTTCGTCCATCTCGAGAGGTTCGCTGAGTCCGATCTCATTGCGCGCAAATACACGGACTAGATAGTCACGACCCTCCTGAAGCTCTTTGATGTGTAGCCGGTGCGTTTCAGCATCGACCTGGGCAACTTCCATCCACATTCGTCGTCTGATATCCTTGATGGCGACGACATAGCCTGTGAGTGTTGAACCACCATCGGACTCCGGTCGGCCCCACTCAATATCCATTGAGGTGGGTCCAGTGATGCAGTACTCGAGTGGTGCTGTTGGTGGAGTCGGCCGATCGGCGGCAGCCTTCAGTTTCACGATCTCGGTTGACTCTAGCCAGTCTGACGGGCCGGCGATGTTTTCGGCGCATACCCGGAACTTGTAGGTAAACTTGTCGCTGAGGTGCTGAACCAGACATGTCGTTCGATTCGCATCAATTGTCATGACTCGGGTCCATGAGGTTGCTGATTGCTCCTTCTTCCAGATAACATAGGCCGTCAACTCAGCCCCGCCGTTGTCTTTTGGAGGACGCCATGACAGGGTGACGGTCTTATTAGTAATGTTGCTTGTCTCAAGCGGCCCTTCGGGTGGGCTTGGAGGCTCTGGAAAATTGAAAAATACCAAGTTAGTGAACACGTATCGATTCGCTTCAAGTGCCAGCTATTCAACAGTATTCCCAGTATATTCTACACCTTACGGAGTTTTGTTCAGCTCTCATGAAAGCATAATTTTGTCACTTTCTGTTTGGAGAAATGACAACGAAGTCTGTACGATCGAGTATATAGAAGGCAATATAAAGACTTACTGATAACATGTCCGGCGATAATTGGCTCGTCAGTGATGAGTGCAGGACTTGAGCCGAGTTCGTTGCGGCAGGTAATGCGGAAGTGGTACGCTGTCCCCTTCTTCAGAGAAGATACGAGGATGTTATAGCAACCCGGTGCCGTGTTGCCGATCGGTTGCCATGCCTTCTTCGAGGCTTCTCGCTTTTCAATCAGATACTCGATAATAGGCGATCCGCCATCGGTCTCCGGCGGACACCATCCAAGAGTGAACGAGGTATCCTTAACGTCGCGCACCGTAATCGGTTTCTGTGGCGCCGATGGCTTACCGTACGATGCCCGGGCTATAACAGGCTCTGATACAGCGGGCTCCGAGGTTCCGTTCTCGTTTACGGCGCTCACCCGGTAGATGTACTCACAGTTCTCAGTGACATTCTGATCAACGTAACGGAATGCTGTCGCAACACTTTGGGTCACTTCGACAAAAATCTGCGACGATGCCTCGCAACGCTCAATAACGTACTTCGTAATATCTGATCCACCGTTGTCGCTCGGTGGGTTCCAGCAGAGAGTCACCTGGTTGCGACTGACGTCTGGGAAGGTGATCGGAGGTTCAGGCGGGCCAGGTCGATCAAGGATGCGCAATTTGAAGTCATACGATGCTTCGCCAGCGGCGTTCTTCAGCTTGAGTGTGTATACGCCACTATCATCGGAGTCTGTATTTTTCACGATGAGTGTCGAAGACTTTTCGGTAATCGAGATAAGAACCTTTTTGCCTGCCTTTAGTGGGAAACCATTCTTCAGCCAGGTAATCTCCGGGGCAGGATAGCCGAAGATCTTGACAGCCAGGAGGTGTTCTTTTGTCTTCTGAACACGAACACACTTCATCTTGTTGTCAAATTCAGCATAGGGTAGCTCTGAAATTTCGGAACAATAGCAAACGTATTCGCCTGAATTTGTGCTAAAGCTAACGGGATTCTATTTAACGCGGTACGAATTTGATTCTATTTGACTGCAGATAAAACTAGGTCATCTCGACTGCGTGTAAAAGAGTTCGTCTTAATATCTGATCGTTTTACCTTCCTGCACATATGTATCATCAGGATTCAAGGAAATACGTAATGGTTACCTCTGATCGCAAGAGATCCGGTGGTAGATGTCTCTCCAAACTTGTTGGTGGCACGGCACGAATATCGACCCGCATTTTCCTCGGTGATATCAGTGATCGTCAGTAGAGCTACATGGTCGTCGAAGGAGGTCTGCACACGAGGTGACAATTTCAGATCAGCGCCGTCCTTTTGCCATACGATATCGGGTTGCGGTTGGCCTCCGATTCGGCACACAAGTACGGCATCCTCACCTCGTCGGGTGCGAGTTTCGTCGGGTAGGTGCTCCAAGATGGCTGGAGCATCGCCGGTACGATCCCGTGTCTCAACAAACTCGCTGTGCTCGGAAGGCTCACTTCGGCCAACGTCATTCTCAGCGGTTACACGGAATGTGTAGTCATGTGCCTCGTTGAGGCCTTGCACACGGACGAACGTCTCCGTGATGGGTTTACGCGTTTTATACACAACCCATTTCGACGTGTTACGATCATGGTATTCAACCTGGTAGCTGGTGATCGGTGCGCCCCCATCGTGTTCAGGTGGCTTCCAACTGAGGGTCACTGAATCTGAGCCTACGTCCGATGGCTTTGGATCACGTGGAGGCTCGGGCCGGTCCAACATCACCACCACAAAGTCCTGGCTGCATTCGCCCCATTTATTTTTGAGACGCAGATGGTATGTGCCTACCTGAGGTGGGTCGACTTTCGGGAGGACCAGCATCGTTGTTTGGGTCTCGTTCTGGATCTTACAAGTCGATGAGCTAATTAACAGCTTGCCATTCTGAGTCCAGAGGGTATCAGGTTCAGGAATTGCTGTATACGGAACCTCAACCTCGAGTCGATCCCCTCGTCGAGCCGCGAATACGCGCTGCTCCGTGCGGATCTTTGGCGGGCATTCGACCTTCACCGTTGACGAGCACTTCTTATCTTTCACGACACACGAGTACACGCCCTGATCTGAGTCCGCTGCATCCTTGATAATCAGCTTGCGGTTTTTACCCTCAGTCGTAATGATCATCTTGTCGGTAGGCTCGACCTCTTCGTCATCCTTGCGCCAGTGAACCTCCATCGTCTCGCGATTCACCTCGACAAGCAACGTGACCGTGTCACTTTCGCGCACGACAAGATCACGAAGTTTGAGGGTAAACTCAGTCTCGGCATCTTCCACCTGTAATTTGGTCGTTGTGCGAACGTTGCCAGCCACACAGGTGTACTCGGCAATGTCATCGCGGTCCACATGAGTTACGACAAGCTTGCGAACATGTTCGCCTTCGCGGAGTTCACGAATAAAGCGGAATCGCTCGTCGTCGGGAATGGGCACCCCGTTTCGCATCCAGATGACATCGACGTCCGGAGATGACAACGACACCGTAAACTCGGCATCGGTGTCCTCGGGCACAAACATCGTCTCGGGGAGACGTGCCAGGAACTCGACAGATGGCGCTGAAAGCGACATTGGAAGTAAGGAATCATATTTGAAAAACAGGACTGATAACCATTTTAAGGTAGCATCATATCCGTGTATTCTGTCGGTTATTAACTGAAATGCTTTAGCAAGAAAATCATGTCCATGTACATAAGGATCGTGTTTATACAAAGGTATATATATGGTGTATACTCACGTTCAACCTTGAGTCGCGCTTTGCAAGTCTGATCTCCAACAGCGCAGGTGTAGACGCCGGCATCTTCGTACGTGGTCTTTTTAATGATAAGACGTTGCCGTTTACCGTCAATGGTGACCGAGACGTCTTCGGTGAATTTGATCTCCTTACCGCTTTTATACCAGCGCACCCACGCGTCACCTTTGGTTAGCTCCACTTGGAACCAAGCCTCTTCACCACGGGCTACTGTCATGTCGGCCATTTTCGACACAATACGCGGCGGCAGTTCTGTAACGACCAGGTCCGCGGAGCACTCGTGCTCCCCAAGGACGACCGTGTACTCGCCGTCGTCGCGTATACTTGTGTTGTTGATAACCAACTTGCGGTAGGTGGTTTCCCGGATGAACGTGTACTTTTCGTTCTCCACAATCTTTTCGCCATCCTTATGCCACGTCACCTCTGCATCTTCGTGGCTGATTCGGCAGACAAACATTGCCACCGTATCTTCTGTTACTTCAACGTCTGCGATCTTCTCGATGAATTTCACTTCGCGTTCTGAAGAAGGGAGAACAGAAAACAATGATGTTTTTATTCGATTTATTTCACCTGTGTCAGGTACGGTCAATTTATGACGCATACAGGGGGTGTACGGTGCGTTCCTTTCTGCACAGTGCTAGCTATGCCGCAGACCACATTAGTTGCCACTACTACTTAACAAATCTTATTGCGGAGATACTGCCCATAAAAGTAAATATGACTCCACTCAGATTTGAACCTCAGACTCCACGAAACTCCCTTTTTGGTACTGCCTACCTTGTCCAAAAAAAAAAAAGTACGGTCAATTAAGGATACTAGTTATTGCCTGGCAAAACTTGTCACCGTTATCTCGTTGATAAGATCATTCAAACAATAAATAATGCAAGTTTTGTTTCTAGCCAAATTAACCGAACAACCTCGAGCCTGTATCGCGCATAACGAGCGTGTTAGAAACTCAACTCTGAAATGCAACTTACTCTGAATGGTGATCTTGGCCGACGTTGATGATTCGCCGTATTTGTTTTTAGCCACAACTTTGTAGACGCCACTCTGTTTTGATGTGGTCTTCTTCGTTTCGAGACTGAAGACTCCATTCTCCTCAGTGATTTTGGTTGTGCGCGTCTCCTTAATGATAGTTTCGTCGCAGTACCACGTCACTGTCGGTCCGGGCTTTCCGGTGATCTTGACAACAAGGCGAAGTGTATCCCCTTCGGAAATCACCTGATCAGGGAATGTCTGAGAGAAGTTTGGCTTTTCGTCGACATCCTTCGGCTTTTCGGTAATAGTAAGGGTAAATTTGGCGTGTACGACACCCTCGGGGTTCTGCGCAATCAAGTCATAGCTGTCGCTGTCGTCTACGATTGTTTCCTTAAACTTGATAATGACACGGAACATGTCGTCCTCTTGTGTCATGTCCTGCGTGATGCGTTTATCCGGGCGTACCGGTCGCCCGTTACGGCATAGCGTGACATGGGGCTCAGGGGCGGCAGATAGCACACATACAATTGTAAGCTCATCGCCTTCCTCAACGACACGGTTCTCCGGAAGTCGTGCAAAAACGGGCGGGATCGCATCGAACATCGAAACGAGGGATGGTGTACGCGACAAAGTAAAGCGAGACGTTGGTGCCGAGTCAGTGCCGTGGTCAGAGAATGGTGCCTCGACAGTTAACTCGGAGGTGCACGAAGCAAAGCCAGCGATGTTCTTAGCTACCACAGTGTATGTACCGGAGTCTTCTGGGAATGACTCGCGAATATATAGCGTAGTGACATTCTCTTCGTCGTAGAAGATGGTAAACTCCTCGGTGTTCTTAAGAATCTGAGTTTGTTTGAACCACGTAATCGTAGGTCGGGGATTTCCGCTAACCTGGGCGACCATACGAACCGGTTCTCCATCTACGACAACGACTGGTTGCAGAGGGCGTACGAAACGTGGCGCGGTTGGCTCATCACCCGGACGGACGCCTGAAGATATATTAAACAACTTGTTAAAATATCTGGACAGCCTAAAATTGTCGTCTGGCGCTATGTGTTCTCCACATTTACCTATAATCAGCATAGATTATAATATGTTGGCAAAACGAGAAACTTTGCATCTTGCGAGAAAGCAATTGTGTTGGATTACTTACGTCCAAACGTTGGAAGGCGTTGGATCTTCTCTTCAAGAACCTCTTTGAGGTACTGTGTGTATTCCTCGGCTTCTTTGAGTATATCCGGTGGTACGAGGCCCGATTCTTTCGTGAGAACTTTCCTAACGAGCCAGTGGTCCTGCGAAGTTTTCTCAATTATGCGAACCTTTTCACCCTCAACGATGGTAAGCCCATCAGGAGATTCGGAAATGTACGTGGTCGTCGCAATGAACATGTACTGTTCGATGATCTCTTCCGACTCTTCCTCCGTAGTGGCTTCCCTGATATCCTTGATTATGATCTTGGTTTCGTCCGATGCCTCTTCGAAGCGGGGACGCCTATCTTCAACCTGGCTGATTTCGAATGTCGTTTCGATGGCCTCTTCAACACTTCGTTCGACCACTTGGAACGTGGCATCTACAGAGTCCTTAGTAGATTTGACCGTCATATCAATGGACATCTCCGTGTCTTCGGGCTGTGGCGCTTCTTCAGGCTTCTTCTTGATTTTGAACTCAGCCTTGACGTCCTCAGCAATTGATTTCTTTTTCTTGAGCGACACCTTTTGTTCTTCCTCTTCGACCACAACCTTCTTTTTAATGGTGATTTGGTCAGCGGCCTCTTCTACTACGGGCTTTTCTTCGGGCTTTCGTTCAATGGTCACGTCAGTGCTCACGGCTTGTACGGAGACTTCCTCGGGTTTCGTTGGCTTCTTCGACTGAAAAAAAAACACGAATCATTTAATGTAACCTTAAATTGGCACTCTTTTTTTCCTTTGAGAGAGAGGAGGAAATTTTCTTCAATCGCACGGACGCCACCGGAAGTTGGCACTCTGTTCTCTCACAAGTGTATATATACAACATAATTTAAATACAGGTTTTCACCTTTACACAAATAGTTACCACTATTAATATATTATATATTTATTTAGTTGCGTGAGAAGTAGCCCACTGATAATTGTGCATGTGCCCACCGTAGGAAAATAATTAATGACAGGGTGCGCATGCCAAATTTATGGAGGTGAGAGTTCTACTACTGCTAATAACGCAGACGAAACCGATTCGAACATCCTAACCGACTGCGTGGCAGTCGGCGGGTATTCTTGGCTGACATCATTTTTTCACTTAAATCTATTCAAGTGGAACTAGCAGCTGCTCCCCTCCCGAAAATACAAGAGCTCTCTGTGACAAGAATAATAAATTATTCTATTTGCGATGGATATGTATGAACCAGTAACAGGTTCATGTATGAACCCGTTATGCGTAGAGACCATCATAGTCGACAGGCCGACAACGCGAGCAGATTTCCACTTATCGTTCAGCACCACAGTAGGAAAGATAGCATCTTCGAAGTGGTAAATGATTCTGACATTTAAATGGCAGGAAGAAATCGTGCTCCATGAGTTTCGAGGCATAGTGTGGGATGAGCTCTGCGCTGAAACACAGTGCGTATCAAAAGGAAATAACTACGAAACGTATAACGTAATAGAAACGTATTACGAAACTCTCACGATAAAATGCCTGTGACACGATAGAATGCCCTATATTTTGCATAAGGAAATGCCATTGAAACAATACACGAACAAAAAATGAAGATTTACGGTCGACTACCTCCTCCGGTCTTTTAACGATGTCGCCGAGACCCGAAACTTGGGAGGTATGACTCATGTGATCCACATCGACATAAAAAGTGATTTTGACGCAATGCCCCCCCGAACTGTTCCTCTGCTTTCTGCGTTCAACGAGTGTGGGACCCAAACTCTGCAACCGGATATCCAATTGTCTCAGGCGGAGGATATGTGCCAAAGTACATAATGGTTTTCGGGAACAGGGCGCGCAACAACGGCTGTCAGTGGGAAACATCGTCTTCCCTCGGTTCGTGGTGTAAGAGCCGATCAATTTCTACATGTACACGGACGACGTCAAAGTGACGGTCAAGGACATTCATGATAGCCACTGTCCCCAAACGGCGCTTGATAATTTCTTCGAATGTACGATAAAGATGGAATAACGAAAAAGTAATAGAGCAGAGTATTTTAAAACTTCCAGTGATCATGTTGAAAGCGTTGTTCATAGGTGTTCTAAGAGCTTTTGTCGTATCATCTCGAGCTGCCCAGATTGCATGAGTTTCACATAGTACCGTTATTGCTGTGTGTTTTCTTTGTGTCGAACCGACAAAATGTGACGACAAGGTGCTGATACAGAAAATTCAAGATAAATTTCAATTTGCTGATCTGGAATGCCTATTCTGCATAGACAATGCAAGAACACCTATATGTTTTGTGTGAATCTATCGCCATGTATGTAAACGTACCGGCACAGTCATCTCGAATGTATCTTCGGCATCCTCCGGCTTTTTCTTTTCCTCAGTCTTCTTCGGGAGTTCGAATGAAGCTTCAGTTTCCGGTCCGGCTTCCTTGGTTTCCTTCTCGGCGCTAATCGAAGGTTTCTTCTTCTTTTTGATTGACACCTTCTCCTCTTCCTCTTCGACCACAACCTTCTTTTTAATGGTGACCTGGTCAGCTGCCTCTTCTACTACGGGCTTTTCTTCGGGCTTTTGCTCGATGGTCACATCGGCACTCGCTGCCTCTGCCGAGACTTCCTCTGGCTTTGTTGGTTTCTTGGCCTAAATGAAAACAACGCACGTAAGTGATTGCCAACTTTGTTCCCTCGATGTCATTTTGTAATGCCAAACATGTATGGTTTAGCATCACGTACCGATACTAAACCGTTGGATTGTCACTTGAGTTAATGGTTGCTCAGCGTATATACATATTTTATAGACAGCTCATCCTCAGCGGATTCGATATTCTGGGGACTGCAGGTATGCCAATATGCAGGTCAAACAGTGGTCGACAACGCTACCGATATTCTCGATCGGTACTTAATTGCAATGTTTATTGGTGCAGACGTGGGTGTGTATTGTCGCATTTTCGACGTTCTGTGGCTGTCCGTTCGAGAAAAACGGAACATTCGCTTGCAGACCGCCGAACGTGGCTGGTTGGCATGATGTGCACAAATAGATAGACCTTATGTTTGCGCTTCGCGAGACAAGGGTCCTATGATCGAACTGGCTTCTCACAGATCTCGAGACAGCTGCACTTCTCTCCCGCTAGAGGGCTTTCAATATTTCTCGTTTACAAATTTCCGGATTTCAATCGCCTTTCTGAGATAGAAAAATCAAACTTACCGGAACAGTCATCTCGAAAGTGTCTTCGGCATCTTCTGGCTTTTTCTTTTCCTCAGTCTTCTTCGGGAGTTCGAATGAAGCTTCAGTTTCCGGTCCGGCTTCCTTGGTTTCCTTCTCGGCGCCAATCGAAGGTTTCTTCTTCTTTTTGATTGACACTTTCTCCTCCTCTTCCTCGACAACAACCTTCTTTTTAATGGTGATCTGGTCAGCTGCCTCTTCTACTACGGGCTTTTCTTCGGGCTTTTGTTCGATGGTCACATCGGCACTCGCTGCCTCTGCCGAGACTTCCTCTGGCTTTGTTGGTTTCTTAGCCTATGAACACAATGCACATTAGTAATTGGCAACTTTGTTCCCTCGATGTCACTTTATAATTTCAAACAAAGCACGTATGGTTTAGTATCCGATACCCGTACAAAACCGTTGGATCACCGCCCTAAGTCTCGAGACAACTGCACTTCCGACCCCGTTATATGGCCCTTAATATCTCTACAAGATATTATGTAATGATGACGAGTTTACAAATGTCCGGATTTTAATCTCCGTTCTGAGATACAAAAATCAAACTTACCGGAACAGTCATCTCGAAGGAGTCTTCGGCATCCTCCGGCTTCTTCTTATCCTCAGTCTTCTTCGGAAGTTCGAACGAAGCCTCTGTGTCCGGTTGAGTTTCCTTAGTTTCCTTTTCTGCACTGATTGAAGGTTTCTTTTTCTTCTTGATTGACACTTTTTCCTCCTCTTCTTCAACCACAACCTTCTTTTTAATTGTTAGCTGTGCAGCCTCGACCTCCTCCTTCGTCTCAGGCGCTTTTTCTACGGGCTTTTCAACGGTGATCTCTTCTGCGACCTCTTCGACAGACTTTGGTTTTTCTTCCTTAGGTTTGAGCTGAACCTGTACTTGCTCGGCTTCATCCTCTGGCGTCTTCTCAACTGGCTTCTGTGGAAGTTCGAATGTAGCTTCAGAGTCTACCGGTTTCTCTTCCACCTCCACAAAACTGACCGACTTTCGTTTCTTCTTTAAGGTGACCTTCTCTTCAATCTGTTTCTCCTCTACGACAAGCTGTTTTATCGTGACTTCGCCTTCCACCTCTTGAATCACAACCTCATCATTAATTTGAAGCACGTGCTCCTTAATTGTCATTTCTGCGGCGGTCTCCTCTGTCACTATAGGTTTAGGTTTTTCTTCCTTCACTTTAAGAGTTACCTCCTCGCTGATAGCCTCTTCAGGTTTAGGAGCAGGCTTTGGCTGGAGTTCGATAGAGGCCTCAGTTTCCTTAGGTTCATCTTTGACGCTAGGTTTACGCTTCTTCAAAGTGATCTTCTGGGGCTCTTCCTCGACAATGACCGGCTTCTTTATGGTGATCTCATCTGCCGCCACTTCCTCGGCGTGTTTAGGCACCTCCTCAGGCTTAAGTTCGACTGTGATTTCTTCTGTCGTAACCTCTTCCGGTTGTGGTTTCGGTGCGGGTTTAGGTTTAAGCTCAATTTTGGCTTCTACCTCTTCCGCAGGTTCATCCTTTTTCTTCGGAAGAGTAACCTTTGTCTCTTCTTCTGGTTGAGGCTTAGCAGATGACTTGCGTCTTTTCAGAGTTACTTTCTGTGGCTCTTCTTCGACAACAACGGGCTTCTTAATAGTAATCTCGTCGGCCGCTACTTCTTCGACAACTTCCTTCTTTTCCTTAGGTTTGATGATTACCTCCTGTTCGGCAGTTTCCTCGGTGGGTTTAACTTCTGGCTTCTTCTCCAGACTGACAGTTACTTCTTCGGTTTTGTCGCCTTCGGGTACCTTCGTCTGCTCTTCCGGTTTTCGTTTAACCTTGAACGTGGCTTCGGGCTCCTTTTCAGGCTCGCGCCTCTTCAGTGTCACCGGTTGTGGTTCATCTTCAACAACAACGGGCTTTTTAATGGTAATCTCGTCCGCAGCAACCTCTTCGGCGACTTTAGGCTTCTTCACGGGTTTAATGACAACCTCTTCTTCGGCTGTCTCCTCGGCTGGCTTGACTTCGGGCTTTCGTTCGAACGACACTGTCACCTCTTCTGGCTTCTCTTCCGCCTTTGGTTTATCTTCTTCCGGTTTCGGCTTCACCTTGAATGTAGCCTCTTGCTCTTTTTCAGGTTCTTCAGGTTGCGGCTTGGCAGATGACTTTCGTCTCTTCAGAGTAACTTTTTGTGGTTCTTCTTCGACAACGGTAACCTTTTTGATCGTGATTTCATCAGCTGCAGCTTCTTCCACAGCCTTCGGCTTTTCTTCGGGCTTCAAGATAACCTCTTCGCTAGTAGTCTCTTCTGCTGGCTTAACTTCCGGCTCCTTTTTGAATGTTACCGTTACCGCCTCAGCCGATTCCGCCTCTTCGGGTTTAGGTTCTTCTTTTGGTTTTGGCTTAACCTTAAATATCGCCTCCTGCTCTTTTTCTGGCTCTTTGTCTTTTTCCGGAACAATGGACTTTCTCTTTAGCGTCACCTTCTGGGGTTCTTCTTCCGTTACGACGGGTTGCTTGATAGTAATTTCTTCGGCGGCTTCGTCGGTGGTCTTCTCGGGCTGGACTTCTGGACGAATTTCCACGATTGCCTCCTCGGTCGTCTCCTCCACGGTTGGCTGAGTCTTCTTCTTTTCAAGTTTTACGACCACGTCCTCCTTGGTTTCCTCTTCTTCCTCAACCTTTGGCTTAGGCTTTCTTTTCTGGATGGTAACCGCTTCCGTTTTTTCTGAATGTACGAAATGAAGTGTTAGAGTTCAGTCGACATAAGAGTGAGAGAGCAGTAACGGCGTGGAATGAAAATGAAGCTGGTATCATATACAGATGCTGTCACTAGGGTGTGTTCTTCGTAGCAAAGGACTAACTGTCCCACTATAAGCCAACGCTAAGTGGCCTCAATTTACATGGTGATTTATAACATAAAATAAAGAAGGTGCTGTTGGCAAAAGCTTTCCATTGAGTATACTATAATATAATCAAGTGCTGAAATATCAAACGAAATGTAAAGCCGTTACTGCCCTTGAAAGATACTTCGACCTGGACGCAGTCACATAAGTAGATAGGCAGCGGTTAGTGCGGTAGCAGACAAAGACAATAGTACACACGTAAGAACATGAAGACGACACCACAAAGGCAACTATATATATATATATATACACATATATATATATATATATATAAAGATACACTTAAGACGACATATAACATTGTACAAACATATATTAACCATACAATCACAGACGGTGGACATACATAGTTAATTACAGTGTAAACGGACACATATGTACATGACAATACGTTTGTTCAAGCTCAGGCACTCGCAAACAAATTACGTCTGACCTCTTAGGCAAATACCATTTCAGAAGGAAATAGCAATTTGTTCTTGAGTGACCTGTTTGTGTTGCTTGATACCTGAGTGTGGACAACTTTCACAGATAATGAGACAACATTTAAATGACAACGGGGACGAAGCGGCTGAAGCGGCGACAGAGGGCAAGCAGGGCTTCCTGCCTGCCCCGAGGGTTGACATGTACAAAACGCTGTGCACATGTCGCAACTGATTGATTATATTTACCTTCAACCTTCACTTCGTCGGGCTTCTTGATAACCACTTCGAGTGCCTGTACCTCCTTGACGCCCGGTTTCTCGACGCCTAGCTGCAAACTGACGACATCGACATCCGATCCGATCTTGGTCTCGTCGATGACAAGCTCAATCACCTCTTCAGGCGCTTCTTCTTCAGGCACCTTCTTTTTCTTCCCAGACTTACGAATGGGAACAGTACACGTTTCATCTGTCTCGAAGTCTTCGCCAGCTTCTTCGGGCTCGCTACCATACTCATCACCTTCGCTTTCGTACGAGTCGGCTTCATCTTCTTCATGTATGGTGTCAGGCCGTCTTCGAACTTTGCGCACAACCTGTTCTTCAGGAGATTTACGAATCGTTTTTGGTTCACGTTGCTTAGGCTTCTCGCCGGGCTTCTTGACTGTAAGTTCGTCGGCACCCTCATCTTCGGTAGGAACCGGCTGAGGAGCCGATTCGAGAGTAACCTCAATGTCTATATCTTCTGAGGTGAATTCGTCCTGCTGTAGCACCAGTTCGGCTTCAATCTCCTCTTCCTTTTTAATTAGAGCCGTAAACTCTTCCTGGACATCTTCAGTTTTCTCAGGTTTCATCTTTAACTTGACTTTCTTGACGGTCACTTTGGCTTCTTGTGGCTTGTCTGCGCTTACCTTGGGCGTGTCCTCTGAAATTGATTTTTTCTTCTTCAATTTCAATGTTGCTTCTTGAGGCTTCTCTTCCGTGACTGTTGCAGTTTCTTCGGTGATAGATAGTTTCTTTTTGATGGTTAAGGTTGCTTCCTGAGGTTTATCTTCTTCCACCTTCGGCTGCTCCTCTGATATGGACTTCTTTTTCTTCTGTTTCAGAGTCACTTCGTGAGCTTTTTCCTCGGCGACCGTCGCAGACTCTTCGGTGATCGATTTCTTCTTTTTCAGAGTCAAGCGCGCTTCTTGATGTTTCTCCTCGGTGGTAACTGCTGTTTCCTCAGTAATAGATTTCTTCACAGTTAGTGTTGCCTCGTGAATCTCGTCCGTGGTGACCGTTGCTTTTTCGTCAGAGATGGATTTCTTCTTCTTTAGCGTTAGGGTTGCCTCCTGAGGTTTCTCCTCACTCACCTTTGGCGCTTCTTCAGAGATCGATTTCTTCTTCTTTAGAGTTAGGGTTGCCTCTTGAGGTTTCTCCTCGCTGACTTTTGGTGCCTCCTCAGAGATCGATTTCTTCTTCTTTAGAGTTAGGGTTGCCTCTTGAGGTTTCTCCTCGCTTACCTTTGGCACCTCCTCAGCGATCGATTTCTTCTTCTTTAGGGTTAAAGTCGCCTCTTGGGCTTTCTCCTCGCTAACCTTTGGCACGTCCTCAGAGATTGATTTCTTCTTCTTTAGAGTTAGGGTTGCCTCTTGAGGTTTCTCCTCGCTGACTTTTGGCACCTCCTCAGAGATCGATTTCTTCTTCTTCAGTGTTAGGGTCGCCTCTTGAGGTTTCTCCTCGCTTACCTTTGGCACGTCCTCAGAGATTGATTTCTTCTTCTTAAGAGTTAGGGTCGCCTCTTGGGCTTTCTCCTCGCTGACCTTTGGCACGTCCTCAGAGATTGATTTCTTCTTCTTTAGAGTTAAGGTCGCCTCTTGAGGTTTCTCCTCGCTTACCTTTGGCACCTCCTCAGAGATTGATTTCTTCTTCTTTAGAGTTAGGGTCGCCTCTTGGGCTTTCTCCTCGCTGACCTTTGGCACGTCCTCAGAGATTGATTTTTTCTTCTTCAGTGTTAGGGTCGCCTCTTGAGGTTTCTCCTCGCTTACCTTTGGCACTTCCTCAGAGATTGATTTCTTCTTCTTTAGAGTTAGGGTCGCCTCTTGGGCTTTCTCCTCGCTGACCTTTGGCACTTCCTCAGAGATTGATTTTTTCTTCTTCAGTGTTAGGGTCGCCTCTTGAGGTTTCTCCTCGCTTACCTTTGGCACCTCCTCAGAGATTGATTTCTTCTTCTTTAGAGTTAGGGTCGCCTCTTGGGCTTTCTCCTCGCTGACCTTTGGCACGTCCTCAGAGATTGATTTCTTCTTCTTCAGTGTTAGGGTCGCCTCTTGAGGTCTCTCCTCGCTGACCTTTGGCACCTCCTCAGAGATTGATTTCTTCTTCTTCAGTGTTAGGGTCGCTTCTTGAGGTTTCTCCTCGCTTACCTTTGGCACGTCCTCAGAGATTGATTTCTTCTTCTTTAGAATGAGCTTTGCCTCCTCAAAGGTGTCCTCGGTAACCTTTGCGGTTTCCTCAGTGATGGACTTCTTTTTCTTTTTGATAGTGAGTGTTGCTTCTTGAGGCTTTTCTTCGCTCACTTTCGGCGCTTCCTCCGAAATGGACTTCTTTTTCAGTTTCAGTTTTGCCTCCTGAGGCTTTTCCTCGCTCACCTTTGGCGTCTCTTCAGAGACCGACTTCTTCTTCTTTATCGTTAGAGTGGCTTCCATAGGTGAATCTTCAGTAACACTAGCCACCTCTTCTACTTCGGATATTTTCTTTACCGTTAGGGTGGCCTCTTGTGCGGTCTCTTCGACAACCTTGGCCTTTTCCTCTGAGATAGATTTCTTTTTCTTGATCTTCAATATTGCTTCTTGCGGTTTTTCCTCTGTCACCTTTGGTACTTCTTCACCAATCGATTTCTTCTTTTTAATGGTTAGTGTCGCTTCGCGAGTTACTTCTTCGCTCACCATCGCCGTTTCTTCTGCGATTGTTTTCCTTACCGTGAGCGTAGCCTCCAGCGGTTTAACCTCGGTTACGTCCGCGCTTACCTCGGTAATCGACTTCTTTTTCTTGATTGTCAAAGTTGCCTCCTGCGCGGTTTCCTCCGTAACTTTTGCGGTCTCGTCTTTGATCGACTTCCTCTTTTTCAGGGAAATGGTTGCTTCATGCGATTTGTCTTCGCTGACTTTGGCCGATTCTTCTTTCGTTACAATGTCCTTCTTTACGAGGATTATCTCTTTTGGCTTTTCTTCATATACACCTGCAACCTCTTCCGTGATCGTGATCTTCTTCGAGGCCTCGACGTCGACGGTTCGCACCTCTTGGGTCTTTTCTAAAGTGATCTCAGTTGCCTCTGTTTCTTCTTGTACCTCAGGCTTAATACTAGGTTTTCGAATGACGAGCTCAATACTCTCCTCTGCTTCCTTCGTCGGAACTTCAGCTGCAACGGAGGGCCTCTTTTTGGGACGTAGTTTCACCTCGGTTGTTTCTTCCTCGACCTGCTCCTTTGGCGCCTCCTTCTTAATAACCTTCTCACTAATAACGATATCCTGAGGTTTATCCTGTGTCACACTGATCTCAGTCGAAACAGCCTCAATTTCTACGATCGGCTTATCCTCGCTCTTCTTTCGAATACTTACACTTACATCAGTGGTCTCGGTTTCTTCTGGTTTTACCTCCTTCGAAGTTGAAGGCTTTCGTTTTGGCTTGAGCTTAACCTCTGTGGTTTCTTCCTCTACCTTCGTTTCTTTCTTAGGCTCTTTCTTGATTTCCTCCTTGGCCTGCACCTCCTCCAAGATGACTTCCTGCGGTTTCTTGGTCTCTACAGTGACTTCCACTCCTTCGGAATCAACTGCAACAGGACGTTCCTCGTCAGGGCGTTTCTTGATAGACACGTCAACGGTTGGACCTTCAGTCTCCTTTTCTTTATCTTCATCCTTTGGAATTGATGGCTTCTTCTTTGGCTTAAGCGTGATTTTTTCTTTAACGTCTTCCTCTTTCGGGATAGACTTCTTCTTTTTTATTGTGAGTGTGGCTTCGAGAGGCTTCTGTTCGGTCTCTCCCGGTTTTTCAACTGAGACCACTGTTGCTACCTCCTCAGGTTTCCCTGGTGCCTCATACACGCCCTCAACTGAGAACTCCTTGTAAGTGTAGGATACCTCTTCGACAAGGTGCGCAGTTTCCCACGACTCCACCGTAAAGGTCTTTTGTATTTTCTGCGTGACTTCTAGAGAGGTTCCTTCGGAGTCTACAGCAATAGGTCCGATCTCATCCTTTTTCTTCTTCTTCTGGATGACCACATCCACCGACGGTGTTTCTTCAGGGACCTCTTCGGATGGCTTGAGCGAATCCTTCTTTTTGGGTTTAAGGGTAACACTTTCAACGGCCTTATCCTCTTTTGATACTGGCTTGGGCTTGTCGATTGAGATTATCTTTATATCCTGAGGCTTTTCTTGAGTAACTGTAACCTCAACTGATTGAGACTCCACCTCAGTTGGATGTTTCACCTCTGGCCTTTTCTTCGCTGAGATCTGAACGGTGGTGTCTTCCTCGCCTTCATCCTTCTTCGGCTTATCTTCTTCGGGAATCTTGGGGATCGATTTCTTTTTCTTCAACGTGATTTTGGTGTCCTCTTTTTCTTCCTCTACAGGCTTGGTTACAGAAAACTCCTCTTGCACAATTTCAATCTCATGCAATTTTTGTATGCTAAATTCTTTGAATTCTTGCGGGCGATCCTCACCTTCACTTGCTACCTCGATGGTCATTTCGCGGTACACACCAGATGTCTCCTCGATTTGATGCACCTTAAGCTGGGTGACGCTGAACTCGGCTCCGACTGACTCGACTGCAACTGGCTGAACCTTCTCATCAGACTTTTTCCTAACGACCACTGCGACAGTAGAATCAGGCTGCTCATCTTTGATCTCCTTTTTGTCGTCCTTCGGTATCGACTTCTTTCGTAGCTTTGGTTTAAGCGTGATGTCACTCGTAATCTCCTCCTCTTTGGGCACTGACTTCTTCCTTTGCTTGGTTATGGTCAGCATTGTGAACTCAGATGGGGTCTCCTCAATAGTAGTGACTGTATCAATGGTGACTTCACGTTTGACTTCCTGAACAATAGTGAAGTCGCTGCCGATCGATTCTACCTCGATCGGCTTCTCTTCATCTGGTCTCTTTTTCACCGATACCGTCATGGCGACACCTTCCTTCTCTTCTTCTTCTTTTTCTTTTGGTTTCTCTTCCTTCGGTTTCAATTTCGGTTTTAGAACGATGTCAGTCTGAGCTTCCTCCGGAGACTCCTCGGGTTGAACCTTGCTGCTTTTTATTTTGCGACTAACTGTTACCTCTTGGGATGTATACATTTCAGCCATATCTTCTGATTGAACTGCGAACTCCTCGTGTGTCTCTTGGGTGACATTGAGCTCCGCCGTTTGAGACTCCAGCACAATCTGGTGACTGCCTTTCTTAACCTTCCTTCTGGTGGTGACGACGACCGTTTCTGGAGTCGTCTCTTCGGTAGTGACCACTTCCTCAGTAACTTCAATAGGCTGTTCTTTCTTTTGGGTTAAGGTCACTTCGACTGCACCTTCAGATTCCACCGTAATCGGAACATCCTTTTTATCCTTCTTAACTGTCACTGATACTTTGACGTCTTCTTGCTCATCTGGCTCCGTGATCTTGTACGTGTGCTCCGTCGGCGTACTTTCGCCGATTAGTTCTTCAAACACGATAGTTGTTTCGGTCTTATCGGCAAGTTTCACTTCTTCCTCAGCCTCTTCAATGATAGGTGTAGGCTGTGGTCCCACCACGAACTCTTCTGACACCTCTTCGATAACTGGACCGATCTTCTGTTCATCTCTGCTGAACGTGTGGAGTACCTCGGTTACTTCTTCCACTTCCTCACCTCCGGCGTCGGCGAATCTAACCGACTTCTTCTTCTTAACGGTCTTCCTAATTGTGACGCCAGATGATTCCTCAGGTGTTTCTTCTTCTTCGATAGTAACCGTGGTTTCTTTCTTGTCCTTTCTACCTTTTTGCTCTTTTGTTATGGCCGTTGCCTCCGTGATCTCCACTTCCGGAAGATCTTCAACTTCGAAATCTGTCACGAGCTCTACAATCTCAATTGGCTGGGCAATTTCGATGTGATCGGTAGCTTTATCACTGAGTGGCCTCGTTTCCTCGAAATCTTTGGCTGTTACCTCACTAATCGTTTGACGTACAAGCACGTGGTGGCTCTCGGTTAGCTGAACGTCCACCTCACTAGTCTTCATTACAAAGGCAGGTAGTTTTCCTGTTTCAAACGAACTCATAGACTCCTGAACCATAATATGCTCGCGGGTGTCAAACAACACCGACGGATTAGCAGACTTTGGCTGTTTGGGAGCTACGAACTCGTCTTCCTTACTCTCGCCAGTCACTTCAATCACCTGGACATGCTTCTCGTGCATGATATCAACGGAGGCAGTAGCCGTCCTAGGTTCATATTTACCTTCGAACAACTCCTCGCGATACTCAGGCTGCACCTGCCCAACTGAGTAAGTTTCGTCTGTTTCGATGGTAAAGCTGGTCCGGGAACGTGACGCTGGCTTGTCAGGTTGCAGGTTCGATTCGCGTTCATCAACTTCAGTTTCCGCAACAGCCACATGTTCAGATGTTACGATTGATTGGCGGGTCTGCTTGAGAGCTGGCATTTTCTGCTCTGGAAGCTCGCTCTCCTTCTCCTCGTGTATTACCTGCTCTTTTTCGCTGTGCTGTGCCGGGATGATCTCGTACTCGATAAGAACACCTTCCGGTGCCTGGAAATCTCCAAGAAGGCCTTCCTTAAGGGTCGCTTCGGTTTGCTGCTGCAATAAAGCCTCAATTGAGACGACGCTAAAGGAAGCATTGCCCGTTTTGGGCTTTGGAGCATCCTCCATAATGTCCTCGCGGTTTTCAGGGATGACGAGAGATTGGGAAATGTATTCGGAAATGATGAAATCGACGTCGGGTTGGAAACCATCTGGAAGCTTGCCAGGAATATACTCGCATTCCTTGTCCTGCAGCATCGTAGATATGACCTGAATAGGGATATCTGAGATAACGCTTAGATCCGCTGTATTTTCCTGTGGTTTCTGATCTGGTTGCAGTTCATCCTCCTTAAGAGAGAACATGACTTCTTGAGATACAAAGTGCTCGGCAGCTGTGATTGAGAAGTCAGTGGGAATTCCGTGAGGTGCTTTGAAATCAGCCAATGTCTCCTCCTTATTATGGGCAGTAACGGAGTGAACAATTACGTGCTCAGATGACGGTACGCTCGAATCGGCGGTGTACATTTTTGGTACTGGAGCACCCTCAAATTCTTCCTCTTTGATAATGAAGATTGTCTCCTCAATGATTCCGGCTTCTTGTGATTCGAGATCGATCTTAGCCACTCCTTTTAGGGGCTTCACATCAGCGGGCAGGTCGGTTTCCGCTACATTGTGGACCATTTCGGATACAGAGATGTGTTTCGCAGTGGCTACACTGAAATCGGCTTGGTCCGAATCAGGCAGGGCCTTAGGAACAAATTCAGATTCTTTTTGAGCTGTCTCAACTTCTTGCTTCGAAAGATGTTCTTGTATAATAATCGAACTTTCGATATTCCTTCCTTCTGGTGTTTTCAGTGGAGTGAATTCCTCAGTCTCCTGAGTAGTGGTCACCTTTTGAACGACAATGGGCTGGGAACTGTCCATGGCAACTGAGGCATTGTTGATTTTAGGCTGTTCACGGATGAAACCTCCTTCCTTATCTTCGGAGATCGTTTGTTGAATGACGATGTACTGCTTTGAATCGATACTAAAGCTGGCAGTGTCTGCAGGGGCCTCAGCATCAAAGAATACATCCTCCAAGTCCGTCGGCTGTGTTTGCTCCACTGTGATATACGTTTGAGCGTCATACCATACCTTTGCTGTTTTGCTGATAAGCTCTTCTAGCTCAACCCCTTCGGTGGCGTTCTCTTGTGAAGTAATCTCACCCACGGCAAAGGTCTCCTGCGTTGTAAGGTTGAATCCCGCCCGCCGACTCTCCGGCAATTCTCCAGGAGCATACGCTCCCTCTTTATCCTCTGTAATAACCTCTGCCACTTGGACAGTTTCCTGGCTGGGTATACTGAAGGTTGCTCTATTGTGTTTTGCGGGTGTCTCTTCGAATTGCTCAGTTTCGGCCGAAAGAATAGTTTCCTGCACGCAGATATGGTCTTGCCTTTCAAACTGGACAGCTGCCTCAGTGGTTGGCGCTGACTTGTCCGGTGTGTACTCGCTTTCCTTGACATTCTCCATTGACTCCTCGACGATGATGTGCTCTTTGGTAGTGAGACCAAGCGTAGCAGAAACCGGCCTAAATGTTGGCTTGAAGTCAAATTCTTCTTCTTGGGCACTGCACACAACTTCGATAACAGACACATGGTCTTCGAGTGGAACAGTAAACTCCGTTTGCTGGCCTTCCGGTATCTTAGTGGGTACAAACTCCTCTTCCTTTAACGCGGTTGTCACATCCTGAACACCAATCGACTCCAGGGAGATCATTGTTACACCAGCAACACCTTGCTTTGGAGCTTTCGGGGTGGCAAAATCAGCCTCCTTATCCTGAGCGACAGTCTCTGTGGAGATCGCATGGGTTTCCTGGATGATGTCAACCTTTGCAGCGACAGTAGCTGGCTTTTCGTCTGGCGCTAATTCGGTTTCCTTTAGTAAAGCGTCATCCGTAGAGGTGATGATGGTCTCGAACTCATTAAGGGTGAGTGTCGGCTTGAAGTCGGCAGTAACAGTAACTTCGAAATCACTTGTTTGAACAGAGTGGGACACCTGTTCCACTGTCACCGATGTCTGCGGGATGAGGCTATGATCAGCTTGCTTCTCCGCAACTTTCTCTCTTGTGAAGTCGGCCATACTGTCGCCGAACTGGACGTTCGTTACATTCACAGATTGCTGCGGAATTAGCTGCTGAGTAGCGCTGGCTTCCTCCGGAAGGGTAATGACGATGCTACCCTCACGCTGATCGGGCTGAACAAGAGACACGGCAATGTGCTCTTGTGACAATAGCTCAGCCTTTGCTTCGGCAATTGGTGCTGGTCGGACTTCCTCGAATATGCCTTCCTTACTAGCGGCGATGGTCTCGACGACAAACGCGTGCTCTTCAAATGGTATCTTAATGGCGGCTGCATCCTTAAACGGTTTCGCATCTTCAGGCAAATCCCGTTCTTTCGAAGCGACAACAACCTGAGTGGCAATGATACTCTCTTCCAATGGAATGGAGAAGTCCGCGGCACGTCCGTCCGGCATTCTTTCCTCTGGAAGAATATCCTCCTTATTAGCCGGAACCACTTCGTGCGAAACAATGGCCTGTTGTTCTGGAACGGTGAACTCGGTCAGCTGGAACGTCTTGGGCTTCTCCTCCAGCAACGCAGTCTCCGTTTGAAGAGCAGCGGATTGCTGGATAATGATGTGTTCATCAGTAGGTACGGAGAATCCGGCTGTTGAAGTCTTATTGGGGGATATTTCGAAATCTTCCGAAGTAACACAGCTGATTATCTCTGACTGTGTGCGGTGTTTTTGAGTAAAAAATCCAACGTCAGCGCTCAAACTAATTGGTGCTTTATCGACGGTCAAGTCACTCTCGAGTTGAGCTGTAACCATTTCGCTGACGGTTACGTGTTGTGTTGTCGTCATTTTTGGAACGGCAGCTTCGGTTGCGGGCAATGCATTAGGAACGAATTCTCCCTCGGAAAGCGTGGATGTGGCAAGTTGAACTGTTGCATGTTTATGCAGCGGAATAGTGAAATCTAAATGGATCGTATCGGGTGTCTTAAACGGTGCCATATCGGTTTCCTTGATGTCAGCTTGAACAGCTTGCACGTTGACTTCTTGATGGAGCAGTAGGTCTTGCTGTGCCGTCTGAGCCTGAGGGAGTTGATCAGGCCTCAGGTCTTCTGCCGACACGGGCAGTGTTTGTTGTGTAACCTGTAGCGACTCCTGTGTAGTGAATGAGGTATCCGCTTCTTGCGGGCGCATGATCAAAGCTCCGGGTGAGTCACCTTCACGCTCTTCGGGAACCGTTTGCTGAACCATGATGTTGGCTGCAAGTGAGATATCACTGTTCGCCGTGGTTGAATACGGTGTCTCCCGCGTAAACTCGCTTTCCATATCTTGCAAAGTGGTTTCAATTACCTGAAGCGGTGCTGACAACTTCATCGCAACGTCAGCAGTGAATTCCACGGGTGCCTCATCTGGTTTAAGCTTGTCCTCGCTATTTGCGTATACAACAGCGTGCACCTCAAGTGGAGTCTGCATGAGTAGCTCGGTTACAAGACGCTGCTCGGCTGGTTTCTTAAAGTCATCCATAGCTCCCTCCTTAAGATGAGAAGCAGTGTGCTGGACGAAAACGGCTGTGTTGAGAGGCATCGTTGTGTTCGCCTCAAATGTCGTTGGCATCTCCCATTCACCTAGCGGTGATTCCTTATTCGCAGATTCGACACTTCGAACAACCATATGTTCTTGTGTTGGGACACTGAATTTTGCTTCGATGGTAGCAGGCAACTCCGCAGCGATGAAGACCTTCTCTTTTTGGCTGGATTCAACTGCGGTTACTGAGACGGCCTCTGTGTATGGGATACTCACGTCTGCTGTCTCCCCACGTGGCAAACGTCGAAGTTCGTGGGTACCCACTGTATCAATGGCTTCAGTTTTCGTAACAGCTACAGTTGTGCTAGCGATTATCTCTGTCTCGGCAATACTAGCCTTAGGCACAGGTAGTGTGCGGAAGGTCTCAGGTTTCTGAAGAGTTCCAACTTCGAGCACCTCGAGTGCCTGGTCGGTCTGTACGGTCGGATGCACATTTCGCTTAAATGGCACCTCCTTTTCAGCGAACTGAAGCTCTTTCTCGTGAACGACAGGGACAATGGTCTGCGCTGTCTCCTGGTGAACGAGCGCAACCTTTGCACTCTCCGATTTCATATCCAGGGGCGTAACTCCCTCCTCGGGAACCTCAGAGGTTTCCGTCGCGGTCACATTGATGGCGCTATACTCTGGTATAGTGACCTCAACTGAGCGGCCCGACGGAAGCTCTTCTGACGTGAAGCTTTCCTCCTTCTGTACGGGCGTCATCTCTGACACTGCGACAGCGTGATGCCTCGTTAGGTCTGTAGTAGCGGACTGCAAAAGCGGCTTATCGGGGCTGAAGCGGCCCTCGTTCTCGGTGATCGATACCTGTTCGATGGCGATCGTCTCCTGAGCCAATAGCTCAGGCCGAGCCTGCTGTTGGTCTGGCAAGATGCCGGAAACGAACTCCCTGGTCGTATGAACGACTGTATCAGCGCGGACCCCGATGTGCTGAGTCTCGATGACAGAGAAGTTGGCTCGTTTGCTGTCCGGCCGCTCCTCGATCAGCTCCCGCAACTGGTCTTGACCCTCCATCTCTGTAACTGTTAGGGGCCGATTAGGCAGTATATCGAGTGAGGTCGTGCATTCTTCTACTCGTTCCAAAACAACGTCGCCGAGGACGTCCGCATGCGTCACCTGTTGAACGTTGAGGGACCGATAGCTCGGCAGAGACAGCTCGGCTACGCCTTGTTGTTGGTCAGGCAATTGGCAAGGCGCAAATGCGCTTTCCATCTCGATCACCAATGTGTCGGTGGTCGACAAGGGTTCGAGCGCGTCAAGCATAGCGCGCGCTCGACTCTCATCCCGGCGAGCTGTCTCTACCTTGCCCTCGCGGGTTTGGGGTGTGACCTCAAATGCGCTGATGGCCACCTGGGGAACCAGTGCGACGTCGGCCGTGCTCTCCGGTGCCGCGTCGACCGCAAACGATTCCTCCTTACTTGCTGTGGAGGTCATGCACACACTGATAGAATAGTCATGCACAGAGAGGTCAACCAGGGCAGTTTTCGTAACGGGCTGGCAGTACGCAGTCAGTTGTTCTTCGCGTTCCGAGGGCATCACAGTCTCAGTCGTCAGGCCGCTCTGGAGCACCACACAGAAGTCTACGATCTTAGTGTCGGGCACTTGCTCAGGCACAAGGCTACCCTCCGTCTCTGAGGTTACTGTCTGTCCAACAACGAGTTGTCTGCGTGGAATGAGATTGACATTAGCCGTGTCGTGTGCCACCTGTTCAGATTTGAAATCTCCAGGCGTGTCAGCTGGCACCACCTCCTCGCGGGCGAGCATTTCGTGCTCAACAAAGCCCAGCTGTGCGTTCTTGCCGGCAGGTAGATCAGCGATCTGCAAATCACTACATTCGGTGCCGGCAATCACTTGGCTAACATCAAGGGGCGCTAGCTGATCGAGTGTCTTTTGTGCTTGCTGCGTCTGCGGGTGTACTTGGGCATCAAGAATGAACTCACCTTCACCGGGAATGACCTCCTTAATGTCAAGGCCGATGGATTGTTCAAGCGAAACGCCTGCAGCGCTAATATCGGGCCTCACCTGTTCAAAGATGTTAGTGTTATCGTGTTCGATTGCTTGTGCGACTGTCATATGTTCCTGCGTGGGAATGATAACTTTGGACTTGTGCTCTGACGGCCCAACTGCTTGGAAATCACCCTCCTTTTGTGCCTCTGTCACCTCGGACGTCTGATAGCTCTCTAGCGGAAGAAGATCTCGTTTTGCATACGCCTCAGACGGCGTGGGAACTTCGAAATCAGTTTTACTGTCCTGCAATATGGTCTCTTGAATATTGAAGGCATGCTTTTGAACTGTTTCAATGCTTTGCAAGCACGTCTTTGTCACAACCATCTCCTCTTGGAAAGCTACTGGCCTTTCGGTTGAAACGATGCTGGCTACGTTCACCGCACTTTGTGGAAGTAAGTCTTGCGTGGCGATATCTGTAGCCACCTCAGGAATGACCACATCGCCAGTTGAATGGACAAGCTGAGAGATGCTTACCTCAATACTTTCACTGAACGGAATCGAACTATCAGCCTGTACAGCTGGCTTCTTTGAATCCGGTTGTAGACTCTCCCTGGCATCGTCGGCGACAACTTCCGTGACCTGGACGGAGTGTTTGCTCGTAAACGAGCTAACTGGTTTGGCCTGCTCTGGTTTCTCAATTTGTAGCTCTTCGGTGGCAACGTTGTGCATCGTTTGTGCAACGTCTAGAGCAACTTGAGGCAGGAAATCGGGTGAAGCCTGAAGGGTGATTGGCTTAATGTCAGCTGCTTTTGAAGACTCAAACTCGGCCGTCTGGATAACAGTTACCCCGACAGCTTCTGTTTTTTCCATGGTCACATCAACCTTGGATGAGTCGGGCTGGATAAAGTCTTTTAGTGATTCCTCCCTATCAGCAAGGACGTTCTCAATCACAGCAACTTCACTTGAAGTTTGGAGATCACTTAGAGCCTTGTCGGTCACATATTTTAGTTCCAAAGCCTCTGGGCGAGCCACTTCGCCTGACTGTAGGTCACTGACCATAACCGACTCTTGTTCGTCTATAAATCGGCGTCCGGTAGTTGTCACAGGAGCGAATGCCTCGATTGCGCCTAGTTGGTCATTTGGTGTCGTCTGCACGACTGTCAGTCCGGATAGCGTTCCGAATAAGTCAGGAACGACATTTGCAGATGGAGCTGCTTTTTCTGTGAACAGTCCTTCCTTTGACGCAGGCTGCGTCGCGTTGATCTCTAGAGCGGACTGAGGTATAAGGTCTGCTGTAGCCTTGCTACTCACGGTATCGGTTATATGCAAGTGCTGTAAGGCGTCGTTTGGTGCGACAACCCCAATTTCAAGTGCTTGTTCTTGAATCAGGTCCATACCAGCAGTTTTCTCGATACCCTTTTCTAAGGATAGTGTATCCTCCTTCTCTGCTATGAGCATGGACTGGATATTGACTGAAAACTGTGGATTCATTTCTAAAATCGCATTTGAAACAGAGGGAGACACGTCAGCTGGCAGCACAATTTCAGTTTCAATCAAAACCTGTTCGGAAATTGTTGTGGGCTCAAGGAAATCAAATAATACTTCTGTATCTTTGGTTTGCGGCCTTGTCACGGTGAATTTCTCTTCCGTTTCGTTCGGCTGGACAGCGAACTGTTCAGATGTATGGTATATTTTAATAACGCCGCGTTGTTGAACATTGTGCCTGTCGGGGGTAACAGGCATTTCAAGAATGTCCTCCTTACTTCCTTGAACAACCATATAAACTTCCATAGCTTCCAGTAGATCCTGGACCTCTTTAGCGGACTTGCCTTGGAGGACCTCTTCGAAGCTGCCCTCTTTGTCTGTGAACTGAACGCCTTCAACGTTCAATGCCTCTTTTAGTAAAAGTTCAATTTTGGTCTTTTTCTCCTCAGGCTGCAATACATCAAAAGTATCTTCCTTGAGGAATGATTGAATTTGTTCAACCTGGCCTACCCGGAGTACTTCAAGAGGAGCCGCCTTTACCTCGTGTGCTTCTGGTATTACGAACTCGTCGAGTGTCGACTCTAGCTCGCACACGGACTGTACATGAACCTCTGCAACATGTTGACCCTCCATTGGAGCGATCACAGCCGAACTCGTCTCCTGAGGAGCGGTATCAAACGTGTTCGCTCCTTGAAGAGTTGTTTGAACGATAATGTCAACCGCTGATAGCTCACTGAGTTGTGGCTTAGCCTGAAGCTCTGGCATTTTGCCTGCGGTTTCCAGTGTGCCCTCCATGTCAAGGCTTCCAGTTTCACGTACTTCGATTGCACTTTGTTGTAGAATTTGAGGCTGTACCTTGTTCGAAACCGCTTCTGGTACGATGAGATCCCCTTCGAGTTCGTTGGTTGTAATCACGTGGATCGCCATGGATTGCTTATGAATGAACTCCTTCTCTGCTTTTCGCGTCTCAGGTAGTTCAGGTTGCGGCATGACTACTTCGCTCTCCGTTGGCTGAACTGCCTCGGCTGAGAGTGCCTGGGCTAGGATCAGCTCACCGACAAGTGTTTTCTCGTCAACCTGTTCAATAACTGACGTACTCTCACGCTCCAGGAAAACTGTTTCGGCAGTTCCACGAGCTACCGACACCTCATGCTGTACACTGACGTTATGCGTCTCCGGCATAGCGGCACTATCAAAGGCGATTTCCTTATCCATATGGTATTCGGACACGGACAAGGGTTCCTGGGGCAGTAAGGTAGGTCGAATCTGAGTGGTGCTCATGTCCCTCTTCTCCAGGATTCCCTCTTTTTCGTTGCTGCGCGTTATCTGTGTTTCAAGTGCCTTAGCGATTTCGACGTCGACACTAGCAGAATGCCCAGCAACGTCCACCTTAGTAAAATCGAGAACGTTGTCGAGTAGTTGCCCCTCAGATATTTCAATTGGGCGATCATGATCAATGGTGAAACGAAGATTTTGGCCTTCGGGCACAATAAATTTAGGCAAATACTCCTCCTTTATAGCGCTCTCAACTTGCTGACAAACGGTGCTTTCTGACAACTGGAATATGGAATCTGCCTTGGATGCATCAGGCTTGACATCCCGCAGGGTGCCAGTATTGCCGTATTGACTCGTCTCGAATGATTCCGAGGAAATATTGGGCAAGAAACGAATTTCAACCTTAGATGATTCTGGCAACTCACCCTTCTTGTGGGGCTTAACGTCGTCATCGGGTTGGACTTGCATCACTTCAGTGGCAGTGCTCTCAATAATATCGAAGCTCTTCTGCTGCGTGATCGGTTTCAAAGGTTCATAGTCTTCCTCGCTTTCGATGATAATTATCTCCTCAATGTACATCGTGCGATTCTCTAATAATTCAACGTTGGGTTTCTCCTCTGACGGTTTCTCCTGGACGTAGTCTTTCGTTTGGTACAGACCTAGGCTTTCTAGAACTTCAAGTGGAGTCAGCTCTGTTCCCACCTTCTTAGCATTCGTCACCTTTGGCTTAGGAAGATCAAGTGTGCTCTCTTTGTCCTGAAGTACAGTCTGGATGGACTGAAGAGCGATTCGTTCAGCAAAATCAATGTCCGCATGAGAATCCTTAGGCTTATCGATATTAAACGTGTCAACGATTTCCTGTGGTCTCGTCTGCACAACATCTAATGGTTCGAGTGGACTAATAGTAGGTTCGGCTTTCTTACCCATTAGCTCTGCTGAGACGAATTCGGCTTCTTTGTCAACGGCAACCTGTTCACCACGAACCGTAGATTTATGGACTTCAAACTCCCTTGTGGCAGTTCTAACTTCAATGGCGTCCCTCGTAAAATCGGACTCTTTTTCTGTCGCGACAGTTTCGGTCGTTTCGTACGGCGATACAGGCATAAGATTGAATTGTGCGCGGTCCGTCTGCGGGGCCTCAGAGAAGTGCAGATTTTCTTTTTCATCTGTATGCACGTGCATTACTGTTAATGCACTCTGCTCAAGAACATCTGGAAATGCTTTATGCGTATCATAAATGAAATCTTCAATGTTCAACTCTTTTTCATTAACTGTAGCGATTGAGACCATGGCTGCCTTTCGCTTCTCAATAATTTCTCTTTGCTGCAGTTTTTGACCCTTAGGTAACTTCTCCTCGGGGAGCAACAGCTCCTTCTCACCGGTAAGCGTTGCCAGAACGCTGACAGCCTCCTGGAGTGCCACATCGGTAGCTGTTTTCTGGATAGAAGGTTGGACTACTTCATCGATCACCTGTTCCTTTTCTGTGGCCAAAACTCCCTGGACCTCAAGAGCCGTTCGCGGTATCAGTTCCGGCTTGATTTGGTGTTCTTCTGGAGCAACGGGGGTTATGTAAAGTGTTTCCGTGTCTCCCGGAGTGGGCTGAATAACATTAACCGCCATTTGTAGATCTTGTACGACCTTGCCCTGCTGGAAATCTTTCTTAACATCAGATTGTTGGCCGAGGGATTCAGAAACTATTGTTTCAATCACCTCCGGAATGGTAATGCCAGTGAAATCGCCTGTCGCGTTCTTTACTACAATCTCTTCGATTATTAATATCTCCTCGGATTCGAGATTGGTATTGTACTGTTGTTGCAGCGCGCTTGCAGTATCAAAGCTTGAAGTGGTAGTGGACTCTGTCGGTGCTATTGTTTTGAGCTCCGATTCCTTGCTAGCAACTACGACCTCTTCGATAATAGTTTCGTATACTTCTGTAAGTAAGGGACGCGCGCTCGCCGGGTGCATTTTTAGCTCAGCAACTTCGCCCTCCTTCATCGACGATTCTGTCTGTGACACATGAAGCGCCTGCTGCGCAATGATTTCACTAGTGAATTCCTCCGGATGGGCCTTTTCACTAATGAAGGTACCTTCGCGATCATGGGGCAACGCCTCCTCGACATTGAACGCGCTCAACGGAAGAAGCTTGTAATCAGCAGCCTGTGAGGGTCTCTCGTCTGGGCCGAGGAGAGACAGCAATTCTGAGCTCTCTGGAGCGACCATAACGTCGACATTGGAAATGGATTGAAGCTGTACAGAGGTTGGACGGACGTGTTCAACGGTTTGTTCCTTCTCGTCATGGCATGTACTAACCACTTGAAGGGCTTTGTGAGAAAGTAGATCGACCTGAGCCTGGGAAGTCAACGGCTGTTCAAAGGTAGTGTCCGATGTCTTTTCACTGGTGAGTGTGTCCACAACCTGCAGCGGCGTTTGCCACAAAACGTCAGGTTTGGCCTGCCTTTCTTCAGGCACAACAGTATCGAACGAGGAGGTCTCCTCGAAAGATTGTTTTTCCTGAACGATTAATGTATGTAGAGTGTCCATCTGCTTACTTGGCGTGTGTTCGAGTATATGGTCTTCAGGGAGGACGCTTGTGGAATCATGAATGAGTGTTTCCCTAACAGAGATAGGCGCCAGAGGTGTAACTTCTGACTTAGCTGATTTGGGTACAATTTGTGCCGATTCTTTGGGCTGAGTAGACTCGAACTCTTGTACTGTGGTGATGTACATCGGTGTCGTGTCACTAAGTGAGACCTCAGGTTTGCGTGTCTGCTGTGGCACAACATCAAACTCGTTGCAGAGCTCATCGTCAGTCGAGACAGTGAATTCATCGGCGTGTTCGGGTGCCTTGCGTATGTGGATCTCAGTGATACCTTTCTTTGTCTTTGCCTCGATGATGATATCATGCCGCTTTGTCTCCTCCTCAACCTCCTGAATAATCGTGATGCGTTTCTCCTCCTCGACCTTTCTCTGTCGTTCGGGCTGCTTCAGTTCGACCGTATCCTCGATAATCTCCTCCTTTTCAGGCTTCGTAACAATGCTCTCTGTAGTGATGGTGACTTCAGCCGGCTTGGGGGCGGATGGCACAACCTCGATCTCGTATCCCGTGCTCTCGACGGTCACCTCTTTCTCGATGACTTGCTCGATATCCCACTCGAACTCGGGGATCTCCTTCGACTCGAGCACCACGGGCGTATCTTTCTTCGGTTTCTTTCCCACTGTTATATCGATCACCTGGCGGTCTTCTTCTATGACCTCGTCTACAGGTTTCTTCTCTTCGACCTTCTCCGGTTGAGGCTTCTTTTTAAGTTCTACCTTCGCCTCTGCCGTGTCCTCAGGAATAAACTCTGCAAATGCGACCATAATACTTTAGAATCGAGCCGTCTCAAAGTGAATCGATTAGGTATTGAGTTTTGCATGCAGTGAGTTTCCATGCAGTCATAGCACACCATTTGACTGTGTTCGCTCGGTTCGGCATGTTTTGTTGTGTTCTCACTGGGAGTTGTGCTGTGGTAGTTATAGCGACGTGTTTATTTTTGCTAATTGTGAACTTACCCTTCTTCTTTTCGACTTCCCGTTTCTTGACCGCCTCAACAACAGAGACATGCTTCTCCTCCGGTAGCTTACTCTCAGAGTCCACAGCAATAGGTCGTTTGTAAGTTTGTTCCACGTCGAGATCAGGATATTCTCCACTCATACAAGTGATAACATGCTCTTCCGTTACTGTTGGCTTTCCGATAGAGACGATAGCAACTACTTGTTCTTCCTTTTCTTTCTCCATGACAACTGAGGGTCGCTTTATCGGCTTTTTCGGTTGTTCCTTTCGAAGCAGAGTCACATCGCTAGATTCCTTCACGGTGGTGTCGAAAGGTTTTTCATCAGTGGTTTCCTCTACAGGCTTCTCCTCCTCTGGGTATTCAGCAACGACGACCTCCTCCTCCTCGATAGCCTTTGTTACTTTAGGTACGACCTCGAGTTCGCTGTGCTTGAGGTCCTCCAAGGAAGTGGAGTCAGTATCAATAGGTCTCGCATAGGTCTGCTCGACCTCGAAATCAGGATAGGTTTCGCTTTCAACGACAACCTCGTGCCTCTCTTCCCGCTTAAGTTCTCCAATAGAAACAATGGCCACTGGCTTTTCTTGAATCTCATCCTCATCCTTTTGTACGGAGGGCCGCTTCTTCGGCTTGGTTGGCTTTTCAGGCTGAGCTAAATCGACACTTGATGTTTCTGCCACAGTTGTCTCAAATTTATCCTCCTCAGGGATCTCCTCTTTCGGCTTTTCTTCTTCGATGATCTCCTCTACAACGGTTGGCTTCCGCTTGGCTTCGAGTTCGCTGCGCTTAAGCTCTTCCGAGGAAGTGGAATCGGTATCAATAGGTCTCTTATAGGTTTGTTCGACTTCGAAATCAGGATAGGTTTCGCTTTCAACCACGATCTCGTGCCGCTCTTCACGCTTGAGCTCTCCAATGGAAACGATGGTTGTTGGCTTTTCCTCCATCTCCTCCTCAACCTTTTGTACGGAGGGCCGCTTCTTCGGCTTGGTTGGCTTTTCAGGCTGAGCTAAATCGACACTTGATGTTTCTGCCACAGTTGTCTCAAATTTAACCTCCTCAGGGATCTCCTCTTTCGGCTTTTCTTCTTCGATGATCTCCTCTACAACGGTTGGCTTCCGCTTGGCTTCGAGTTCGCTGCGCTTAAGGTCCTCCAGAGATGTTGAGTCGGTATCAATTGGTCTCGTATAAGTCTGCTCGACTTCGAAATCAGGATAGGTTTCACTTTCTACAGTGATCTCGTGCCGCTCTTCACGCTTGAGTTCTCCAATGGAAACAATGGCCACTGGCTTTTCCTCAATCTCCTCCTCAACCTTTTGTACGGAGGGCCTCTTCTTCGGCTTGGTTGGCTTTTCCGGCTGAGCTAAGTCGACACCTGATGTTTCTGCTACAGTTGTCTCAAATTTAACCTCCTCAGGGATCTCCTCTTTCGGCTTTTCTTCTTCGATGATCTCCTCTACAACGGTTGGCTTCCGCTTGGCTTCGAGTTCGCTGCGCTTAAGCTCTTCCGAGGAAGTGGAATCGGTATCAATAGGTCTCTTATAGGTTTGTTCGACTTCGAAATCAGGATAGGTTTCGCTTTCAACCACGATCTCGTGCCGCTCTTCACGCTTGAGTTCTCCAATGGAAACAATGGCCACTGGCTTTTCCTCAATCTCCTCCTCAACCTTTTGTACGGAGGGCCGCTTCTTCGGCTTGGTTGGCTTTTCAGGCTGAGCTAAATCGACACTTGAGGTTTCTGCTACAGTTGTCTCAAATTTAACCTCCTCAGGGATCTCCTCTTTCGGCTTTTCTTCTTCGATGATCTCCTCTACAAAGGTTGGCTTCCGCTTAGCTTCGAGTTCGCTGCGCTTAAGGTCCTCCAGAGATGTTGAGTCGGTATCAATTGGTCTCGTATAGGTCTGCTCGACTTCGAAATCAGGATAGGTTTCACTTTCTACAGTGATCTCGTGCCGCTCTTCACGCTTGAGTTCTCCAATGGAAACAATGGCCACTGGCTTTTCCTCAATCTCCTCCTCAACCTTTTGTACGGAGGGCCTCTTCTTCGGCTTGGTTGGCTTTTCCGGCTGAGCTAAGTCGACACCTGATGTTTCTGCTACAGTTGTCTCAAATTTAACCTCCTCAGGGATTTCCTCTTTTGGCTTTTCTTCTTGAACGATCTCCTCAATAACGGTCGGCTTACGAGCTTCGAGTTCACTTCGTTTAAGCTCCTCTGGAGTGGTGGAATCGACATCGATCGGTCTCTCATACACTTGATCAACCTCAAAGTCGGGATAGCTCACGCTTTCCGTAGTAATGTCGTATTGTTTTGGAGTAGTTGGCTGGCCGGTAGACACAATTGCAATTGCCTGTTCAACAATCTCCTCCTTCGTGATCACGGAAGGCCGTTTCTTCGGCCGTTTTGGCGTTTCCGCTTGTGTGAGCGAGATATCAGATGTTTCCGCGACGATGGGCGTGAAGGGCACCTCCTCCGGTTTCTCCACAATAGGCTTTTCTTCCTCTTCAGATATCTCCTCTACTTTTACGATTTCGCGAGGAACTTCTTCGGGTTTCTCCGTTTCCAAATGGCTTCGCTTCATCTCAACTGGTGCAACAAAATCCACCTCCACAGGCCTCTTATATATATACTCAAGTTCGGGATGCATTTCACTCTCCACACTAATATCATACTCTTGTTCTTTTACAGGGGCGCCAATAGAGACTATAACCATTGGTGACTCGGGAAGTACATCTTCCTCTTGAACAGGTACGGGCTTTTTCGCTTTTTCAACTACTTCTTTACGATCTGACGTAACTACAGATATTTCAAATGTCGTTTCCACAGGTACTTCCTCGACAACGACTTCTTCAATAATCGGCATTTCTACGATAATGCGCTTGGGAAGGACTTCAATTTCACTATGTTTGGGCTCCTCGTAAGCTAAGGCGTCAGCGTCCACAGCCCTTTTGTAGGTTTGAGAGACTGTAAGATCTGGATACTCATCACTTGCAACCGTGACGTCGTGCGTAACCTCCTCGGACGGTTTTCCAATGGACACAATTCCAATTATTTTTTCAGTGATCTTCTCATCCTCTTCTTTAACCGATGGTCGCTTCCTCGGCTTTTTGGGCATATCTTTTTCTACAAGAGTGATGTCTGAAGTCTCGACAACCGCTGTGTCAAATGGTGTTTCTTCTGTAATTGGTTTTTCTTTCTCTTCCGTAATTTCATCCTGAGTTTCAATCATCCGCTTTGCAAGAGCTTCGATTTCGCTGTGTTTGAGCTCCTCCGGGGATGTGGCATCAACGTCGACAGGTCTTTGATAACTCTGCACCACTTCGAATTCCGGATACTCGTCACTCTTGACATCAATGCTGTGTTCTTTCTCGTCTTTGGGTTTACCGACCGAGACGATGGCAATCGGTTGTTCTACTGCTTCATCCTCTCTTGGAACGGATGGACGTTTTTTCGGTTTCTTCTCCATCTCCTTTTGAATAAGTGTGATGTCCGAGGTTTCCACTTCAGAAGGCGCAAACGGCTTTTCTTCCACAACGACTTCTTCTCGCTTCTCTTCGAGGACATCTTCGATAATAGGTTTTTTGGGCAAAGCCTCGATTTCGCTATGGTGAAGTTCCTCCTGTGTTGTAGCATCGAGCTCAACGGCCCTCTTGTATGTCTGCTCAACACCAATTTCGGGGAACTCAACACTTTCGACGGCTATATCATGAACATGATCCTTGGTCGGTTTGCCAATGGATAAAATAGCAACAGGCTGATCTTGGATCTCATCTGGTTTCGTAACAGAAAGTCGCTTCTTAGGTTTCTTTTGCTCTTCCTTCTGAGCTAGTATGATCTCAGACGAATCAATTACAGTCGGCTTGAATGGCCTTTCCTCAGACACCGCATCTTCTGGCTTTGTCTCTTCCTCTTCCGAAATCAGAGGACGCTTGCTGACTATTTTCTTAGGTAGAGCCTCTACCTCACTATGATGAAGTTCCTCTGGAGATGTAGCTTCCACATCGACAGGCCTTTGGTATGTCTGGTTAACCTCAAAGTCAGGATACTCGTCACTTTCGACCCGAAATTCGTGATGTTTTTCTTCGGTTAGTTGTCCGATGGATACGATAGCAATAGATTGTTCGCCGAGCTCTTCGTCTTTCTTAATAGAGGGTCTCTTCTTCGGTTTAACTGGTTTGTCCTTCTGTATAAGAGTGATATCGGATGTCTCAGATTGACTAGACTCAAATGGAATTATTTCTTCCACCGCTTCCTTAGTAACCTCCTCCTCTGGAACATCCTCTAAAGCTGCCGGAGTATCTAGCTTCTTTGGTAACGTCTCAATCTCGGAGTGCTTAAGTTCTTCCAGTGTTTCGGAATCGACATCCACCGGCCGTTGATAGGTTTGTTCTACCGAGACCTCGGGGAAAGTTTCACTTTCAACCACGATGTCATATTCACTGGGCTTCGTTGGTTTTCCTATGGTGACAATAGCTACAGGCTGTTCAATCGCTTCCTCCACGTCCTTTATAGCAGATGGTCTTTTAAACGGCTCTTTCTTCTTGTCTTTCGGCGCCAAGCTTACTTCAGATGTTTCAGCAACGGTCGTCTCAAAAGGTGTTTCTTCAACTATCTCGATTGGCTCTTCAGGCACAACCCTTTCAATAATTTTATCTTCTTCGACGGCCGGCATTTTTGGTGTAGCTTCGACAACACTATGCTGAAGTTCATCAAGAGCAGTTGCATCGAAACTAACAGGCCTTTTGTATGTCTGTTCGACTTCTACATCAGGATACGTTTCGCTCAAAACTGATATTGTGGTCTCTTCTCGCTTTGTCGGTTTACCGATGGAAATAATTGCTACCGGCTGCTCTTCGATACGGTCTTCCTCTGGCTTTACTGATGGTCGTTTCTTTTTCTTCAGCGGAATGTCCTCTTGAGTAAGAGTGACCTTCGTGGTCTCTGTAAGCAATGTCTCAAAGATCGTTTCTTCCGGCTTTTCCTCTTCCTGAGGAATCTCCTTTTCATCAACATCTTCTAGAGCGCGCTTCTTTATTGCCTCAACTTCGCTGTGTTTAAGCTCTTCCTCTAATGATGAATCTGTATCAACAGGCCGTTTATATGTTTGTTCGACTTCGATATCGGGATATTCAGCACTGTCAACCACGATGTCATGGATCTCCTCTTTGAAAGGTTTTCCGACTGTGACAACAGCGACAGGTTGTTCACGTACTTCGATATCTCGCTGGACTGACGGTTGCTTCTTGGGCTTTTTGATTTTCTCAGGCTGCGTGAGGTTAACTTCGGAGGTCTCAGTAACACTGGTATCAAATGGAGTTTCTTCGACTTGTTCTGGTATTTCTTCCTCCCAAATTTCCACCTCTTCGACTGCTGTCGTTTTGCGAACTGCCTCGATTTGGGTGAGTTTAAATTCCTTCTCTCGAATAGCCTCAATTTCGACGGGGGATGTGTAAGTCTGTTCCACGCTGATATCCGGGAACTCCTCGCTGGTGACGACGACTTCATGTGTCTCGCGGATTGTGTATTTCCCGATAGAAATAATGTCAACCGGCTGACCAGCTATAAGTTCTTCCACCTGCATTGAGGGTTCATCAGGTTTCTTTTCTTTCTTTTTCGGCTTTTCTTTCTGAGCAAGCGTGACATCGGACGTGATTTCATACGTTTCCTCGGTTGGTCCTTCCTCGATGATTGTTTGCTCAATTATTACCAGTTCCTCCAGAACTCCTTCCTCTGGTACTTCCTGAAGAGGTTTCTCCTCAATTTTGACAGCCACCTCTTCAAGCCGTCGCTTTTTAGTCATCTCGATATCAGTTGAGTATTGTTCCTCTGTTCCCTTTGCACCGACCGATACTGGCCTCACATACGTTTGCGATACGTCGATGTCAGGCGTCTCGCTGCTTTCAAGTGTGACAGTAACTTCGTTCTGTTTTGGCGCCGTTGCCCAATCGATATGAATGCGGACATGCTCCACAGATTCGTCTTCATCATCTCTTGGCTTAACTTTCTTCGGTTTGGAAGGCTTGCTCTTTGCTTTTAGCGTAATGTCAGCTGTTTCTGAGAGCGGCATTTCGACAGAGTCAGCTCTCTGGACTACCTTCTTCTTTTTGGGCTTATCATCTGCTAAAAGTGGAGTTTCTGGACTTTGCAGAGGAAGCTCTCCTGGTCGATATTCTTGTGGCTGGAATATCTCCTCCACGTATGTTTGTGGCTCGACCTGTTCCTCATGTTCCTCCAGGCTAACGTCCTCATGGACAATGTCCTTGAAAACAACCTTCTTTTTCTTGGGCACCTTTTTCAAGCCTGAAACAACAAAATCTACATTTAGAAATGCCATTATATTGCTTGGCAAAGTGCAATGCGCATAGCGAAGCGATACGCGAGCTGCGTGGCGCGATTTTTTGCGACAAAATAAAGCGACGAACACTTTGTACAGTGTTTTCAACAATGCAAGATGAAGCATCGGATAGGACTTGGACGCCATGGAAAACAAGCTATTTTGTGGAAGAGCTCGACTTCAGTGGAAACCTATTGATGATATCGTGACCGCTACCGCAATTCACTAACATTGTCCTTTATAGTATGAACAGACACATAGCAGAAAGCAGGGATCTGGTACTTGACATTTTCAAACCTTGGCCAGTAGCCACTAAGTTGAAAGAACATAAATAATTCACATAGCCATTACTTACTTCCTTTGACAATGAGCTTTCTCTTATAGCAATAGCTACATTACCAAAATATAAACTTACCTTACTTCAGACTTAAGAACGTTAATACACGATTCGTCTTGTCTACTAGTTTGTTTGAATTAATACCTAAAATATGGTCCACAGATCGGTTCACGTTTATTTCTATACACATACTTTTAAACAGCAATCAAGCAGCAGTGACAAGATGATGTACGTTGGTGAAAACCGGCACATTTATTGAACATAAGCTTCCTAGCCTGGAAGCTTGAGCGCGAAGCGGACTGAAGCGCATTTCAGCCTGATAAGCCTGCGAAGCTGAGAAAAAGCAGAAGCTGCCCACAGACATGACATTGACGCGGGTACCTGACCTACCTGTGTCCATGGGGGTTGCTTGTTCATCAATTTCTTTTGTTGCCTCCCATGTCTCACCCATCTCATCTTGAGCGCTACGTTCAGTGTACATTCTCTGGAAGTCGCGCATACCCTGTAGTTTCTTCGTAAGGAACTCCGGGGTATGCACTTCCAGTTCATGAGGTTTCATGCTGAATACAGATGTTTTGGCAGTCTCTTCTGACCAGGTTTCTTCGATCCCAGTATCCTTGATGTTGCGAACGGTATACATACGCGCCAGCTCACGCATCGGTTTTAATTTCGCTGTCATCCATTCGGGACTAACGCCATAGGTTTGAGGCTGATCTAATTCGGTTGAGGATGTTTCTTCGATGACCACATCTTCCGGTTGTTCATCTTGTGCTGTCTTTTCTGATGATATTTCCGGTTTTGCCTTTTGTTCTCTTGGTTTCTCTTGCTCGGGTTCTTTGCCTCGAGTTATCATCTCCAAGGCTGTTTCTGCTCGTCCATCTTCAATTCCTATAGATTCTGTTACTATAGGAGTCTTAATATCTTGATCTACTTCAAACTCGGGTCGACCGCTGCTCTCAACGGCAACGCTGTGCTTCAATTCCGGCTTGTCAATTTTACCAATATCGAAGATGACTTTGATTTCCTCTACATTTTCTTCAACTTTTTCAGGCGCCCTCTTTTTAGGCCTCTTAGCAGACGGCTCCGATTTGAGAGTGATGTCCGTTACACTGCTTTCGGTTGTTCCGAAGGGCCGCTCTTCGCCAGCCTTCTCCGCCGGTTTTTTGGCCTTTTTCGTTGGTATCTGATCGGTAACCTCAGGAGCGTCTTCGGTTTCAGCGATTCCAACGATCTTGGTACTTGTTACCTCTTCTATGGAACCATCAGGCCGGATGATTGACTCAACAACAGTTTCAATGATGGACTTCTTTCTCTCCGGTTGTGTAGGAGTAACTAATACATATTCTTGCAATTTCGGCTCTGTGATGCCGGGTTTAACAATTAGGATCTCTTCAATAGTACCATCAGCAGTTATAATGCTCTCTACTTTAACTACCTTTTCGATTGCCAAAGGCTTTATCTCTTTTGGCTTGCTGGGTTTAGCCACGATTTCGACTGCGCTCTTTGCACGTTCTGTCTCACTTGTCTCGGTCGTGTCGAAGGGCAGTTTTTCGGGAGCTTCTTCCAAGGGTTCCTTGGCCTTTTTCTTTGGCCTTTTCTCGATAACCTCAGTAGGTCCCTCATCATCAGTGACTTCGACGATCTTAGTTGTTGTCACCTCCTCAACCGATCCGTCTGGAAGCACTATGGACTCGACCACAGTTTCAAGCACCGACTTCTTTCGCTTTGTTTTCTTCAATGTGGTGATCGTGTATTCATTGGCCTTCGGTTCTTCAATGCCAGGCTCAATGAATAATATCTCTTGTATAGTGCCGTCAGAGGTTTTGATAGTATCAATCTTTACAACCTGTTCGGATTTTTGAGGTTTGGTCTTTTGAGGTTTCTTGGTCTTAGTTATCATCTCAAGCGCAGTTTCCGCAAGCTCGTCGTCGATTCCTTCAGATTCGGTAATAATTGGTGTCTTAACCTCCTGATATACTTCGAAGTCTGGGTACTCAGTACTCTCAACATTGATATCATGAGCGCGTTTCAGCATTTCCTTCCTGGAAATATCCACAATGACCTTGGTCTGCTCTACCTCTTTCTCAATTTCTTCCGGAGCTTTCTTCTTTGGCTTCTTCATTGTTGGTTGGGCCTTCAGAGTCACATCTGTCTCACTTGTCTCGGTCGTGTCGAAGGGCAGTTTTTCGGGAGCTTCTTCCAAGGGTTCCCTTACCTTTTTCTTTGGCCTTTTCTCGATAACCTCAGTAGGTCCCTCATCATCAGTGACTTCGACGATCTTAGTTGTTGTCACCTCTTCAACGGATCCGTCTGGAAGCACTATGGACTCGACCACAGTTTCAAGCACCGACTTCTTTCGCTTTGTTTTCTTAAATGTGGTGATCGTGTACTCATTGGCCTGTGGTTCCTCAACGCCAGGCTCAATGAGTAATATCTCTTGTATAGTGCCGTCAGAGGCTTTGATAGTATCAATCTTTACAACCTGTTCGGATTTTTGAGGTTTGGTCTTTTGAGGTTTCTTGGTCTTAGTTATCATCTCAAGCGCAGTTTCCGCAAGCTCGTCGTCGATTCCTTCAGATTCGGTAATAATTGGTGTCTTAACCTCCTGATATACTTCGAAGTCTGGGTACTCAGTACTCTCAACATTGATATCGTGAGCGCGTTTCAGCATTTCCTTCCTGGAAATATCCACAATGACCTTGGTCTGCTCTACCTCTTTCTCAATTTCTTCCGGAGCTTTCTTCTTTGGCTTCTTCATTGTTGGTTGGGCCTTCAGAGTCACATCTGTCTCACTTGTCTCGGTCGTGTCGAAGGGCAGTTTTTCGGGAGCTTCTTCCAAGGGTTCCCTTACCTTTTTCTTTGGCCTTTTCTCGATAACCTCAGTAGGTCCCTCATCATCAGTGACTTCGACTATCTTCGTAGTCGTCACCTCCTCAACGGATCCGTCTGGAAGCACTATGGACTCGACCACAGTTTCAAGCACCGACTTCTTTCGCTTTGTTTTCTTCAATGTGGTGATCGTGTATTCATTGGCCTTCGGTTCTTCAATGCCAGGCTCAATGAATAATATCTCTTGTATAGTGCCGTCAGAGGCTTTGATAGTATCAATCTTTACTACCTGTTCGGTTTTTTGAGGTTTGGTCTTTTGAGGTTTCTTGGTCTTAGTTATCATCTCAAGCGCAGTTTCCGCAAGCTCGTCGTCGATTCCTTCAGATTCGGTAATAATTGGTGTCTTAACCTCCTGATATACATCGAGGTCTGGGAACTCAGTACTCTCAACACTGATATCATGAACCCGTTTCGGCATTTCCTTTCTGGAAATATCCACAATGACCTTGGTCTGCTCTACCTCCTTCTCAATTTCTTCCGGAGCTTTCTTCTTTGGCTTCTTCATTGTTGGTTGTGCCTTCAGAGTCACATCTGTCTCACTTGTCTCGGTCGTGTCGAAGGGCAGTTTTTCAGGAGCTTCTTCCAAGGGTTCCTTTACCTTTTTCATTGGCCTTTTCTCGATAACCTCAGTAGGTCCCTCATCATCAGTGACTTCGACTATCTTCGTAGTTGTCACCTCCTCAACGGATCCGTCTGGAAGTACTATGGACTCGACCACAGTTTCAAGCACCGACTTCTTTCGCTTTGTTTTCTTCAATGTGGTGATCGTGTACTCATTGGCCTGTGGTTCCTCAACGCCAGGCTCAATGAGTAATATCTCTTGTATAGTGCCGTCAGAGGTTTTGATAGTATCAATCCTTACAACCAGTTCGGATTTTTGAGGTTTGGTCTTTTGAGGTTTCTTGGTCTTAGTTATCATCTCAAGCGCAGTTTCCGCAAGCTCGTCGTCGATTCCTTCAGATTCGGTAATAATTGGTGTCTTAACCTCCTGATATACTTCGAAGTCTGGGTTCTCAGTACTCTCAACATTGATATCATGAGCGCGTTTCAGCATTTCCTTCCTGGAAATATCCACAATGACCTTGGTCTGCTCTACCTCTTTCTCAATTTCTTCCGGAGCTTTCTTCTTTGGCTTCTTCATTGTTGGTTGGGCCTTCAGAGTCACATCTGTCTCACTTGTCTCGGTCGTGTCGAAGGGCAGTTTTTCGGGAGCTTCTTCCAAGGGTTCCCTTACCTTTTTCTTTGGCCTTTTCTCGATAACCTCAGTAGGTCCCTCATCATCAGTGACTTCGACTATCTTCGTAGTCGTCACCTCCTCAACGGATCCGTCTGGAAGCACTATGGACTCGACCACAGTTTCAAGCACCGACTTCTTTCGCTTTGTTTTCTTCAATGTGGTGATCGTGTACTCATTGGCCTGTGGTTCCTCAACGCCAGGCTCAATGAGTAATATCTCTTGTATAGTGCCGTCAGAGGTTTTGATAGTATCAATCTTTACAACCTGTTCGGATTTTTGAGGTTTGGTCTTTTGAGGTTTCTTGGTCTTAGTTATCATCTCAAGCGCAGTTTCCGCAAGCTCGTCGTCGATTCCTTCAGATTCGGTAATAATTGGTGTCTTAACCTCCTGATATACTTCGAAGTCTGGGTACTCAGTACTCTCAACATTGATATCATGAGCGCGTTTCAGCATTTCCTTCCTGGAAATATCCACAATGACCTTGGTCTGCTCTACCTCTTTCTCAATTTCTTCCGGAGCTTTCTTCTTTGGCTTCTTCATTGTTGGTTGGGCCTTCAGAGTAACATCTGTCTCACTTGTCTCGGTCGTGTCGAAGGGCAGTTTTTCGGGAGCTTCTTCCAAGGGTTCCCCTACCTTTTTCTTTGGCCTTTTCTCGATAACCTCAGTAGGTCCCTCATCATCAGTGACTTCGACGATCTTAGTTGTTGTCACCTCTTCAACGGATCCGTCTGGAAGCACTATGGACTCGACCACAGTTTCAAGCACCGACTTCTTTCGCTTTGTTTTCTTAAATGTGGTGATCGTGTACTCATTGGCCTGTGGTTCCTCAACGCCAGGCTCAATGAGTAATATCTCTTGTATAGTGCCGTCAGAGGCTTTGATAGTATCAATCTTTACAACCTGTTCGGATTTTTGAGGTTTGGTCTTTTGAGGTTTCTTGGTCTTAGTTATCATCTCAAGCGCAGTTTCCGCAAGCTCGTCGTCGATTCCTTCAGATTCGGTAATAATTGGTGTCTTAACCTCCTGATATACTTCGAAGTCTGGGTACTCAGTACTCTCAACATTGATATCGTGAGCGCGTTTCAGCATTTCCTTCCTGGAAATATCCACAATGACCTTGGTCTGCTCTACCTCTTTCTCAATTTCTTCCGGAGCTTTCTTCTTTGGCTTCTTCATTGTTGGTTGGGCCTTCAGAGTCACATCTGTCTCACTTGTCTCGGTCGTGTCGAAGGGCAGTTTTTCGGGAGCTTCTTCCAAGGGTTCCCTTACCTTTTTCTTTGGCCTTTTCTCGATAACCTCAGTAGGTCCCTCATCATCAGTGACTACGACTATCTTCGTAGTTGTCACCTCCTCAACGGATCCGTCTGGAAGCACTATGGACTCGACCACAGTTTCAAGCACCGACTTCTTTCGCTTTGTTTTCTTCAATGTGGTGATCGTGTACTCATTGGCCTGTGGTTCCTCAACGCCAGGCTCAATGAGTAATATCTCTTGTATAGTGCCGTCAGAGGTTTTGATAGTATCAATCTTTACAACCTGTTCGGATTTTTGAGGTTTGGTCTTTTGAGGTTTCTTGGTCTTAGTTATCATCTCAAGCGCAGTTTCCGCAAGCTCGTCGTCGATTCCTTCAGATTCGGTAATAATTGGTGTCTTAACCTCCTGATATACTTCGAAGTCTGGGTACTCAGTACTCTCAACATTGATATCGTGAGCGCGTTTCAGCATTTCCTTCCTGGAAATATCCACAATGACCTTGGTCTGCTCTACCTCTTTCTCAATTTCTTCCGGAGCTTTCTTCTTTGGCTTCTTCATTGTTGGTTGGGCCTTCAGAGTCACATCTGTCTCACTTGTCTCGGTCGTGTCGAAGGGCAGTTTTTCGGGAGCTTCTTCCAAGGGTTCCCTTACCTTTTTCTTTGGCCTTTTCTCGATAACCTCAGTAGGTCCCTCATCATCAGTGACTTCGACTATCTTCGTAGTTGTCACCTCCTCAACGGATCCGTCTGGAAGCACTATGGACTCGACCACAGTTTCAAGCACCGACTTCTTTCGCTTTGTTTTCTTCAATGTGGTGATCGTGTACTCATTGGCCTGTGGTTCCTCAACGCCAGGCTCAATGAGTAATATCTCTTGTATAGTGCCGTCAGAGGTTTTGATAGTATCAATCTTTACAACCTGTTCGGATTTTTGAGGTTTGGTCTTTTGAGGTTTCTTGGTCTTAGTTATCATCTCAAGCGCAGTTTCCGCAAGCTCGTCGTCGATTCCTTCAGATTCGGTAATAATTGGTGTCTTAACCTCCTGATATACTTCGAAGTCTGGGTATTCAGTACTCTCAACATTGATATCGTGAGCACGTTTCGGCATTTCCTTTCTGGAAATATCCACAATGACCTTGGTCTGCTCTACCTCCTTCTCAATTTCTTCCGGAGCTTTCTTCTTTGGCTTCTTCATTGTTGGTTGGGCCTTCAGAGTCACATCTGTCTCACTTGTCTCGGTCGTGTCGAAGGACAGTTTTTCGGGAGCTTCTTCCAAGGGTTCTCTTACCTTTTTCTTTGGCCTTTTCTCGATAACCTCAGTAGGTCCCTCATCATCAGTGACTTCGACGATCTTAGTTGTTGTCACCTCTTCAACGGATCCGTCTGGAAGCACTATGGACTCGACCACAGTTTCAAGCACCGACTTCTTTCGCTGTGTTTTCTTAAATGTGGTGATCGTGTACTCATTGGCCTGTGGTTCTTCAAAGCCAGGCTCAATAAGTAATATCTCTTGTATAGTACCGTCAGAGGTTTTGATAGTATCAATTTTTATTACCTGTTCGATTTTTTGAGGTTTGCTCTTTTGAGGCTTCTTGCTCTTAGTTATCATCTCAAGCGCAGTTTCCGCAAGCTCGTCTTCGATTCCTTCAGATTCGGTAATAATTGGTGTCTTAACTTCCTGATATACGTCGAAGTCTGGGTATTCAGTACTCTCAACATTGATATCGTGAGCACGTTTCGGCATTTCCTTTCTGGAAATATCCACAATGACCTTGGTCTGCTCCACCTCTTTCTCAATTTCTTCCGGAGCTTTCTTCTTTGGCTTCCTCATGGTTGGCTTTGCCTTTAGAGTCACATCTGTCTCACTCGTCTCGGTCGTGTCGAAGGGCTGTATTTCGGGAACTTCTTCCAGAGGTTCCTTGGCCCTTTTATCCCTTGTCTTCCTTGAAGGTTCCTCAATATCTGGCTTGCTAATTTCGGTCTTCTTCTCATCTGTGACCTCTTTTTCTGCTAGTGCCTTTTTAACCCCTTCCTTTGGTTTTGGTTCCTTTTTCTTGGGTTGCTTTTCTGCAGTCTTAACCGAAGTGACGACCTCGGCGCTGTCGTCTGGCTTTCCTTCGGATTCGAGCACAATGGGTCGTTTAACCATCTGAATGATTTCAAGCTCTGGATAACCGCTGCTATCTACCACGACTTCGTGTTCTGGCTTTTCATCACCGACCAACTTACCAATTTGCAACGTTGTTGATAGAGACTCCTCCTCAGGTTGTTGATCCGCTTCTTTTCTTAGGGTCTTCTTCTTAGGCTTTTCCGTAACCGTTAGGGTTTCGTCATCCTTAGTCATCTCAATTACTTTTGTTACGGTAACCTCTTCGATTGAGCCGTCTGGATGGGTAATAATCTCAGTAACAGTTTCAGTTACCGATTCTCTTTTAGCTGGTTGTTCTCGCTTCGTCACCTCGTATGATTTCACTTTTGGTTCCTCGACATCCGCCTCAGTTACGACTATTTCCTCTACTGTGCTTACTTCTTCAGAGATCTCCTGAGGGGCCTCAGTGGTCTTTGAAGGCGCTGGAATATCTTTAGCCTTGGGCTTCTTCTTTTTGGGTTTCTCCTCTGCTGGTCTTTTAGTCACAGTGCGGATCTCAAGGGCCGCCTCAACACGTTCGTCTGTTTGCCCTGCGGACTCCAGCACAATTGGAGATTTAAGTACCTGTTCAACCTCCAAGTCAGGGTATTCAGTGCTGCCGATAACAATTTCATGAACCGGCTCCTTCTTGTCAAGCTTTTCGATAGTCAGGGTAAACTCGAGATTTTCCACTGGCTGGTCGCCCGCTGCCGGGATCTTCTTCTTAGGCGTTTTAGGCTTTTCAGTCCGAAGAACTAGTTTAGCACCACTTTCCACTGTTGTCGTTAGAGGCTGTTCTTCTGGCACCCCTTCTTCAGTCGGACCTTCTTTTGGCTTCTTTTCACCTAATTCAACACTGTAATCGTCTTGGGGTTGCGGTATTATCATAATTTCCTCAATTGTACCATCTGGGTGTGTGACAACCTCGATAATGGATTCAGTTGAAGAGTCCTTCCTGACCAATGGTTTAGGCCTCATCTCATATAGCTTCACCTCAGCCTCCTCCGTACCCGGTTTAACAATGAGTACCTTTTCCACTACACCTTTATTCGTCACAACGGTCTCTGTCCTAATGATTTGCTCCTTTACTGCCACCCTTTGTCTTGGTGTTGCTTCGATCTCAGACAGCTCCCGTATCTGGGACTCCGTGGTTTCTGTGTGGGTTTCAATACGTCTTCGTATCACCTGCTCAACATCGAATTCGTCTTGGTATCCACTGCTTTCAATGGCAATGTCGTGTGTCGCTTTGGTTACCCCTTGCTTGCGAATATCGAACGTTACTGTAAGGTCTTCCGGAGTCTCACGAATCTCCTCAGTGGCTTGTTCCTTTGGCTTTTTCTTCATTGGCTTACCTGTTAATGCCACCTCAGTTATACTCATCTCCGTGGTCTCGAACGGTTCGATTTCTGTTGTTTCCTTCACTGGAGCCTTTCTGTCCTTATAGATGGTGTCTTGCACTTCACTAGGTATTTCCTCTTGTTCCACCTTGTGATCTGGCTTGGGTTTCCTATCTTTCGAAATCATTTCGATCACTGTTTCAGCATGTCGAGTTACTGTGTCCTGAGAAGTGGTTTCAACGGGTAGCCTAAATCTCTGTTCCAGCTCGATCTCGGGATAGCCCAGGCTTTCGACGACTACGTCGTGCGTTGGTTTTGGTCTCTCGAGTGTCCCGATCTCTGTAATTACGACGATGTCCTTCAGGCTCTCGATATCTTCGGGGGATTTTTTCTCTTTGGGAAGTCCCTTTTTCGAAGGTTGTTTCTTTAATACCATGTCGCCTACTGTCACCTCACTCGTCTCAAAGGACAAAACGTCGGGTTCTTCTTCCACTGGCTTCTCGTCCCTAGGTCGTTCCTTTGGTTTTTGAGGAAGGGGTTCAACCATTTCTTCGATCACCTCAAAGTCGTAATCTGTGGGCTCTTCGACTATCTCGATAATCTCCTCGACATCGCTTTCTCTAGATGCCTTTCTTGGCCTCGTACCCTTCGGCTTCTCCTCAATGACCTCATATGATTGAGTAATCATATCATCCTGCACTATACGAACTGTGGTCACCTCCTCCGTGGTTCCGTCAGGCCGTTGAATAATTGTGGTTTCCTCCTTCGTTATTGGCTTCGCCCGCTTTTCTCTTGGCTTCTCTTCTTTCGGTTTTGTTACAACCTCCTCAGTAATTTCTTCATAGGTAACCTTGTGAGGAGCGATCTGGGTCACTTCAATAACACCTTCAAGCTCTTCCACCTGGGTTCGAGGTGTCTTTTTCCTCGTACTGGTAGGCTCCGATTTTCTAGGAACAAGTTCCTCGACAGTCGTTTCTAGTGTGCCATCGGTTTTCTGCCTGCTCCTTGTTATTACCGTGGCAGCTCGACCATCAGGGAGATAGACTTCCTCGATGCTCTCCTCAATAATGTCATGCGTGAGCTCCCTCGTTGTATAAGTGTGCGGACTTGTAAGGTAGGAGGTGATAGTACGCTCGATGATCTCCCCGTCGTCGGTGATAATGCTTGTCTTCCTTTTGGTCTTCTTTACTTTCTGCTCTGCTGTGATGGTCGTTTCTTCGATCACATCTCCCGGTTTAGCCTCTGACAGTTCATAGGTATGCGGGAGCACTTCGATAGTTTCAACTTTTTGTGTGATCACGCCTTCTTTGGTAACTGTGGTCTTTGTTGTTCGTTTCTTAGGTTTACTCTTAATGTCGAGGTAAACGACGGAGGACTCCTGCGAAACATCGCGTCCTAATGAGATAGCTTCGATATGAATTGTCTTGGCTACTTCAAGCTCAGGGTATCCGATTGAAGTAAAACTGATGTCCTGTATTGACTGTTTCGGCTCGAAACGAGTTACTTCAATAATGATTTCACGTTCTTCCAGGACGTCTACACCATCCCTAAAAGGCGATCGCCTTCGAACCTTGTGCTTGCTGATTTTTGCTATATCGAGTTCGATGGTCTCTTCAACGATCTGATCAAATGAAGGTGTTTCCGATGGCACAACGCTCTCCTGCAGTGTTACAACACTCCTCTCATATGACCCGTCCTTCTTTTTCTTTTTGGTCTCAACGGTGGTCACCTTCTTAGTTGGTTCACTGATGGTTGTAGTACGCTCTTCCACCACGTCGTGAACCGGTCTTCCATAGAGATCTTTATTAACCGGAATACCTTCAACAACACACATTTCGGGGTGGTCGATTCGTTCGGGTGAGATTACAGAGAAATAATTCACTTTTGGTCGGAATTCCCATATCTCGATAGTTTCATCGCAGACGGTTCCGTCAGGCCGTTTTACCTTCTTGGCGGTCTTTTTCACAGCCAACATGCCAGTATCAAAGGTGATTTCTTCAGTGTGCTCAGCGGGTTTGCTCTGTTCATAAATTTGAGGGACAATTTCCCACTCGTCCATTGTCACGAGCGAGCTTTCCATCGTCTGTTCTATGGTTTCATCAGGCCTTTTAACCTTTTTAATAGTTCTCTTTCTTGGCTTGCCAGTGCTATCCACGATGAGGACTGTCCGCTCCTCTGTGACATCTGATGTGCGTCTGCCACGAGAATCTGTCTCGACGGGAATCGTTTGTATGACTTCGAGTTCTGGATAGCCGAGAGCCTCAAGCGTAATTTCTCGTTCTGACGGCCTCCGCTTTAATGTTGTCACTTCAATGAGAGACAGTTGTTCAGGCGTTTGCATCTGTCTGGGCTTCTTTCTGATAACCTTTTTCTGAGTAATATCGGCTACTTCAAGTGTGATCTCGCTTTCTGACACAGTGATGAACTGATCTTCCGGGGCGCGATCCTTATACATGCGGGTGAGTTCTCTTCTTGGCTTTAGACGCTTCGTTATGAATTCGGGGACTCCAGGAAGCGTCTCCTCCATTTTTGTCGTTTCCCATTCGACCTCTTGTGGTACCTCTGGTTTGCCTGACACTGGCTCGTCGACCGTCGGCATCTCGTCCTTCAACTCCATCTGCTCGACAATTTTCTCAATCGTGCCATCTGTCTGTTTAGTTTTCTTGGTGACTGTTTTCATCTTCACGTCTTTACCATCCTTCTTTGTTCGTCTTACTTCGAGGATCTTTTCGGTTATTTCACGGTGCATAATTTCGACAGGTGTATGAGGTCTCACCTCTAGATCCGGAAGGCCTATTGATGATACAGTCACGTCGCGGAATTCGGGTTTAGGTCGATATGTTGTTATTTCCGTTAAAATTTTCTTCGGAGCATCGTCTTCAGTGGTAACTGTCTTGACCAGCTTCTTCTTATCGACTCGGCCGGTCTTAAGCACTATGGTTGATTCCTCAACAAGGCATGTCAATTCTTTATCGATTGGTGTTGTGTCAATGATCTCTTCCTCGACCGTTGTCGCTTTGCGGCCATCTGGGTAGACTTTCGTTTTCGTAGTTTTCTTCTTCTTGATTTCTTTGTTGTCAATCACTTCAGTGGTAATTTGCGATACTTCCTCTATCGCGTCGGGTGTTTCGGCGGCCTCAAAATCGGCAAGGGTTTGTGGTTTAATTTTCTTCAGTTCTGAAGTTTTGACTGCCGATGGCTTTCTATCGACCGGCTCGGGAATTACAGTCGACTCCGGCAAGATTTTCCTATCTTCGGGTTGTATGTCTTGAGGCATATCAGTAACAGGCTCGGTAATGGTTACCTGTTCTATGGTGCCATCAGGGTGTCGAGTCTTTTTGGTCTTCTTTTTGAGTTTTTGACCCTCAATTGACTTCACAAACTCAACTTTTTCCTCGGTAATTGGCTTGGTTTGACCTTCGAGGGGCGATCTCATCTCCAATTCAGGAAGCCCCGCTTGGGTAGGAGTAACCAACTCGAAGTATTTGGGATGCGGCTTGAATTTAATGGTCTCAACAGTCTGGGTAGGAATGTCTGCAGTTCCAGAGGTAACTACCACTTCTTTCGTAATCTCGACGCCGTCGAGAACGATTTTCTCAGTGACAACGCTGTCGGGACGTGTTTGATCAACTTGTCTCGGACTAAGATCACTTTCCTGTGGCTTCTTTAGTTCGGTTTCAGTGACAGTTTCTATTGTTCCATCATGGCGGCGGACCTTTTTAACCCTTTTCACCTTCTTAACCTGTGGCGTAATTTCAACAGCAGCGATTTCTTCGGAGACTGGTTTCGGTCGGCCGATTGAATCAGTTTCGACAGGCAGAAGCTGGCGAACCTCAATATCGGGGTATCCAATTGACACCACGCTGACAGTACCAGGCTTGTCTCCTTTAGTTCCCTTTGGTGTGAAGATAATGGTCTCAATTTCGCTTTGTTCGGGTTCTTTTGTGTCACCCTTTATTACAATCTTCTTAGACTTGGTCACCCTTCCAGGTCCGAACTCGATTGTGCTTTCGCTAATCTCTTCACGTGGAGCCGTAATATCACTGACAACATAACGTTCTGGTAAGACCTCAGAAATCTGGACAGTTTGTTCAATGCTTCCATCCGGCTTTCTGACTGTCTTGGTCTTCTTTGTAGTCACCTTTCCTCTTGAGTCTTTAGTTGTTTCCGTTGTAAGCTCGATAGCTTCTTTCGGCTTGCCCTTTGAATCTACTTCGAGTGGCCGCTTATCTAAAACTTCGAATTCCGGCACTCCGATGCTGGTTACATCCACAGAGCGCTCGGTGTCTGTAGGCTTTAGAACCGAAATGATGCTTTCGATTACTTCGATCTTGCCCTCCTTAGATACACTGTGTTTTTTCTGCTTCTTTCTCTCAATGCGGACACCATCGAGCACTACTGACTCTTCCACCATTTCGCTAGGCTTTTCTCTCTGAGAGATATCGAAGGTGAATGGCATTATTTCTAATATTTCAGGTTGCAACTCATGTATCTCGACGGTTCGCTCAACCACTCCGTCGGGTTTCTTGACTTTTCTTATTTTCGTAGTCTTCTCACCACCGATTTCACTCTTAGTGATAGCGGAAGACACTTCGATAGGGGCCTTCGCCACGTCCTTGGAGGTCATTTCCGGATATCCTATTGACTCAGCTGTAATTTCAGGCATTTTGTCATCCACCTTGAGGCTAGTAATCTCTGTGGTTAGCCTTTCTACAATTCTGTCTTGTTGCTTCTCTTTCTTGATCTTTTTCTTGCTTACTTTCGCACCGTGGAGGTCAATCGTCTGCTCAATGACCTCAGTCGTGTCTTTCCCAGGAGTGACCTTAAACTCGTGGATCGGGTAAGTCTCTTCTTCAACGACGAAGAGAACGGATCCATCGGGCTTTCGGGTACGCTCAACCTTGCCCTTTCGCTTTATTTGCTTGTCTACCTTTTGTTCCTCGACAACCGTCTCGTGGATCTCCTCCCTAGGAATCTTGTCGGTTTTCGGGAAGTTTGTTAGCACAGCTCGTAGCGCAGGGTAGTCAAAGGATTCTACGGGAGTCAGCATATAAGCTGTGTGCGGCGTGTACTCAATAATCTCGACAGTCTCATCAATAACATTTAGTGATGTTCTCCTTTTAGCCGTCCTCTTCTTGGAGATCGTTCCTGAAGGCACCTCCTCGAGGATTTCGTGGACCTCGTAGGGAGTGGCCTCGATGTCCTCAGAAATGTCTTCCACGAGCTCCTCGATCACTACCTCAGTGTCACGTTGGTCAGTCTTCTTTGGCCTTTTCGTTATCTTCTTTGTTGTGCGTGTGCCCTCCTTTTCGATTACCTCAGTTGCCTTATCGGGGACCTCGTCAATTGTTATTTCTGTAGGTTGGATTACGTCGTCTTCAGGATAGCCGATAGAACTTAATGTGACCGGTCGTTCAGGTTCCTCCGAATGAACCACAATAGTTTCAACGATGTGTTCAATCACACCCTCTTTAGACGGGCGTCTTTTCTTTTTAGTTTTCTTGATTTCGCCACGAGTTAGTAACTGAATCTCCTCAGTCTCGATTGTGTCGAGATCAGGTTGGTCAATCTTGTGAGTTGTCGTTGTAACAACCTTTTCCACTGTACCATCCACTTTCTTGGTCTTTTTTGTTTTCTTTCTTGTTATGCCCTCGGGCGAAACTATTTTTTCCTCTGTCACTTCGGTAACGTCTTCAATGGGCCTGCCTGTAAGATCATATTTTTCAGGCAATACTTCTATCAGCTGCATATCCTCTAGCCCGATCTGGTCGAGTCGGACGTTGTAGTATCTGGGTTTCGGCTTAAACACCGTCGTTTCAACGAGCTCCTCTGATATCTCCTTCGATGGACGCCGTTTTTCTACCGTCTTAGTAATCTGGCCAACGTCCAGTACCTTAGTCTCCTGCTCTACTACCCCTATTGGCAGCGAAGCGGCGTCGAACACCTGCATATGCTGTTCGACCACTCCGTCGGGTCGCTTTCGCTTCGATGTAACTATCTTTTTCGGACGCCCTTTAGTGTCAACGCTGATTATCGTTGTCTCTTCGGAAATGTCCTTAGGCCTACCTCGCGAGTCGAGAGAGATTGGCACCTTTTGCTGCAACTCCAGTTCGGGGAAACCAACGGACGTTACAGAAATATCGGGAGAATCAGGTTTGAAAACAGTGCTTTCAATCACGACTTCTGTCTCGACAGTTTTATCGTCCGGCATGCGCTTCTTCACTGTCCTCTGTTTGCTAACTTTGGCGACATTGAGGGTAATCGTCTCAGTTTGTTGTTCGAATTCCTCCGTCGTCGGCATTTGACTGATTGTCTCAGTTGTATCAACTGTTTTCTTAACCTTCCCGTCTGGTTTTTTGGTTCGCTTTTCGACTACTTTAGCTTTCCTCGAAGGCGATTCAATTACCGTAATTGTCTCCTCGACAACATCAGTTGGCTTGTCGACCTGCTCCAAACCCCTTACTCCAGGTACTTCTTCTGGAGAAGCTACGACAATGTCCCTCAGACTATATAGCTCCGGGGATGGTGAAAACTCTGTAATCTCACACGAATCGATCGATACCTTTCTTGGCGTCTTAGTAGTTTTGATCGCTTTGCGTGTTTCCAGGGTACCTGCATCAAAGGTGTCCTTCGTATCGACCACCTTGTCTGGAGTCCAAGTGATTTTGAACTCACGAGATTTCATTTCGATCTGCGAAGCCTCTTCAACTTTGAACTTTACCACCTTTTCAATGCTTCCATCCTTCAACGTCTTCACTTTTTTGGTTTCTTTCGTCGCTGTTTTATGTCCATCCATCGTAATCTCTGTTGTTTGTTGCTCTACTGTCGAGGGTCTACGACCGCGAGAGTCAACCACAAGCGACACTGGAATCACTTGCTTGACTTCCAGTTCAGGATAACCGACAGATGTGGCAGTAACTTCGGGATACTGGGGCTTCTTTTTGAAAATTGTTACGTCAATCACCATATCCGGCATCGTATCATCAGCAAGCTTCTTTTTCAGGATGACCGCCTTTCCCAGGTCTATCATTTCCTCTGAAATAAAATCGAGTTTAGCTGTAGTGATTTGCTCTGTAGGATAAAGAATATCGGGGCTATGGTCTGATGGCTGACTTTCGATGATTCTGAGCATGTACTCTTCGTATGGCATACTACGGACAAGTACCGTTTGTTCGATTACTCCCGAAGGGGAACGAATTGTCTTTACTTTACGTTTCTTAGGGGTACCAGCTTTGTCAATAAATATTTGTGTGATCTCGCGTTCTAGAGCCGCCGAGGATGCTACAATGACATCGGTCGGCGTAGAAACGTCTACATCAGGATAGCCTAATGACATAACCTCAACGGGGATTGGTTCATTAATGTCTCTCTTGGAGGTTGGAGTGAATATTAGAATTTCGAGAGCTTCTTCCTGTTCATCCGCCGGTTTACGAATTATTGGCTTCATCAATCTTTTCACGACTGTGCCACTTTTCAACGTTATGCTCGCCTCGCTACACGGCGTAAAATCACAAAGGATATCAGGTTTTTTATCCACTTTCTGAACAGTATCGTCTGTGATGGTTATCCTCTTGACGACGCCGTCTGACTTTTTAATGGTTTTAGACCTGGTTATTTTTACTGGCTTTGTTTCATCACTGTCTATGAGCGTTTCTTCAACTTGAACCAGAACAGGTTGGGGACTGGAGTCTTGAGGAAGTTCAGGGAACACATCCAACGGAGCTTCGTCAGCTGCGTATCTGGGTGAGAACTGGATTTCCTCAACCGTGATCTTAGAAGAGGCATTATCTGACGGCTTCACTGACTTTTTCCTTCTAACTACACGTGCCTCCTGCGGCAGCTCTGGCTGAAGAGAGGAATCTATCGTCGCGGTATCAAATGTCTGCATCGGGATTACCTTCTCCGTCACTGTTTGTTCAACTATTCCAGATGGCACAATTTTGGTTTTTACAGTTCTCTTAATTGGTTTTCCTCTCTTATCAATAAACATCTTGATACTATCAATCTCAATATCTTTGATTGGCGAGGCAGTAGAGTCAATAGAAATAGGTTGAAGAACGTTAAGTTCTGGATATCCGACAGATTCGACTTCAGTGAACCTCGACGGCTGTTTCTTCGGAATTAGTTTGGTGGCCTCGACAGTCACCTCCTTCGTTTCAGAAGTAATTTCATCTATTTCGAGGGCCTTTAGTTTCCTCTTGTGTACTTCGGCGGTTTTCAGATCCACACTCTCTTCAGAAATCAAAGTTAAATCAGGTAGAACGTCAGCTGGGGCTAACTCGAGTGCCTTGCTTGAGAGCTGTGAGACTTGTTCTATTTCCCCTGAGGGTTTTCGACTCGTTCTAGTTTTCTTTTGCTTGGGCTTTCCCGTTTGATCAGTGAAAACTTCAGTCTGCCAAATATGAGTCGGATGTGTGGAGTCAACATCTGCAGATGGTTCAAGCAGACCACTGGGTAGAACAGAAAGAAATGCTGTATGTGCAACTGGTGTGAATGTGATAATTTCAATTTGGGTAGTCTCGTCCGTCCGTGGTTTCCTCTTTGTGGCAGTAATCTTCTTTGTTTCTCCTGATGGAGTCCTCGTTATTTCCTCCTCGAGTTTCTCCGTGATTTCAACTGGCAGCGTTACCACATCGTCACCAGCCTTCACTATTTTAGGTTTCTGGATCGTTTCTTTCTCCAGCGCTTTTTGCACTAAAATATCGTAGCTCTGCGGTGATAAACTGCACTCAGTAACTACCTGTTCAATGACTCCTGTCGGCTTCTTTGTGCTCTTTGTCGTACGTCGTTTTGGCCTGCCTTTTAGGTCCACATATAGCTCGCTCGTTTCCAGAACAATATCAGACGAGGGTTTCGACTCAAGGGTGATCTTGTTGAAAACATCAAGCTCAGGGTAGCCTAGAGAAGATACGTCAATACTTGTACCGCGAACTTCTCTCTTTGGCTTAAAAATAATCACCTCGATATTTGGTAATTCGTCATCGTCGGTCGATAGTTTCTTTGATTTCTTTTTCGTGATCTTCGCTGGACCAAGATCGATTGTTTCTTCCACGGTGTCAATTCCCTCGAAACTAACTGTCCATTCCGCCGGCTTGTCAAGCTGAGTCACTTTGCTAACCTGTTCCACAATGCCCGAAGGTCTCCGAACTGTTTTCGTGCTCTTGAGCATATGCTTGCCACGCGTATCGGTCACGTTTTCAGCCTGCTCTATGACAATCACTTCATCTAAGTCTACAATAAGGGATTCCGGTAATGGCAAAATATCCTTGGGTATTTTCTTAATATGAAGGTTTTTGGGTTCAAAGGTGAGCATTTGAAGCTCAACAACCTCTTCCTTTCCATCTGGTCTAACGGTTATGGATTTTAGGGTTTTCGTTCTCTTTACTCCATGAGGCGTTTTCTCTATTTGTTCAGGTATTTCATCACCATCGTCTTTGACTGCTTCGAGCTGCGTCGATGGTCCCACAATATCCTTCTCTGGTTGAGGTTGTTCTCTTTTCAATTTTCTTTCCACTGTTGCCAAAGGCTCTGAAAGCTCGTGTAGAGAAGCACTCGTTCTAGGCAGGTCTACTAGATCGTACACCTTGGGCTCAACGACGATCATGGACAGTTCAACAACATTGTGCTCATCCGGCGTCTTGGGTTTTCGAGGCCTGGCTTTATCTGTTTTTCTGGTCGCCTCGGGTGTTTTCTGAACACTTGCAGGCTGGTCTAAGGTGGCCCGTTCCACGAATTCTTGTTCCCTTTCCTTGGGGCGTTCATCCCCAAAGCTCATTCTATATGATTCGGCTGTTATTGTACACTCGGTGATGATTTGCTCTACAATACCAGAAGGTCTTCTTGTTGTCTTTGCCGTTTTCTTTTTCGGTTGGCCCTTTGAATCCATGAAGATCTTGCTGACTTCAACAACGATATCATCCTTAGTCGACGGTTGAGATTCTATTGTGATGGGCTCCACTATGTCCCACTCAGGATAGCCAAGAGAAGATACATCGATCTCGTGCTCGTTTATGCCCTTCTTTGGGGTAATGACAACGACCTCAATTTCCATGTCCAGTCTATCTTTATCATGAGCTTTTCTTTTAGGAATCAGCTTTTTCTTTGTCACTTGCGCTGGTCCGAGATCGATCGTTTCCGCAGACACTGTGGTTGTTTGAAGTGTATCTTTTTCTTCAGGTAGTTGTTCAACCTCCTCAATCTCAGTGATTTGCTCCACAATGCCATCGGGCCTCCGGATTGTTTTTGTCTTTTTGATCATGGGCTTGCCTCGGATATCTACCATCTTCTCGATCTTCTCCGCTACGACTGGCTTCGTAGGAGTTTCTGTAAGCTCTTGAACAGTTAACATTTCCTTCGGTAAATCCCTAATGTCATAATCTAACGGTCCTTTAGGTTCGAAAATTACGGACTTGACCTGAACCACCTTTTCTTCGCCTTGCTGGGTGATCTTCCTAATTTTAGCCGCCTTTTGTTTTACCACCGCGTCAGGAGTTTCCACTGTTTGTTCTGGAAGATCCTTCAATATTTGAGACGTTTCTAGCTTGTCGGTTTTACCTTCTTGAATGACAATTTCTTCAATAATTTGCCATTGTGGTGTACACTTTTGAGATACTTCGTAGTCTAATGGTAGCTTTTCTGAAACATATGTCTGTTCGGGGAATTCTGTTACATTGAGCATTTCTTCAGAAAGAGATGGCAATTCTTTCCTAGGTATTTTGCCCGTTGATATTTCGTATACTCGCCTAGGTATGGTTTGGTCCAAAACCGTTTGTTCGACGACTCCCGAGTGCCTTCTTTTTGTCTTGGTAGTTCTTTTCTTTATTTTACTTTTGGTATTGACAAATAGTTCGCTGGTCTCGACGACAATGTCATCGTGTAATGAGGGCTCAAACTCAAACGTAATCTGTGGGAGCACATCAAGGTCAGGGTAGCCAAGTGAGGATACATTAATTGTTCTCTCTGGACGACCTTCCTTGGGTGCAAGCGTCACGATCTCAATGGGCATGTCATAAGAACCCTCTGGTGTAGACTTCTGCTTTGGTTTTATTTTCTTCTTCGTAATTCGCGCTGGACCGAGGTCGACGATTTCCTCGGAAATGAGTCTGCCTTCATAAACGTCTGCTGTTTCAGGGAGTTTTTCACGTTCCCGTATCTCAGATATCTGTTCAACAATGCCGGAAGGCTTTCGGAGAGTTTTGGTTTTCTTGACCATCGCCTTGCCCCTGGAGTCGACGGCCTCCTCGGTCTTCTCGACAACGATGCATTCTTGTAAATTGACATCGAGAATCTGATGAATGGGACTTAGACATGAAGGCCAGTCAGTGACGTCAAAACTCTTCGGCTCAAAATGTACCACCTCCAGCTCAACCAATTCGTCCGGTCTTCCTGGAGTGGACTTTTTAGTTTTGATGGTTTTCTTCTTCAGTACACCACTTGGTGTCTCTTCCAACTTCTCGGGCGTGTCTTCAAGGTCCCTGGGAATTTCAAGCTGTGTATCCCTGCCGGGTTTCGTGAATGTAGGTTTCTCCCCAACGGACATCTCGTATACTTGCGGAGAGATACTTGATTCAGCTACTGAGTGCTCAATAATTCCAGATGGCATTCTCGTGGTCTTGGTTGTCCTCTTTGTCGGCCGTCCTTTTGAGTCAATGAAGATCTCGCTTGTCTTCAACCTAACCTCCTCTTGACGAGACGCCTTTGTTGCTATGGAGAGTCTTGGAACCACATCGAGCTCGGGGTATCCTAATGAAGTTACGTCGACGCTTCGCTTGAGAACCTTTGATTTAGGTTCAAGCACAGTCACCTCGATCTTAAGGTCGTCAGGAACAGAAAATTCTTTCCGAGGCTTCATTTTTCTCTTGGTGATCTTAGCCGGACCCAGATCCATCGTCTCCTCAGAGACCACAGTTGTTTCATATTCGTCTGGTTCCTGAGGTCGACGTTCCATTTCTCTGACTTCAGATAATTTCTCGGTAAAGCCCGATGGCCTTCGAAGTTCTTTGGTTTTCTTAATTTTCGTCTTTCCGGTAGTATCAACTATTTCTTCCGTAACTTCTACCAACACAGTCTCGTTGTAATCGATGTCAGGTCTCAGCAAAGTGGGTCCGATTTGACGAGGTACGACAGTGACACCAAATGTTTGTGGTTTGGTTATAACCAATTCGAACTCAACCACATCCACTGTCCCGTCATCCCTAATATTTTTGGTTTCAGCGACCTTCTTTGTGATGATCGCGTTCGACGTTTCTTCAACCACTTCGGGAGCGTCCTTCAGCTCATCAGGAATTCGGAATAGGCTGGGTTTCTTTATCGCCGACACTTTAGGCGTTCTGCCCGTTGCCATCTCATAGCTTTTTAGAGAAACTCCACGGTCAGTTATTGTATGCTCAATGACGCCGGACGGTCTTCTGAATGTGCGAGTTGTTCGCTGTTTGGGCTTGCCGTCCAAGTCCATATAGATTTGACTGGTCTCCACAACAATATTTTCTTCAGGTGAAGCATTGGATTGAAGGATCGTTCGGGGAATAACATCGAGATCTGGATAGCCTAAGGAAGAAACATCGACCGTTCTTCCAGCGCCATCAGCCTTAGGTGTCAATATGATGGCCTCAATTGCAACGTCGTCCGCATCAATGGACGAGGTTGGTTTGGGTTTCTTTTTCATTTTCGTAATTACCACTGGGCCGACATCAATAGTTTTCTCGGATACAACAATCGTTTCAAATTCGTCCGATATCTTGGGAAGCTCAGGGACCTCGTGAACCTGAGTTATCTGTTCAATAATACCAGACGGCCTTCGAATCGTTCGTACTTTCTTGACCTTCGGCTTCCCAAGCGTATCAGTAATCGTCTCCGTTATATCAGTAATTGTGGGTTCTTCTGAGTCAACGTCAGGTCGCGGAGGGACCGTAAAGATCTCAGATGGAATATGCTGTAGACCATATGTTCGCGGTTCGAATACAATCATCTCCATTTCTACCTTTGTATCCGCTCCATAGGGTGTCTGCTTCCTAGTTACCAAACTCCGCCGCTTGATAACACCTGAAGGGATTCTTTTTACATATTCGGGTGTTGCCTCTAGTTCCCTAGGTATCTGTAACGGCTTCTCCTCTGTTGGTTTTTGGTCAACCTTGGCGACGTCATCAGGCTTAACATATTCGGGTTCCGATTCTACTGTTGGTTGTGTCTTCACCTTACCTCGTTCTTGGGGTACTGCGACCTCTTCAATTACTTCTTCGATTATTTCTTCAATTATTGGAGTTTGTTCTGTCTGAACCTGCTGTTTCGAAAGAGCCTCGTCTACTATATTTTTATAAACACGGGGAGAAATTGTGTACTCAATAACTCTTTGCTCAATTGTACCAGAAGGCCGCTTAATTGTTTTCACTATCCTCTTCCTTGGCTTACCTTGCAAATTCATGAATACCTCACTAGTTTCAACCACTTCGTCAGTGATCACAGTCGACTCGCAAGTGATCGGCTGGACTACATCTAGCTCTGGATATCCAAGTGAACACAAATCTATCGCACTTTTTGGCGTTTGCGATTTCGGAATGAATACAGTCACATCTATGGTATAATCATCATTCATGACTACCTCCTCGTCAGTTGGAGCTTTTGTCCCACGGAGCTTCTTCTTTGTTACATCTGCCACGCCGATGTCAACAGTTTCATGACAAATGGTTTCACCGTCAAACGTTGACATATCATCGATCAATTTTGGAAGCTTTCCACTTGGTAAATCGACTATCTCAACAATTTGTCTAGTTAGCCCGGACGGAGATCTAGTAACTGTCGTTGTTTTTAACCTCGGAATCGTATTAACCACAATGATCTCTTCCCTTCGAATTACCGCAAACGTGGAATCATCTCTAGATGGGCATCTAGAGACTGGCATAATTTCGGGCGGTAGAACAACGGCTGAGCCCTTTTTGGGTTCGAAAATGGTTAGATCAGAAGTGGACGTGTCTGATATCGTTCTGAGTCGTTTGATCACACCGGACGGTGTTTCCTGAAGTTTGCAAATAGGTTCCTCGATCTCTGAGACCTTGTCTTTAGTTTTTACATCAAGTTTACTTGTGTACTCCTCCATGGGAATTGTCTCCTCTATCACAATTTGCTCAACGCTACCTGAAGGACTGCGTAATGTTTTGGTGGTACGCTTTTTGGGTCTACCTTCCACATCAATAAAAAGCTCAGTGCTGTCGGCAATCACAGCATCATCCACAGATATGCTGGAAATACATTCGATAGGCTGAATCACATCCAAATCAGGATAGCCGGAAGCTTCAAGATCGACTGGTCTTCTGAGCGGCCCCTTCGGAGCAAACTTGATTGATTCCAGGGTCACTTCAGGTCGGAATATCGAAGGCTTCTTTGAACGCAGTTTCTTTTTAGTTATGATACCTGGCCCTAGATCAATGTGATCTTCGGAGATAACGACGGTATCTCTGATTAGGTCTTTGCTGGTATCTACCGGCTTATCAGTGAGCTCGCGAATCAGAGTAACTTGATCTATTTCACCAGAGGGTTTTCGCACCACGATCGTTTGGGCAGTTCTGGGTATTCCAGCCAAATCTGTGAACGTGTCCACCTTCTCCATAAGGACAGCTGCCGAATTGTCGACATGATCCCGCACAGGGATGTTGGCTACAACCTTTGGTAGATCCTTTTTAGGTACGATCTCGTATGTCCTGGGAACAAACGAGATGTAGAACGTAGTCACAGTTTCTACACCCCCATCGTCGCGTCTTTGCTTAACTATTGTTGTTTTCTTTTTCATGACGCCTGCCGGCGTTTCTGCTGTCTCTTCGATGGTCTCTTCGTCTGTAGGGTGTTTCTTTTCGTCAGTTGGAATTGTCGATACAGCATATCTCATAGCATCGCCAACTTCCTCAACCTCCCGGTATATATCTTTGGTCTCGGCTACGTACTCCTTTGGTGATTCTAGCTGCTCGGTGATCCTCTGTTGGATCTCACCCGAGGGCTTCCGAGTTGTTATTTCCGTACGTTGACGCGGCCGCCCCTTCAGATCAATGAATAGCTCGGTCTTGTAAACTGTAATCGCCTCTGTTGTCCGAACGGACTCTACCTCAATGTGAGGAAGAACATCTAGTTCGGGATAGCCAATCGAACTCATTTTAATTACAGGTTGAACGTAGCGTCGCTTTGGAACAAACGTAATGACCTGTTCAACGGTATCCGTCTCAGGGCCTTCAGGCATTCGTTTCGGTTTTAGTTTCTTCTTGATGAGCTTGCCTTCACGCAGTTCGATAGTCTGTTGTGAGATTAAGGGCTCACCAATTTCACCTATATCGTAGTCCTCCACGGGTGTAGGTTGGGGTATTACTTCTATCACCTTTTGGATGTTACTCGGTTCTGGTTGAACAAGTTGGGTACGTTTTACTTTCGCTACTCCTGTGTTGTCTATATATGATACCCGCTCATGAAGTACATACTCTTGACCACTGAATTCGCTAAGTTCCGGGAATATTTCGGTTGGAGTGATCTCGTAGTCATGTGGGACAAATGTTATGTACTCTGTGCGCACTTTCCCCTCAGTCTCCGGCACACTACGCATCTTTTTCAGGGTACCTTGGGGTAAATCTTCGGACTCGGTCGATACCTTCCTATAGTGTAGCTCCCGCGGTTTCATTACCTTTTGTACCTTAGGTGCTATTCTGCTAGGTACGTCCTCCATGAAATGAACAAATTCTTGCGGAGAAGCCAGCTCTTCGGTGGTGATCTGTGAGAACTCACCTGACGGCCTCAGTGTACTCTTGATTGTGGTTCTTTTAGGCACCCCATCCTTGCTGACAAACATTTGGGTTGTTTCTCGCATTATGTCCTCAGTACGCCTTGGTTTGGATTCGACAAGTATTTTTTGAAGGACGTCCAGCTGCGGATAACCCATAGATGTCAAGGAAATGATGTCTCTATCGCGCTTACTGTGAGGCCTAAACGAAAGTACCTCAACCGTTATGGGTTGAGTTTTACCCTTTACGGGTTTCGAGGGCTTGGGCCTTATGGTCTTTTTCGTAATTGTACCGTTTTGAAGCTGGATAGTCTCCTCGCTTATTTGACTGTCCCGAGGAGAATCGTATGTCATGTCAGGGGCGGGGAAGCTCTCAGACGGGAATTCGTTAAACTGCTCCACTTTTCCATCAGAGTGCTTTATCGTTTTCACTCGTCGGTATATAGGAATACCGGCATGATCTGTGAAATAATCACGTGATTCAACGACGACGTCTTCTCTGTCGTTGACATCAGCACTGATATTAAGCTCAGGGAAATCTTCGGCTATAGTGCGATACGGCAGAGCGCCCTCTGGTTCAAGCATGGTGTACTCTAGACGAGAATCATCAGACTGTACCTTTCGTCTTCGAATGACACCTATTGGTGATGCGGATCGTTCTTCAGGTGCATCTTCGAGTGAACGTACGAGCGGTCTCAGGGGAGCCTTCTTTAGTTCAAGGGGCACCTCTTCAGAATCGTCCTTGACAGGCCGTACTCGCATCTTGTACCTGCAGTCCTTCAAAGGAATTTGTTCTAGCGTGGCGTACTGCTCGACAACCCCCGAAGGCCTCCGTATCGTTCGTGTAATACGCTCAACACTACTACCAGTACTGTCCACAAAGACTTGACTACTGGCTACAGTTATATCTCCCTTAATTTGTTTTTGATCTGCAGTAATGTCAGTAGGAACGTCCAGTTCTGGGTACCCAATAGAGCTTAAGTTTACCGGGTGTTCGCAAGGTTCACGAGGTGTGAAGATGGTTACTTCAATTTGCAGACCTCCAACTTCATCGGTTTGAGTTGTCTTTTTCGTTTTTTTCTTAGTAATCGTACCAGCAGGAAAGTAGTAGGTAGCTTGAGAAATAATATCCGTAGTTCTGGGCAGCTGAGAAGGTGTGAAGCTGAATGTATGTGGGGCAATTTCGTCGGTTGTAAGGCACTCAACGTTTCCTGATGGGTGTTTTACAGTGGAACTTGTTCTGCGCATTGGTTTTCCCTCAGATCCACTGTACTCGATGACCGTTTCGGCTGCCATATACGAAGGCTGCTTCGGTAATGGAACGAAGAGTTCTTTGATGACATAGTATTGAGGGGACGTTTTTGTTTCATTAGCTTCGAGAATGGTGTACTCAATAACATCTTCCTGTGGTCCGCGTGGTGTTTTGCGAATAACTTTGGCCTTCTTACTCCTCTTTACACCAGAATCAGTTTCTTCAACAATCGACGGCACGGACGAGAGTTCTTCGGGCTCAATAATAGGAGCCAATTCTGTTACACCTGGAATAACAGCTGAAGGTTTCGCGCCAGATGGCGTTTCTTCTTGGTCAACGTACTGCCTTATAATATTAGATAAGTCCCCAATACGTGGTGTAGTAGCTGCCTCCTCGGGCATGTCCTCAAGTTCAGCCCGTAGATACTCCCGAGGAGAAGGTTCGAAAGTCTCCACGACTCGCTCTACGTGACCTTCAGGCGTCCGAATGAGAGTAGTTTGCTTTTTTGTGGGCTTGCCCATTTTGTCCCTGTATATAGCCGTGGTCTCTTCTACCTCGCCCCGACTATCCACTGAAGTAGGCTTTTTTATAATCAATTCTGGGTATCCGAATGTCTTAAGGTCGATACGGTACTCGCTACTATCCGGCGTAAACTTGGTCACCTCGACGAGTATTTTTCTGCAGCCTTCAGGATGGGGACGTGTTTCTATTCTGGCAGCCTTAGTTATAACGCCTCCTTTAAATGTAACAGATTCATCACTCACAAATATGGGCCCGTCCTGATCTGTCGACATTGTTTGATCCAACGGTTCAGATATCTCGATCACTTGCTCGGTTCTGCCTGTTGGCTTTTTCGTCGTGATTCCACGGACTTTCTTAATCGCACCAGTCTTATCGACTACCAGCACTGTACTGTCAACAGTTATGTCGTGGGTCGGCACAATGGATGCTGAGATCCAGCTCGGGCGACTCTCATCGACCGCCAGCTCCGGATAGCCACGTGACGCAAGCTCAATATTTGTCAATGGTCTTTTCGGAGTAAATACAGAGCTAGCTATCACGATGTCCTTTGCCGTTAGTTCATCTGGGGTGGGCTTTCGCTTTGTAATCTTCTTTTTGATTTTCCCGGCATCCATTTTGATCGTCTCTTCGACCACACCAGTCGCATCATCGTCCGGGATCTTTGACGTCGCTTTAGGTATGTGGTGAATCCTCTCAGTTATTTTACGGAATTTGTTATCGTCCTTAACCTCGCGATTTATCATCGTTATGGTCTCCCCTCCAGGAAGCGTTACAGTTTTCGTACTTTCCTCAATCACATTGTGGACGGGCTGACCACGATGGTCCAGTGGTAAGGGCCCTAAACCCAGCAGTTCGCTAAGCTCTTCCAGCGGAATGGGCCTTCTGGCATGTCTCTGAGGTTTGGGCTTAAATCGCGTAATCGTAATGGTTTTGTTCTCTTCAGTACCGTCCGGCAGTTTCTCGCTCTCGAATGTAACCTTTTTGGAAATTCTCCCACTATCAACGGTTATATTTTCAACAATATCTGTGGGAGTAACGTTGTCCTCAAACGGCACTTCAGAACGCGGGAACTCTACTTCGTCGGTAGTCTCCTTAACGTACTCGATGGTGCCGCTAGGCTCGAGAGTTTTGCGGGTCAAGATTTTTCGTGTTCCATATTCGGTGCTGATGGACTCGAGGTGCTCTTCTCTAGCTTCGTCTCCTGGTAAATAAAAGGATGACGTTCTTACAGGAATCAGCTGTTTAACGCTGAACTCAGGAGGCCCGGTAGAATCACAAGTGAGGTCTACTCCTCGACGGCTAGGCTTGGCCATATGTACTTCGACCAGAGTGTAATTAGCATCACCATCAGGTTTTGAGGTCTTCTTGATACTCTTTCTCTTTGAAAGCACTCCTTGTGGCAAAGTTATTTCCTCAACTGAGAGGAATCGTTCATTCCGTGGACCCTCAGAAAGACAATCATATATCTCTCGCAATGTTTTCGGCCTCTCTACTGGCTTAGTAGCGGCGGGGCTCACTTCAATTATTTCCTCAGTGATCAACTCGTCCTCCAGCGGAACGTCAGCAGTTCTTAACATCGTGTCAATGACCTTTTCGTCGGCTGGAGAAGTGCATATGGTCACGGCGCGTTGAATGAGGTCGTCAAGATCATCCTTGATAGCGATAGGCTCCATCGCTTTTCTGATGGACCAAAATTCTGGATTGACCGTTATCTCACTCACGCGTTCCACCCTTCCACTTGGGTGTACCGTTCTTCGGACTTTGGACTTTTTCAGCAGTGGACTAGGATGCTCGGATTGCAGAACCTCTGTCACGACCTCAGTCGGGCGACCAAGATCATCTTTTGGGGCCTGGCTGAATGTGGATGGCAACAGTTCTTCACAACGAATTTGTTTCAGATTCGAAATTGCATAGAATTCGCGAATAGGTTCAAACACAATATTCTCAACCACAAGACTAGTTTCTGAATCGATTGGTCGGACGCTTCGCGTTTTAGTGATCGTGCCGGCGTCGAACACAACTGTTTCAGTTACTTGTCGTTCGTCCGTTGGACGCGCAGCTTTTGGTTTATGCTGGACTTTGGTTTTACCCGTCACTGAACCGTCTTTGTGGGTAATGAGTTTCTTAGACACACTCGTCACCGTGCCATCAACGGGAATGCCCGTATCTTCCGTATCGATCTCGACCGGTTGCGGAGTTCTGTCTGAGTGCGTATAAGAGATTGGGATAGGCTTGTAAAGCTGCAAGTCTGGTCTGCCCACAAGACCTAGATCAACATCTCTAGCATATTTGGGTTCAGGATGGAATTCGTCAGTCATAACTACGTTGAGATAGCCCGCGATCTTTGGACTGGGCTCTGTAACAACAATCTCCTCTAGCTGACCACCTTGCATGGTTGTCATTTTATGAACACTTCTGATTGTAGGGATCGCTTCATCAACGCTTGTCGATGACCATGTTTCACAGGAGTGGATCTCAGCCTCCGAAAGTCCTGATGTGGCTTTTCTCTTCTTAATGGTGACTTTCTTGCTGGTGCTGCCTGCTTCGATAGTTTCCCTGAACGTTTCCTCAAGGTCCTCAATGGGCCTTCCCTTGCTGTCTACATTCACCGGCACCGCTGATCGAACCTCGAGATCAGGGTATCCTAGCGAAGACAAGGTTATCTCAGGTGCTGAAGGAACTGGCTCGAAGCTTATGTTAGTCAAGATTTCTATAACAAGCGGCTTATCAGGCGCATGGGTTCTTGTAGTGCGTTTCTTTTCTGTAAGGAGGCCGGCAGGACTCTTAACCGTTCGTTCAAACGTCAGATCAGTAATCTGCGTGCCGTTGTCGATATCGGCGGTGCGCTGCACTGGCTCAGTGGTCTCTTTTGTCATCACTTTTACCCCGCCTTCAGGTTTCAAGGTTTTCTGTTTTGTGATACTAGTGAGTGCATCATCTGAAATGCGTTTTTCTTTTATAGTCTCAACAACCTCCCCGACAAGTTCGCTATCCAGGGGATAGCCTGTGCTGATATTGAGATCGTCGCTTTCAGGAAGCACCCTGTCCTTTCGCACACGACAGCCTTTCGCGGCAGGTTCGAAGATGGTCATTGTCTCCACTTCTTGCAGGTATCCTTTGCCAGGGAGCTCGCTACGCTTGTGTTCAATTCTTGTCTCCACTGTGCCCTCAGGAAGATCTGTTCGTCTCACAGTTACCGTCTTTCCATCCCCTTTATCCGCTCGAAGGGATCGTTGTTCTTTTATATCGCTTACCTGAGCGATGTGCCCTTGTGAGAGGAATGTGGTGATCGTAGATCGCTCAGAGCGTATCTCAGGGGAGCGAATGGTCTCCTTTGTTGTAATTTCCTCGTCTTCATCCCCTAATTCTTCAATGGACACCCCACATGGTCTAAAGTCCCTAGAGACTGCCCTTAATATAGCGGGTTTAACAACATCAGCGTCTACATATTCGACGGTATCGACCGTCTCCATGAAGTCGTCACGCATTGGCACCTTCTGTTTCTTCTGCTTTGTGAGTTTTACTCGTTCCCTGATTACCTCCTCTGAAACCACATGCTCATATGGTCCTTCGATGATATCGTAAGAAGCGGGAACATATTCTACTGTCTTGCTCTCGACAAGGTACACACCGTCTGGGCGCCTGGTCTTTTTGATTTTCTTTTGAGTAGTGATGTCCTTATCTTTAGACTCAGTAGCTCTCACTTCAACAATTTCTTCCAGTGGTCGCCCGGATATATCGAATTTCACAGGCTTAGATTCGGAAACCTCAAACTCGGGCAGATTAAGGTCCCGAGGCGAAAATCGATAGAAGTTCGGCTTAGGCTCGAAGGTCATCAATTCCGAGGTGGATATCTCGACACCTTTGTCAGGTAGCACGGTTTTCTTAATGTGACGCTTTTTCGAAATTTTTCCGATAGGCGTTTCTTGAATTTCTTCCTTGACCCCACCGGTTCTGTCCACAAGTTCGTATCGCTGTGGAAGATGCGTGCTCATCATAGGAATCACCTCCTGAATAAACCGAACCGACTTTATTCTACCGTCCGGTTTTTTCGTTTTTGTTCTTGTTATCTCTGTGACCTGGCCTGGCTGCTCGATCTTCTCCACTGTGTGCGATATCCACTCTTGCGGCTGGTCTAATCCAAGAGGATTCACCTCCAAAACCTCCAGCTCAGGGAAGTCCACTTTCGAAGGCTTGACATGATATGTCGATGACTTTGGGACGAATTCCGTTTCTTCAACTGTTTCAAGGATCATCGTTGGCCCTTTGACTCGCCTGGAAGTCATCGTACGCTTCTTCACTGTGGCGTCAGGCAGCTGAATCGTCTCGTTGATTTCTTCGTGACCGGGTGCCAACGGGGCATCGGTTGTCTTGCTCTGAAACGTTGCTTCAGCTTCCACAAAGCCATCTCGGGTTCGACTCTTCTGTATGGTCTTCACATCAAGACGATTTCCTTTTCGCGAGATGACTTCAACCGATTCGGTAACTGGTGTATCTTTTTGCTGTTCTATAGCCAGTGGTCGTAGCTGACGAATATCAAGATCAGGATATCCGTATGATTTGAGCTCAACTTTTATTTCTGGAGACTTTGGCGTGAATGTCGAAGTGGTTACGACGACTTCGGAGGAGGACGGCTTATCGTCGTCGCCCTTGATCTGTTTAACTGTCTTGCTTGTTATTCGACCTTGCGAAAGCGTGACAATGCTTTCCGAGATAGCTGGCGTATCTTCATCTAGATTCTTATCGGATGGTATGTGCTTTGTCGACTCGACCACAGTATCAATTTCCCCAGTACTTTTTTTAGTTTTTCGCGTTTGTCTTTTCAACGTTGTTCCGTCCTTTTCTGACGTTGTTTCAACAATCTCTTCTATGATCGGCTTGTTTGGTGTAGGCTGAGATACGTCACCGATCCGAAGCTGGGGGAACTCCTCTTCTGTGTCACTGGGAAATTCGATGATTGGCGACACCGGTGAAAATGTGAAGCGTTCAACCTCGTGCTCGATAACCTCTTCATTAAAGGTAACTTGCTTCTTCTTTGCCTTCTTGGTCCAGATTTTCCCTTCTGGCAATTCGACTATGCATTCTGTCTCTTCAACCTTCTCTGGAGAATCTAGAGTCGCTGGCTGCTCTTCAGTAATTGTTTCCATTGTAATTGAACCGTCCGACAATCGTTTCTTAAAGATTTTAGCCTCCCTTCTCTTACCCTCCACAACGGTTGTTTGGTACAAATTCTCGTAAAGTGGGGTAGATGTGCGTCCGTACGAGTCCACAGAGATATCCCTTGGCTGGTGAACCTGTAATTCTTGATGGCCTACGCTGTGTACCTCGACAGGGACCGCAGAGTCTTTTGGAGTCATAGTTACTTCCTTGACAAGCACATCTTTTAGTCGTTTGTCATCAGCCAACGAAAGCGTTTTACGCATTGTAGTCGTAATGGTGCAGAACTCCAAATCTTCCACCTTAGTATCCTCTTTGAGTGCCTGGTTCTCTTCAACGTGTAACTTCTTCGGAATGAATGCTGATGTCTCCTTTACGGTTTCCTCGCTCCCATCTGGTTTCAAAACAGACGTTGTCCGAGTGGTCACCTTTCGACCCAAGTTATCTATCGATGTGACAATGGATTCAGACGGTTGCTGTTTCGCGTCTGGCGGCTGTGTCTCCCTTGGTTTAACTGTTACACTTTCCTTAGTTTTGTGCTCGTAGTAAGTGGGCATCTCCTCTCGCGTAATTAGCTTTGTCTTGTAAATATGACGATCGTCTCGTATATCAGCTTCTTCTGACCCGTACAAGGGTCCGTCACGAATCTGATACGTTAAAGGTACCAGCTCGCTGACCGTTGACGAGAGAGTAACAGTGTCCTTCTTCTTTGTAACTTTGATCTCAGCTGTCACTTTACCTTTAGCAGGCTCCTCAGAGGTGCGAGGTTGGACGAAACGAAGTTTTGGTGCAATTTCCGCTACGCGTTTCAAGTCATCGATGTCGAGCTCCTTGGGCAAAGTGTGTCCTTCCTGGGGAGCAATCTCGACAGTTGTCACTGTCCTTATTTCATCTCCCAGAGCCTTTGGCGATACGTACTTCGTTACCCGTTTGTCAATTCTAACATTGTCCGTGGTGGCTGTGGTCTCTGTGACCTCGACCGGCTCCTTGGTCTTCTTCGGTTTTTTAACAATACTGGCCAATTTGGGCACAATCTCCGTCGTGGTGACCGTACATTCAATCATGCCTTTACGACCTCGGAATAATCTCTTTTCAACTACCGCAGTGATCCCGTCGCTTTTGATTGTCTGCTCCCTGACACTTTCACCTGTGGCAGAATCGACTTTCACAGGGATCTGAGGCGTATAATCGAGCTCGGGATAACCCAAAGAGCTTAAGGCCACATGTGTTACAGGTTTACTGGGAGTGAAGCGAGTGATTTCAATTGTCTCTATCGTCGTTTCGTCTGGCTCATCTTTAACCTTTTTTGTGACCTCTTTAGTTATCGTGCCTCCGTCTAGCTGAGCTTTCTCACTTAGAGTGACCTTACCGTCTGATGTTCTTTCGGTGTCTACTTCCTCGGTCTCAATAGATGCAACGACAGTCCCATCAGGTCGCTTTGTTTTGATAATCGTCTTTTTGATCGTTTTTCCTTCAATAGCCTGTTCAACGACAACATGCTCCTGGATAGCTTTTCCCGGACGCGCTGGCAGTATGCCCCTAACGACTGACTCCGGATACGACGTCCCGTCTACAATTGAAGGTGTCATGGGTTTAAATTCAATGGTTTCCGAGGTAAACGTCTTTCCGTCTTTTGGTTCGTTTTTAACCACCTTGTGAACAATTTTCGAATGATCTGTCTCTGTTACCGTCTCAGATACGCTCGCCGGCAAACGATCGCCAGGTTTCAACGTTACAGGCTCTGAGATTGTTTTTGTTTGCCTAGTTACCACGCCATCAGCTGTCTTTCGTTTTGTGATAGAAGTTGTTGTGTACCTGCTTGGCTCGGTAACAGTTTCACGAACAGTCTCGATAATGGCCCGTTTGCCATGCTGATCGACCTTTTGTGGTTTTCTATCGCGAACGTCGAGGTCCGCCATACCCAGCTCCCGAGGCGATATAATGTGAAGGCTATGCGGCTTAGGCTCAAAGGTAACACATTCAACGACCTCATCTTTCAATCCTTGAGGTGTGCCCACTTTAACGGCGGAACGCTTGCGGGTGACCCTGGCATCTGGTGTCTCAATCTGTTCAACGGTGACAATCTCCGAAGGGGCCGGCTGGTCCGGACGGACTGTGCTGCTTTGCTTGACGATCAGCACAACTTCTCCGTCAGCCTTGTGGATCGTCTTTTCTATTCGTGCCACATGCTGCCCTTTGTCAGTCTCGATAACTGTAGAACTCGTCTTATCATCTGGTATATTCCACGTAGAAACCGAATGCTCAGGACGGACTTCCAGTACAGGATAATCTCGAGAGAATAGTCTAATGGGAACATCACGCTCCCTCACGCCTTGAATCGAAATTATGTCGAATGACTGCCGGACATCCGGTTGGTCTACCTGCTCTGAAACTGAGTGTGTGCGGTATGTCTGTATATTGGTGTTATCTACGAGCTTGACGTGTGCTTCGCTCACTACGGTCTTTTGCGGCTTCTGTTCTGGTTTGAATTTGACTTCGGATACGACCCTTATAGACTTATCTGGATTGACCTCAACGACGGACTGTGTATCAAAGTGTCTATCTTTCACTGTTTTCTGGGTGCTATATGTAATTTGACGAGGCTCATCGAAACTAACAGGTAACAAAGGTGTGTCATCAATCTGGGGGACTCCCGTGAGAGATGTTGGATCGAAACTCGGAGAGCGCCTAAAAACAATCTCTTCAATAATTGTCCCGTCGTTGCGTGGACCCTTCCTGACGATCGTTCGTCTACGTAATGTGCCCTGTGGTGTCTCAAGTATTTCCTCTTTGGCGTTGGCAAGTCGGTCGATTATCTCCCGGGTATCAAACGGCTTATATTTGTAAGTCTGAACCCGCTTCAGGCTCTCGTGGACTTCCGCTTCGGTGATCTCGGGTACAGTCACGTGCGGTTCTGTCACTAAAGGATTAAACGCTATTAAGGACACATCCTTGACGAAAAATTGATTTAAACCCGTTTATTTGCTGCCGATAGCGGACGCATAGCCTCACGCAGAAATGACAGATGCGACAAATTCCAAAAAGGGAATCGCATCGTGATTTTCAAACACAGCTGAAGCATTTGCAGTTTCGATAGGAGACGCCGAAAAATTGCTGCAGCACCAAACAGCTCCGGCGCAGAAGCGCAGATTCACGAGAAAGCGCATGATACAATGATAGATTATAATGTAAAAGCAACAGAAAGATAACGAAGCAAATTATTCGTCTCATTTGAGTATATGCTGCCAATAGCCAAACGTGTGAACGTAAGAGCTTTAGCTAAGCAGTTGAAGATAAATTGAAGATTTAAGCGCAGATATCTGCCATAGCGAGAGGTACACAGCTAGTGTATCAGATCCATAGATTTCATAGCGTAGCATTTCTTGAGTAGCGGTTTTATTTGATAGCGAGATCACAACAGATACTGCCGAATAACTGTCTTCCAATGGGAAAGACAATTACAATTGATAGTAATAAATTAGTGTATTTATGCCGATTTAAAATTCGGTTATTATCGGGAACAATTTCCGAATCGAGACAGTGAGGCGAAGCAGAAGAGTAGTCGAACTTTGTAAATATTGTAGTACAGATCATGTATAGCAAATCATAGCTTACTTATGATTATCATGACTCAGAATCATCGAGTAGGCAAAAGCCAGAAGCCACAGACGCATATAAATATATATATATATATATACATATATTATATATATATATATATTTCTCTATATATACATATTGGTACAGCTTGAATTGGGGTTAGCGCGTGTATGAACTGATAAATAGTATGATCACTCATGGGGGAGCAATATGTGACGTTTAAACGGCAAAGCTATTGATTGCGGCTTGCTGACTTTTGTTTTCAACAAAAGAAGGACGGAGGAGGCACCATAGATAGTACTCACCTTAGAAGCGGCGTAGTAGTCCAAAGCGAAGCAAAAACGCAGGAAAAAGCCATAACACCGATTTGCAGCAAACATAGACGGCAACAAATAGCTGCATTGACACCACTTCAAGTTGCAATCACAGAAAGCGCAGGGTAGCTCGTCCTATCTCATCAGCTGTTTCTCTTCGCTTGCTTTATTGTCGTTTTTAATAGATTTTTTTGCATATATATATGTATATATATATATATTGTAGAACGAAGATTTCGTAAAGCAGCGCGCCATCTAAAATGGCCCCTTTCATGTACACAGACGACGAACAATAAGCAAAAGACACGAAACACGAAGCGATGTTTGAAGCTGCTCGGGTTGTAGACGCTCGGAACAACAGCAGTTCAAAGTGTGCAGTAAAAGCTGCGGAAGCGAACGCGTGGAAAAGTACAATACAATGATGAAGCTCGGAACGAGGCCAAGCCAGCGGGAAGATAGCCTTGAGCAAGAAGTTCGTTCTGAGACATCGCGGAAAAGCTCTCACGAGACACAAAAGCGCTGTGCGGCGGACGAAATCGGACAGCAGACTGCCCTCAGGGAGCTGTAGCAGAGGGCCAAGTACGGCCTTGGCTCTCTGCTAATTGCGAGCGCACATACTTCGCAACAGTAGCGAAAAGCTTAACAAAAAGCAGGTAGCATAGGATATGAGCTATATATATGTACATATATATATATATGTATATATGAATAAATTAAAGCGGTACGAAACGCAGCGTAACTGAATAACGGCTACATGTATGTACAGGAGACTACAGTACAACGGAAGGACAAAGCATATGTGGGTGTTCAGAAAGTCATATTCTCGATGTATCACTTTAAAAAGGTAAGCTAATACTTGGTTTCCATCTGGTCATCTAACTGAGGGGGTGTTGTCGATACGAATACTATACAGGTAGGTCATATCTATCCATAGTCGAGCTCTTCCATTCCACTTGTTAAAAGGTGATTTTATACAGACAGCTAAATGAACTCCAATACTACTAATCAAAAACGATTGTTGGAGTACTAATTGTACCTTACAAGACTCTAAGATGGCAAATAATGTAAAAAACCAAAATAAAAAAATTCTATCCAACTAAATGGTGAGTGTAGTTATTTGCGTTTCAATGTTGAGCTAAAACACATAGGTTGACACATGTGCGGGTATGCCGACGACACTGACCAGCTTGCACACAAAAAGCGACGTACACAAATGTATATATATATATATGTATATATATACAACGGGGTCGGAGGGCATACATTTGCCTCACTCACAGTAGGGTAAGACCCAAGTTTACAGTTAGGAAACAAATAGCCAGTACTGTTTAAGAAGCATCTGCTTTGACTGCCGACACATTTTTTTTCCTAAGTGTAAGCCTACTCATATAAAAACTGCCCTCCTTTCTCCCCGGTGTATATGCGTAGACAGTCAACATCGTACTTCGTCGGCAACATAAGCAACAACGACAGCTTTGCGGACGACACTGGACACTACATAGAATTGCATAATAGAAAGATATTAAAAAAAACAGCCAAAATATACAGAGTAGTAGAGGAAAAACATTCAGCACTGTCGTCTCCTCTGCCAGCTCTGAGGTAACGATACGGGGTGAACAAAAAATAAAGCGAGAAAACGTTCAAACTCACAGCGGAAGGTAGCGGCCGCGATGATTTTGCCAGCAGCAACGATAGCGACAATAGCTTCGAGTGGTTTTTAGGCGTGAGTGACGAATAACAGCGCGAGACGTTGTGTTGCAAAAGCTTTTCAGCAGTTAGAAACGCAGTGGTTCGGTGTGGCGAGAAAAGCTTTGGATCGGCGGGAAGCGACACGGTTTGCTCGATCGTTCGGGGCAGATCGCGCGCACTCGCGCGATGCAATCGACACTTAGCCAGCGGGACACAGTTTGTTTAGGTACACAGGTGACAACTTCTGGACACGTGTTGCGCGACACATGAAGTTGTACACGTTGTAACGTGCTTCTCTTGGCGACAGGACGGGGCCGCGAGGAGCTCCGTTAGACCTATGCTGGCGTACAAGCAAAGCTGGGCGTACGAACACTGAGCGGCACATGAAGACCGGAAGCTAGACCGATGGGTCGATTCGATATTGATCCGACATTAATTCACATTGTAAAATTAACAATCGGCTGCTAGCTGTCCTTGTCGAAGCACACAGAAAGCGCAACATATATGTGTAGCAGTGTCTGTATATATATACACACATCTGAGTGAGTGTTTGTGTCTGTTGTGTCCAGCGTTTTGTGCGGTGACAGAAGGGTGCGAGCGACGCAGTTGACGTGATGTAATTCGGTTGTGATTTATAATACTATTTAGCCCTGAATACGTCATCTGTGTCGGACAGCCGTAAATGCTGGCCATGGTGATGCATCACTGGGGTCAAGTGATGGGCTGATGTTGATCTGCAAATTTCTGGCCAACATCTTCAGTCGGGATCATTTTGCCGGCTGGCCTCCGAGGCGGCCGGCTGCAGCTTGGCTGAGAGGGGAGGCGAAGCAGATACCTTTTCGTGTATAACCGTACATTTGGCTGTATGCAATGTTGTGAGGTGTTCTCGAAGAATCGACTGAACGTCTGTTTCAACTGCAGGCATGGATGTTAAACGGTCGTAGCTTTACTAAAGCTCGAGCGTCCAAGATCACTCGGTAGACGTTAATGAGACGTGTATAATGCAAAATATCTGGCTCGTCCTGTGTGTATACGCATATTGCATGTGTTGCTGTTGTGTTGCGGTTATTGTTCATATTGTTCGGTTGTATTGCGTAAATTAGGTTGGCGCGCATGCTGCTTTTGGATCAGTTATAACATACGACAGACATCACAAAAGCGAGTCGAGTTAAGGTCTCTCTTATTTTTCAATGAAGTCAAATTACTGCGATGTATTTAGATGTTTTTTGCTATATGTTAACTGCATGCATTCAAACGACAGTGGCATTGTGAGATGGCGAAAACGCCAAGCGTGGCTAGACGAGTACAGTAGCGTTGCGGACGAGCTATATACGAACAATGAGACGCTGCATGGCTAAAACGAAGCCGCTAATCTATGGCTATCTTAAGCGGGCGTGGTACGGCTTGTATTAAGATCGTCGAAGCTGGCGAGAGAGCTCTCAGAGAAAAAGCTTAATATGGACAATTGTTTAGTGAGCAGTTTGAGCTGTTTTTCAGCCGATGAAGCGCAATCGTCAGTAGCATGAAGCAACATAAAACTACCGGCTGCTTTGAAAATAGGAAGCGTTATATTGGCATACTCACGCTGACAAGCTAAGCCACTAGATTTGCAGATAGAAGGAATTGAACCCAATTTTTGGCGTAAGTAAGCATTCAGGTAAATGTATGATCCAGGAAATTGCAGTTGGAGATTTGGAAACGGCAGCACTAACAATCCAGATGTCAACATACCTTCAATGTGGACAGTCTCAGCCTTGTCCGATTTCACAGTGACCTCTTCTGGAAAATTAATGAAATTTTTAATGCAACTTGTCGTATCAGTTGTATAATATTTTGGATTGTATACGCATGGGTGTATCCTAAGTCGGACCAGTGTAAGGATCAGAATATTGCTGAAAGTCAGTCATGTTTGAGCAATCCCGAGCCTTGAGCAAAGCTGTAGTTAGCTCTATATTAGCTCACCTATTATTTCGGTCATCTCCTCTTCTTGGGGAAGTCGTTCTGCTTGGATCTTCTTAGGCTTCTCGGGCTTCAGCGGCTCTGGAGCCAGTTCCGATGTTACGCCGGACACCTACATTTGAATATAATGCAAGGTAACTATCAGTATCTTCTCCTTAACTATCTCGTGACCATTCATGCTATTTCGATATAACCACTCGGAAAAGGTGTTCTCGCAATGCTCACCTGCACGGATGGACGCTCCTCGATTTTAGGCTCTGCCCTCTTCTCTGTTGGCCTCGGTCGGTCAGGCAGCAAGGTAGTGTCCTCGGAAGTTGAAATCTCTTCGATGGTTAGTGGCTGCTGCTGGAGTAGTCGAACCGACGCTTCTGTTGTTTCCCACGGCCTCCTCTCCGAAGGCAGCACTGATTGGAAAAGTTCCTCTGTGCGAAGTGCACTCTGCTCCCGGAGCGATACTGACACCTTCGAGCTTTCGGTAACTGTGCTGCGGAAAAGTTCCGTCGTTTGGAAGCTGCGTACGTCCTGCGTTGTGATGTGGCTCCTTTGATCGACGTCAAAGGTCAGCTCATGGGTTTGCGGCATGAGTGCAAGCTCCGCTGGTCGTTCACTCTCGAAGGTAACACTCTCTTGTTTACTGGCAACCCTCCTCGTTTCGAAAGTTGACTGAGTGAATTCAGAAGAAGCCTCTTTGATAACCAACGGCTTGGGTAAGTCACCGGGCTGAACTGCCGTTGTCTGATAGGCTTCTTGAGTCGTAAGTGTTTTGCTCGCGGTTTCCTCCACTTTGCCGGTTAATGCAATCTCCGACACCGTTCCATGGGTATCGGTAGACGAGACGCTCATAGGAGTGAGCTCAGTTTGTCTCGGAGTTACTTTCGCTGTTGCCGGCCTCTCCGGTTTGTGGACATCATAGATTTCCTCAGGGAACTGCTCTTCAACATCCATTGCCTTCGTGAAGCTCAGTGTTTCTTTCGCCTTATGAACGGGTAACTTGGAAATCTTATGTTCCTCTGTTACTTCATCTGTGGACGTTTCTTGGACAGTAACAGCTTTACTCAACGTCACGGATGCTTTTCCGCGTTGCGGAGTTTCATGTGTGAAGTACTCTTCAACAACGTACTCTTCCTGGAATTCGTACTTCGGCCTAGGCTGTACTTCAAGTTGTTCTTCTTCACGAGATATAATATCTACCTTCTGAGGAATCACTTGTTTGACATCCACATCAGGGCCACGTTTGCTCTCGACGGATATTTCCTGCCTCTTTTCAGGCTTCTTGGCGGTCTTGATTTCAACGATCTGTTCCTCTGTAACTACTTCTTTCTTTGGTTTCTTGATCTTCTTCTCAACTTGCTTCACTATCTTCTTGCCACCAATTGTAACTACCTCCTCGACGACCTCAACGATTTCCTCTTCCACAATCTCTTCGGGTTTCTTCTCGAACTCAATGACACTGGTCTCGGGTTTGGGCTTACCAGTAGAATCAACCTTCACATCTGGCTTCTTGATCTGATCCACTTCAATCTCTGTCTGAGGCAATCCCTTGCTCTCGACGGATATTTCCTGCTTCTTTTCAGGTTTCTTGGCAGTTTTAATTTCAACGATCTGTTCCTCTGTAACCGTTTCTTTCTTTGGTTTCTTGATCTTCTTCTCAACTTGCTTCACTATCTTCTTGCCACCAATTGTAACTACCTCCTCGACGACCTCAACGATTTCCTCTTCCACAATTTCTTCGGGTTTCTTCTCGATCTCAACGACACTGGTCTCGGGTTTGGGCTTACCAGTAGAATCAACCTTCACATCTGGCTTCTTGATCTGCTCCACTTCAATCTCTGTCTGAGGCAATCCCTTGCTCTCCACAACAACATCGCGCTTTTCTTCAGGTCTCCTACCGACAGTGATGTCAACTATTTGTTCTTCAGTGGTAGGTTTCTCTTTTGGCTTTTTGGTCTTTTTCTCGGTTTTCTTCACGACCTTCGCACCGCCAATGGTAACCACCTCCTCAACAATCTCCACAGTTTCCTCTTCCTCAACAATCTCCTTAGGTTTCTTGATTGCTTCCACAATGCTACTTTCTGGCTCGGACTTGCGTTTGCCCTTGGAGTCGACTATTACCTCTGGTGTCTCAGTCTGCTTAACTTCGATTTCGGGCTGAGGCAGACCCTTGCTTTCCACGATTATTTCTTGCCTTTCTTCAGGCCTCTTTGCGATACTTATATCGATCATCTGATCCTCTGGCCTTGGCACTTCCTTGGGCTTCTTTACCTTTTTCTCGACCTTTCTCACCACTTGTTTACCACCGATGGTAATGACCTCTTCGACAATCTCGGTAGTTTCTTCAACGGTAGTTTCATCGGGCTTCTTGACTGCTTCCAAAACAGTTGTTTTTGGTTTAGGCTTTTCTTTCGTATCTACGATCACATCAGTCTTCTTGACCTGTTCCACTTCCATCTCTGAAACGGGTAAAGCCGTGCTTTCAACGGTCACCGTCGGCTTCTTCTCTGGCTTGCCCTTGGACACGATTTCAATCACTTCTTCTGTAACTTCTTCAACCTCCTCTGGCTTTTTCTCTTTTGTTGTTTTTGGCTTGATCTTTTCCGGCTTCTTGGTCAGCGATATGATCTCCTCCGTCACTTCGATTTCCTCTTCTTCCTGCTCTCTGGGCTCCTTTTCAATAACCGACACTTCAGGTATCTCTTCCGTTGTCGAGGCGAAGCTCACTCTACGTTTGGGCTTCTGTCGTATCTCGAACTCTGCCGGCTTCTTCTCGATGGATTCGACTGTGACAAGTTGGGAGGATTCCTCTTTCTTTGATATGACCGTCACAATTTCCTCTCTGACCTCTTCAATCTCTTCAACCTCTTGAGGAAGATGCTTCTTAGGCTTCTCGGGCTTCCTCTTCTTTCCAACCGTAATCACCTCTTCGACAACCTCGGTGACTTCTTCCTCATCGGGCTTCCTAACAGGTTCCATCAAGACGGGCTCGAGTGGTGTAGGCATCTTGCCCTGGTGTAAGCGGAGAGTCTCGATGACATGCTGACGGGCCTTCTCCTTTCTAACATCAACGACTGTTTCTTCAGCCAGCATCTGAGTAGTCATCTTTGGCGTGAGAGGAGTGACCTGGACCTCCGACATCTTGGTAGTCTCGCTTGTGAATGTTTTTCGTTCGATTGCTTGTGATGCGATCGTTTCCGTTGTCTCCTCAGGAACGAAAGCGGTATCAGGCTTTTGTTTCTTCGGTTTAGTCTTCTTGCCTATCGGTTTCAATTCCGACACATAGACCCTTTTCTCGTACGGAGTTTTGACCTCACCCAATGTCGTCTCCTCAGCAACCTGACTGAAGTCGGGTCGTTCGCTAGGTGCTGCAGGCTTCTCCTCAACCTGAGTTGCCTTAGTAGTCACCTCCTGGTATTCGAAGGTCTTCTTCTCGCTAATCACGGTCGTTTCCTGTGTTGTCTGCGATATATCAGGCCTATGTGGTTCCTCTGGCCCAAGCTCTGACACATATTGTCGCTTAACAAATTCGGATTTCGGTTTCTTTTTCTCTGGCCTCGTATAGAATTGTTCTTCAATAGGCTTCTCCTCCTTTGCCCGCCTTTCGACCGTCACGATCTCCTCCTCTTCCTCCACGACTTCAGTTACTATGGGCCGTTGCGGTTCCTCAGGCTCAAGTGCAGAAACGTACTGCTTTCGCACGAATTCCGGCTTCTTGGGCTCCGGCTTCTTTTTCTCAGGTCGCACATATATCTGCTCTTCGGTCACTTCCGGCTTCTTAATAATGATCTCTTCCTCCTCCTCTTCAGTTACCACTGGTTGTTGCGGTTCCTCAGGCTCAAGGGTAGAGACGTACTGCTTTCTCACGAATTCCGGCTTCTTGGGCTCCGGCCTCTTTCGTTCAGGCCGCACATACATTTGCTCTTCGGTCACTTTCGGCCGATCGAACTCCTCTGGCTTCTTAGTAATGATCTCTTCTTCAACCACTTCTTCAATGAGCTCTTCGGGCTTTTTGACAATGATCTCTTCTTCAACCAGTTCTTCTGGTGCAAGTTCGGATACGTACTGCTTGCGCACAAATTCGGGCTCCTTCTTCTTCAAAGGTTTGCGTTTCCTTTCGTAGTATTCTACGTCAGCCGTCTCTGGCTTAGGGCCTTCTTCAATCGAGATCGTTTGAGAAATTAATTTCTTCTTCTCGATTTCTTCTCGTTCAACTGTAATGAACTCCTCGATGATCTCCTCTTCGTCTAGTTCGGTGATGTGCGGGCGCCGTCTTACCTTCTTTGATAGTTCAGAAACATCTCGCCGTGTGTCCCATTGTTTTCGGTCGATATCGATAAAGCTTTCGTCCATTTCCTCCGAAAATTCGGCGGTTTCTGTCTCTTGTTTCTGGCGCAACTTCTTGATGCGGCGCACGTCAGCCTGTGACACGTATCTTTCGGTTTGCCACTGCTTCCTGTCGACATCAAGGAAACTCTCATCGGCGCTTTCATTCCACTCCGTAGAAGCCGTCTCTGGCCCTGGCTGACGGACCCAAGGTGCCATCTGCAATTCGCTTATGGTCTGCTTCTTGTGGTACTTTGAGCGGCGAACTGACATGAACGAGTCGTCGTACGATTCGGAGACTGAGATCGAGTCCATCGATGTATCAAGGAGGGCCACAGGCTCCGGCTCTACAAAACGAACAAGGTGTATAGGAAACGTCCAATTAAAATTAGAAAATTTCTGCTTCACCTCGTAGTAAAGGTGTCAGTGTATTATATGAAATAACTAGCTTTCCCTCAACAAGCAAAATAATGCAGTCGGAAGAGTCAACAAGGAATTACCAACCTCCGATATCGAGAACACACGCTGTAAGTTCCTCGCCAGCCTCGTTTGTGGCCCGGGCGCTGTACGTTCCTTTGGTCTCCTCGTTCAATTCAATGATATGCAACAGGCAACGGTCGTACATGACAGTCACCTCGTAGCGGGAAGGCGTTGTCTCCACCTTATACAAAGAGGAAAGCCAAGGCAAATATTTTTAGCATATGCCATTGTCACGAATACAAGCATCTATACGGACGACAGCTGATCTTTCATGATATGATATGAACAAGAAATCTATCTTCAAGAAGGCGGAGAATTTATGAGATAATCTTTACCGTTCAAAACAGCTTGAAAGGGTACAACAAACTCCGCCGTTCATCAATAAGGTCGAAAGGTCGGCGGCATCACAACGAAATGCTACTTTTGTTCAAGTCACTGATCTTAAAGCCTGAGGATACCTTTTGGTCATCGTGGAACCAGATTACGTCCGGACGTGGCCTTCCACGTGCCACGCACTCGAGCGTGATGGGCGTGCCAAGTGGCTGCAAGATATTCTGCAGTGGTATTTCAAACTTAGGCTTCATAGGAATGAAGTCCAGTTTCAACGTCGAGGGTTCCACCACCTTCCGGATCGGCTCACGAGACTTCATGTCTGTTATGGTGCAAACAAAAGAAACATTTATACTATCCTGTCTACAAAATCATATCCCATGACCACCAAATTGCAGGCTATCTCACAGCTACTACTCACATTTGCAATCTGCAATAGATTATATATTCAAACGCGTTGACAATCATGGATGAGGTCCCTTAGAACAAATCTTCTCGAAAGGTATTAGCCAAGACGGACGATCATTTCACTTACCAATTTGTACAAGTTCTGCGTGAGTCACATCGACGCCATATCGATTCTTGGCTTCAACGTAGTAATGTCCGAAATGCTCCTGGTCAGTGCGCTGAATTACTAATTGACAGGTCCCTTCAGTATCGTACGAAACCTGTGTCCAGATGACGGTATAATCGTTAGAATGTACAGCACTGAAGGTACTGTTAATTTTAGAGCTTTATTTTCGGTATGCGGCGGAGGCGGCTGTCGATCATTTCGTATTGAGGACCCTATGTATCAAGGCGTATATACTCATTGGATTTAGGGATACACGTGTCTCATAGGGCGAATTCACCTACCCGGACTTCAGGAGTGTGCTCAAGCGGCTCCCCTTCCTTGAACCATGATACTTTCGGTTTCGGTTTGCCAACAACACGACAATCCAATCTGCAATAGGGATATTGTTAGTTCCAGCTCCTGATATCATAGCAATATGTAATAACGCTTGGTAGAATCTATAATAATAGTTAACTATTCGCGCCTAGCGTAATAGAAAGTATTGGAAGACCGTTCATTCAGAAGGGATATGATCCACATTTGTGGAAGATTTCAGAAATTAGGAATTCTTTTTTTCATCTGTTCCCCATGATGATGTACAGTACAACATCTTATCGAGAAACACAACTGTTTGTATCCGACTTACGTTGCAGGTTGGCCTAGGGTAACAAGCACCTCCTCTAAAGGACAGGTGAATTTAGGGGCGGTACCCGGTTCAGAAACCTTCCGCGCAGGAACCCAACGCCCAGCTCGGGTGGGTACCATGTGAACTTCAATAGGCTTCTGCGGAACACCGGCAACCATTTCCTGAAAAAATGAATTCGTCCTTATCAGTTCCCTGAATATATGTAGATATAATAATTCATTCCACATCCACGAACTTCAATATTATACACACGTCTCAATGTGACGGCATTCTGGAAAGTTGCAATACTCGCGATCCTATCAGTGGATCACCTAATGAATGCTACACTCATTGAATCTCAATATACCAACGGCCTCTACGGTTCCTGTCGGAATGATTGATTTTTCTTGTTGTCCACTTAGAGAATGTATTGATTATATGGTGAGAAAGCTTTCAGTCAAGCTTTCAGTCGCCTCTCGCTGTGCAGAGAGGCAATGCCATCGCCTTCCTCGGGACATTGTCGACCTCACCCCCCCTCCCCCCATAATCCCTAGAAATAATTCCTAACTACTGTATGTTTGAATAAATATTTATTTCAGTTACGCCTCATCTATTCTCGCTTATAGGAATTCGTTTTTGATCATGGCAAACGTGTCGGCATACCTCTGGGTATTGCGGTTGTCCTGCGGGCGTGAAATATTCTCCAGGTTGTTGTGGCTGGGGTTGCGTAGTGGCTACAGCCAAAACGGGCCTGTATGATGGGTGCCCTGGCCGAATAAGGGCAGGATGTTGAGGTGCCCGCGGAAGTCTTTCTCCAACAAACTGCGGAGTAACCATCTGCATGCCAGGTGCGCCTGGTTGGCGTACCATCATCGGAGTGATTGGCATTTGTGGCAGCATCTCTCCGGGTCTCAATGGACGCGCTGGCAGCTGCTGGCGCAACGCCGACGTCTGTGGATAGGGAGGCAGTTCTTGCCCGGGTAGGAGCTCCGTGTGTGGTTTCTGGTCTCCTTCACGAACCGCTGGATATTGCGGGGCCCGCGGGATCTCCTCACCAGGCTGTAGGGGTTGACTACTCTCGCCAGGTCGAGCCGGAGCGGGATGCGCAGGCTCTCCAATGGTTTCACCTGGCTGCAAGGGTCCACGTTGGTCGCCAGACCACATGCTGAACGGCCACACCGGCTTGGGAATCATCTTAATGAGGTAGTCGCGCGCCTGTTCCGTCATCGTCTTCGTCGTCGGCTGGGGCTGTAGTTGGGGAATCTCTTCTTGAGCTACGCCTTCCATCGGGCCAGGCATGTACTGCATCCTCGACGGAACGGGAGCTCCAGGCGTCGCCACCATTGGTCCCTGCGGACCGCGTCGCGTCACCTTGGTGATGTCTTCCCGGCTAAATGCAGTGCTCTGTGTCACCGTTGTCGCCGTATCGGTTGTATGAGTAGTGCCCACAGTGTAGTGCAGCATGACAAAGTCCTCTGCCGTGATCTCCGTTGGTTGCGGAAGCTGCTCTTCGGGCACTGGCGTAGGGTGCTCAGCATACTCATCAGGCTGTAGCGGCGACACGATCTGCTCCTGGGGTCGTTGTTGAGCTTGTTCAATGGTTTCTATTGGCGTCGGGGTAACAATTTCCTCGTACTCGCCAATTGTGATTCGAGTCGTTGTAGTAGTTTCACCGTGCTCGTTAACTGCGCGACACGTGTAGAGACCTTCAGTCTCTTTCGACAACTCAAGGATTTGCAGCATGCACCGATCATTTAGAACCGTCACCGAGTATTGGGTGGATGTCTCAGTGACAATTTCTGTGGAATTGAAGTACCAGGTGAAGGTCGGCTTTGGCCTACCACGAGTAATCACCTCGAGGGTTACAGGCGTTCCTAGTGGCTTGAGGTACTCTGGATAGAGTTCGCGTTCAAATTTAGGCTTCTGTGGCTTGAAGTCCAACTTCAGTTTGTGGTCATGCGTCGGTACTTTACGTATCGGACACATGTTCTTCATGTCTACAGGACAAGCAAACAGACTGGTGTATAAGTACTTTATGAGAACAATACGTGTGTATTGGCTACGACATAGGTTGAGAGCAGGTTGGTTGGTAGCAGGTCATCAATTGATTTGACGTGGAATCATAATACTATGTGAATTTGAACAAAAGCTAAAGTTTTACTGAGTCCGACTTTATTTACTATATATTGAAATTTGTGAGTGCCCTTTGTTAATAGCTGCCTCCCAACTTTTGGCTCATCTTGTATATGTAATATGTACATGTCCAATGTGCAGAAAAATATGATAGCTAACTGAGTACTGAAGTACCTCCTTCAAATTAAAATGTTTTTTTTGCTGTTATTAACATACCCAATTGTACGAGCTCGCACTCGGTCATGTCGACTCCGTAGGCGTTTTTGCATTCACAAACGTAGAAAGCAAAGTCATCGAGCTCAGTCCGCTGAATAGTGAGCGTAGAGATACCTGAAATCTCATAGGATACCTGACAATCCGGTGTCCAACGGATGACCTCTCCATTCTTGTACCAAGTTACCTTCGGTCGTGGGTGACCAGATACTTTGGCGTCCAACCTGTTGAACGTTCGAAAAAACAGCGTGAATGACAATCACGGCCGACTATAAGCAGCATTTCATCGGCTTAATACGCGCTTCATGTTTGTAACATGTAGCTTAATGGTCCTATAGGCTATATCACATCGACCATGTCGTTTGACACAAGCCATTTACCTGCGATCATAACTACGACATTTTAACTTGTTCACTTACGTTGCGGGCTGACCGAGTGGTACGATGACGTCCTCCAAGGGAACATCAAACTTAGCCGCAACTCCCGGTGTAGAAGACCTCCTTGGGGACCACGAGTGAGGAACAGGTGTCGACGCTGATAACGAAGCGGACAGAGAGTGTTCCGAAGCGTCGGATGGCTTGCGGGTTGGCGACCAAATGGATGGACGCTGTGATTCAGGGGTGGCTCGCCGGTGACCACGGGATGTTCGTGGTTTCTTATCCTAGAAATGAAAACACAAACATCCTTAAATGTGTAGCCTATGTATTCATTGTGCAGCGCGTGAAGGGAATAACATAAAACGATACCTAAAACAATCATCGTCGAGAAATAATGTGCAATAGGGTATGGAACAATCGGAATCACACGTTCCTGTAGCGTTATTCAGCCACACTGTCGATAGCAGCTCGTGTCAAAAGTTCAACAAATTCGGTTAAAGACGGTGGTGGTGGCGAAAATAATGATGATCGTAGCTAACAATTAATTTGTGACGTATGTATAAGTCTTAGCTTACTTTGTCTTTTCGAGGTCGGTCTTTGTCGTAATCTCGAGGTCGAGGCTCATGCTCGCCACGAGTAGGAGTCGTTGTACGAGACTCGGGTCTCCTCTTCGGCCGATCCGAGCGCCGGCCACTTCGGCGGGGCTGCGGTTGACCATGGAGTGGTTCTGCTCCATGTCGGGGAGGCTTGCCTATCAAGAATACGAGATGCATGAAAACATTTAGCATTGATTTAGTGTTGGGTTCAAGAAAGCTCCTAACCAACACTTGCTGACCAAGGCTAGTGGCTCTGAAATAACGTGCTTTAGAATAAAGATTATTTTCCATTAGGCCTTACATGGTCCGACCTCAGCGAGAAATTGGCATACCACTCGATCTAGGATCATTTAGAGATACCTGTTGGGGGCTTCTGTTTGGTGCTAAGTCTGGCGAGTTCACTGGTGGACAGAGGTTCATCCATAGGGAGATCGGGTATCTCAATTGAGAAGTCCGCATCTGTGTCGAGCTCTTCGGAGAAACTCAGTGATGCCGTGTGAATGCTCTCCAGTGTCGTGTCGAGGCTCTGGCTAAGGGTGGCCACCTCAGAATCTGGCACGTATTCGTAGGCTGAAATAATTAGTGTGAAGAGTCCGAGATTGTTTAAACAGTCACTCCATGTTTTAAAGACTGGCGCGTTTACGACTGAAAATGAATAACACCGTCTGATGTAGGCCCGAATAATTACGCATACAATAATAATAATAATAATCTTTATTCGCAATTCAGTGTTGATTGTCGCTACTCACATTCCACCGTGAGCGTTGTCCGAGTGTAGACGGTACCGGTCTTATTGGACACCTTGCATACGTACTCGCCCATATCCTCGGGGAAGACCTCCGATATGAAGAGCTCGCAGTACCTAATCATCGGCGATAGTTAGCATTGTTAGGTGTTATTAGGCGATGCCGTTTGTTGCTTCGGCTTCATTCAAATATTCATGCTGCATCGTATATGGTATTATTTTAAACGCGACACATGAGACTAGGTCCCCTCAAACATGTCATGAACTTCTCATAAATTACCGACCGTTGATCGATGCAGAATTTTTTCATTCGATAGTTACCCCATCATTAGGTTTCCTATCAATTCGAAGCTTAAATCTTGTTAAATAGCACAAGACAACTCAAAAGACTGGACGGCTTATATAGCATAACTTGCGAATGCGTACGTACCCATCCGATCTTTGTGTCATCCAAATGTCATCGTTGGGTTTGACTTCGACATCGTTGTGGAACCATGTCACCTTAGGGAATAAAGAAGCATATTGACATAAGATAAATGGTCACTAACTCCAAAAATGTATGATTGCACAGAGTTGTTTATCGAGTACATTAAAAACATTTGAAGAATTTTTTTTTAAAAAAAAAGTTAGTGACCATTTTTTTCAACATTTTTAAAAAGAAATTGAAAAACATTGTCACTAACTTCAAAAAACTGTGATTGTACAGAGTTGTTTATCTAGTACATTAAGAACATTAAAAAAAAAAATTAAAAAAAAAATTAGTAACCATTTTTTTCAAAATTTTAAAAAAACTTGAAAAAAATTGTCACTAACTTCAAAAATCTGTGATTGTACAGAGTTACTTATCTAGTACATTAAGAACATGATAATCTGTAAATGTTGGACAAGCACAGGCGACTTCACTACACACACAATAGATAGAATTTTATTAAATCTTTTGTGCAAGAGAGTAACCATGCGGTAGGGTACACATATAATTTACTCACTTATCTCTTAATTACATATAACTGAAATTAAACATGTACATACCTTGGGTTGAGGGTGTCCGGATATCACGACACTGAACTTGGCTTCGCCGCCATCCATTACCGACAGCGGCTGAAGTGGGTTGAGAATTCGTGGAGGCTCCAGTTCGTCGTCTGACGATTCGATTTCTGAAGGTCGCGAAGCAATAACACTAGGATTAGAACCTTCCATTCATAGCACATGTATGCAATGCTCATTTTATTGTGAAGCATTCTCTGATTATCTATTGAACACGGCACTTACTATCGACGGTGAGTGTTGTCTTGCTCTGCGCCATTCCAAACGAGTTCACTGCGGTGCAGGTGAATTCTCCCTCGTCATCGGGAAACACCTCATTCACTATGAGCGTAGATCTGTTTAGCTCCGTGATCACCTATTATCCATAGTAAGCAATAACAAATGAATTTTAAGGATCAAACCACTATATCTGACAAACTAGATGCTGTTGGCACAGTTGACGGCGACGCCGTGATTCATATGTCCCTGCGCTCTCTGCTCTACCGTAGAATGAACCTTCGTGAGTTTGATTTGCATTTTATATGACACATTATACTGTTATATACTACATATATATTTAATAAAGGATAATCGAATTCTCGCTGCCGGCACCGGAAGTGGAGCAATTAAACAGCTGTGATAACGAGCGCCACGCGTGTGGAACGTACTTTTCTGGCCAATGAGATAGTGCATCCGCGGAGACCAGCTCGACGGTAAGGTAAGGTAAACCTTTATTGTTTATTATTAAATGAACCGCAAATTTACAATGCTGAAGTCTTCTCATATGTCCACCTTCTCTCGCCCTCGCAACTGGACTCGAGCCTGCGGCCTCTGGCTTTTTACAGCCAGAGACTTAGCCGTCCAAGCCACCGCGCTTATACTTCACGCTAGTCGTATATTAAGAGTCGCTTGCTTCTAGAGGGTCGGATTTTGGACTTCAGCGGCCACAAACTGAAATAAGTTAACGGCGCTTTTTTCCTAGTTAATCTGGCCTGTGGGAGCGTGTGCAACACACGTCCGACTTAAGATCACTGTGGATCTCTCGCCTATGTAGAAACGGCGAATTTACTTGAGGATGTATCATAGTTTCCTACCCACGATTGATGTAACCGTAACTGATCGCGAAGTGTAAATGCTATACTATATATTAGTAACACCGATGAGTCATTAAGACAAGAACAGGTCCCTTTTTTAAAATCTAACTACCAGAGCATATGATATAGTAGTCTATGTTTAGGTAATTTGCACCATTATGTAATGACTCTATGCTTATACAAGGTTTACTTTTTATGTAAGCATACTATTTTTGCAGTCCGTAGCGCCGTAGGCGGCGACGACATAATTATAACAATGAAGGCAACATAGTAGTCTTCCATATCAAAAATAGCCCAGTCATTAGCTCATCAGCAAGTGGTATCATCATAGATTATCTCTCTTAATGGTTGTAACAGCAGGCTTCGAGATTCTACTTAACAAGGTGCCTGCATCAAAAATAGACACCAGTGACCACTATACATAATGAGGGGGCGACTAACCTGAAAATCTCGGGACGATTTGATTAGCCGGTGGTTATGGTACCAGCTGATTTGCGCTGTGGGCACAGCGGAGACTTGTGCTCGTAGAACGGCTCTCTGGCCTTCGGTGACTGTGAGTGGCTGGAGATGCAGCACAAAGGTCGGCTTGTGCGATGCGGTTGCCGTTTGCTCATCAACCGCTGTATCTCGAAAAAAGAAAACAAAACAAAACTGCTTTTTATGTGCTCCTCCACATTGTCGATGCTTATGGGTTAGATCAAACACATTGTATGCAATAGCTGTCATTTGGAATAGAGCACCAGGCGGGATTGGCTAACCACCCACCCAATCTGTTACTAACTAACCATGACCACACACGAGCATATGCGCTCATATTTCACAATGGCTATGGGCAGCCATGCACAACTTCTACCAAATTACTATTTCGAGATGCTACGTAGCATACAGGCGCATCGGATGCCGCCGAACACTGCTAGGTTTGAGAGCCTCTAATATCTCGTTGTTACTCTGTTGCACTTATCATTGTTGACCCCTTGATAAGGGGTGTTAACAAGGGGTATTATCAAGCTATTATCCTGTTTCAAGTCTCCCGTTACCCCATTATTTTAGTTAATCCCCCGCTGTGCTCCTCTCGTCACCCCGGTACCTTGCAAAACTCGTTGTCAAAAAATGTGAGGAGGTCTTTAAAATTTTGATTTTTATAGATAAACCTGATTTTTCTCAGGCGGGATTTTTTTCACCATCGTATGTCCTCGTCAACGCAGGCGAGGACAATATCTTGTGAATAAATGGTTGTGATTATTTGTATTTAGGCTTGAGTAGAGCACAACTTTCAATTACTTACGTTCAGCTATCGATAGGTTTGCAGCTGAAGTTGCTCTACCGGCGGGGTTGACGGCGAGCACCTCATACGGGCCAGCGTCGTCCGGGAACACTTCAGGGATAGTGAGTTTCGACAGAGAACCTTTATGTCCAGTAATCACGTGATCACGGGTTGATATAATGGGCCTGCCATGGAAGAACCATTGAATAGCAGGCGTGGGGACCGCAACCACTTCAACCTTCATTTCAACCGGTTCGCCTTCAGGGACTGAACGAGGTTGCAATGGGAGAACGAAACGCGGCTGGACATTTAGGTCCGAACAACTTTCAAGCAGTTCGACGTCGGTCACCGTAAGTGGTGCGGTTGTTTCATCCTCCCCGAAGGGATTTGAGGCGCGACAGCTGTACACGCCCTGGTCATCGGGGTAAACCTGTACGTGTCATGCAAATAATGTGTTATTACCATCGCAGTCTAGAATTCTAGGCTAGTGATAACACAACTTTAAATATAATGATTAATAATCTATTCGCAAATTAATCCCTCACCTCAGCGATGACAAGCCGGCATATACCAGTCGTCGGATTGAACTCAGTCCGAAAGTCCTGGGAGGGTTTAACTTCTCGGCGATTTTGGAACCACGAGATAGAAGGTGTTGGATTTCCAATCACACGACACTCGAGTAGCACCGAGGACCCGTCTGTAGTTTCGACCGGCTTGAGTGGTTCGATAAATATTGGGCGTTGTCCCCGATCTGCGTTCATAGGCAACAAAATACATGATACCAAAATCCAGAATGATAAAATTCGTCTCTTCAGCAAATAAGACGTGTAAAGAAACTTGTGTAACTTTTCTTGCAAATTTGCTCTTTCTTCTTTCTACCCATACAGATTTATGTAGATAGCAAGTTACGATCTATAGCGTGAAATGGACAAGAAAAAACATAACAGGTTGTCCCAGGTGGCATCTAAATTTTTGCAGAAATCTTCAAGCGCTGGTGGGATTTTGAGCAAAGTTTGCAGTGAAATTTTATTTTCTCGACTTTTGCTCGTCGTCTTTGTCTTAAATATGTTTAGCATGTTCCTATCTAGAGATGGGCTCGAGAACAAACATTCAAGAACGGTTACCTTTTAAACCATTTACCCACTGAGTTACGTTGTGTTCTGAATGCCCTGTACATATCTATGAATTTATTTGTGGTTTTATTATATTTATATATATATATATTGAACTTACTATACTTATGCATCTGGTAAGCTTTTCCACAGACATTTTGACTAAACTTCAGGAGACGATTCAAAAGGGACTTTAATAACTGAACTTGTTGGTGCACAGTGCTGCAAAAAACTATCTGAAGCACTTATACATTTTTGTATATTACAATCATTAGAATATGATGTTAGTGTCTTAAAAATTTAAGGGTCACTCCATTCGTTAGCAGTCCCAAGAAGCCTTCAGAGAAAAATTCTTCAGCCTCTAGAGAGAGCTCTTATGCTAAACTGCACTGGTAGAATATAACATTCGTAATCACCTCGTCAAAATGGGACCCGTATATCGAAGTTCATTTCATGACTTTTATAGTCGATGTTTTGTTTATCGTCCATGTGGCTTCACTTAACATGATGAAGTGCTTAAATTATTCTCTAGAGCTAAATAGTTCTCTAAGCCTGGAAAAGCAGGCAGATTTCTGTTGAATGCAACCAATATTTTTTTGCAACTTAATTTCACCAAACCAAAAATTAAGGAGATGTCGCCCCTATGGTTCCCCAAATCTTTAGATGAATTCACTTTAATACCTACTTTAATCTATCCATGAAGTAGAGAGCTTTAATTAATGACTAAGATCAACTCGCGGGCGTCGTCCCGCAGCGAACGTTTGCCGATGTTTTTTAATCGATTCTGATTGATGTTCCCCATCTAAAGCGAACTATAGTTTGAAAGCAGTGTATGTATCCCGTTATAGTTATTCTCTCCTATTATTCAGCATAGACAATTGAGCGTTTTTTTAAAAGCTGGCCCTCAGATGTTTTTACTATCGGCAGACACCGGTACCGCTTTGTATCATTGCTCAAAAGGCCTGTCAGGAAAGGGGGGGGGGGCTTATGCACACAATTGTATAATAATATTTTAGGCCAGAAGTAAGGATTGTTCATCGCTCTGTTCGGCCTTATCCGGGAGGTTGGTCATGCTGGACCTATCTGCGCTTTCTCCAACAAACCTCTACATGTAGCACCCATAAAGACGCTCTTATAAATTATTGTCTCCATATTTCGCTATGTGTGAGCTGTGAGCATAGAAGCGTTGGTCGACAGCAGTCTTTTATTCGATGGTTGAAAATGCGGGGAGAAAACGAGCATTTGTCAAAGTGGGGTCACCAATTATCGAACCATAGCAATAATAAACACATTTTTATAAATAATGATCGCAGTGTCTCGCTACAGAGGTTCTCTGCCGCTGGCGGCTGTTGTTGAGATGCAACGCCGTCTCTATAGTCTATAGGTGCCATGGAGAACGGAATCTGATTAAATTAACCACATGGGCAGACAGGTGTTGTAAAAAAAAACTGGATTTTTGAATTTTTTATTTGGACGGAAGAATGCCAATTGAACTCATTTATATCCCGAAATAGTTGAAAGACCCTGTGGTGTTATAACAAAATAGCAAAGTCGACAACGTATTGAATTCGAACATATTTATACAATTTTAATTTCTTCGCACCTATTTTCCTAATTATGTTTTTTTTTTTTTTTTTTCGCAAATTTTAATTACTATTAGTCTTCAGCATTCATTTTATGGTACAAGTGTCAGTTTTTTAATGCTTAAAGTTTCTGCAGGCCTTCCATAAATAATAGTATTTTCTGTTTTCTCAAAAAAAAGTCAAATAAAAAAATTTATAGGATGTTCGTAAAGTTGCATAATCTTTTGTGCATTTAGCGTTCGGCGGTTCCGAAAGGAGCTAGACTCTTTCTCAGAATTCGACGTTTTTTGAAACAGCATCTTGATGGTTGTTGCTCTTTCCTTTTTGTTTTGAAATACACATTCCTATCTACGTACGTATTTTCAGGAAAGGTAATGACAACAGGAGAATTAATTGCGAAAGCTTCAAACTTTGCCTACCTTACGATTGGATTGCGAATGTTTACGAACACCATATAAGTCGATCAGAGACAAAAAGACGATATCTTATTAAGATTTTTGATTTTTACATTTCGGGTCATGGTAGATGCATATATCGATTTGCCCAATATTTCCAAATATTCCGGAAAGCAAACGTAGTTGATTCGATTATCTCGAAAAACTTCCGGGACAAAGCCGGACAGTATTAGGGGGAGTAAAATGAGTGCGCCGAGCAAGAATAAATATACAATTTGGAGAACTATTTGGACACAAGTCAAACATCGAATGAAATACTTGTCTAAGAAAGTATTTAGTGCAGTGGAACATACGAGGTCCGATACACACTTGCGGCCAAATGAGATCTTTCATACTCCGCATCATTAAGAACTGTGGGAGGCTGTTGCACGAGGAAAGGAGCATTTGAGCTCGTAGATGAGAGTTATTCTATTTGCATTGCGATACAAGTCATTTGCTCTAACCCCGCTCTGGTCCGTTTCTTCGGTTCGACAAATTGATATCTTAGCCACAGAGAACATAAAACGTTCTCTAAACACATTCAGAAAGTTGACACGTTAAGATAGTTCTATTATTTTTCCGGAGCTTAAGCAAGCTTTGTGCAACCGGTGGATGCCCATTATTAGAATTAATTATACTATTATATTTTCTTGGAAGATTGACCTATAACGGCACGTACACTGGAGATAGTTTTTACCTACCTAGACTCCTAAAATAATTAGACTTGGAATGCACCCTTGGAATATAATTGACACTCGACTCAGACCAATTTTCGATACTTTTTCTAAAACGGTTCAGACCCAAAATCTGTATAGGTAGAATTAGATATATATCCCTTCGGCTTGAGGCGCACTTGAGTACAGTGTTCTAAGATGCAGGTAGTATCAACCTAAACGATATCGTTACCATTCGTCGCCGCCATTCTTACCTTTGAGGTACAGGACATTCGTAGTGGTCGCTTGGCCGTACTCGTTGTACGCTGTGCATGTGTACCGACCAGCATCGTGTGGTTGAATATTGATGAGTCGAAGATAGAAAATGCCCTCTGAGCTAACAGACGTCTGGACGTCTTCACCCGGAACGAGTGTGCGACTGTCGACAGCCCAGCGTATCTCAGGTAGTGGATTCCCCCGCACCCGACCCTGGAAAACCACTTCGTTCGGCGAAACCTGCTGGGGCGTGGGTTCTTCGCTAAAGGACGGGGGTGCTGCTGGACCGGGGGCCATTTTAGCTATTTTCGTCGGGAGGCCTTGATCCCCTTGCGGGCCGACATCTCCAGGGCCTTGCTGGCCGGGTTGGAAACCAGATGCAGTTGTGGCAGTGTGGGGCGTAACGGGGAGCGGCTGGCGATCGCCTGGGCGTTTGCCTGCGGGCGAAGGCCGATTACATCCAGTTTAGACGTCCGATCGGATAGACAAAAAGGCTTTTTCCCTTGTTTCTTTGTGGATTGTGGTAATGATCGTATGTGTATTTGTACTCGGTGATGGGAGGTGGAGGGGTTGGTGCATTAGGGTCATTCATCTCAGATGAACTCTAGCTCGTGCACTATAATAGCTTATGAATGATGGCATCATTAATATGATAATGGCAACGTGGTGATTGGGTTGCTATAGGGTGCTAGTGAGTGTTTACTGCCCAACTTGACTTGAGATTGAGGCGGATTGAGGTGTTTTTAGGGAAAAAAGGGAATATCCACCGAGCGGTGTGCTCATTCGCCTCGCAAGATACGGCGAGCCGTGAGCATCCGAAATAGTAAGGAGAAGTAAGGATTTAGGGTCTCGGGAGCTTCGACTAGGTTACCGTTTCCTTGTGGGCACATTAGAAGGGTTATTATTCTTATTATTGTTATTGTTGTGAGAAAAGCAACCGAAGGTTTCGTCTTGAACAAAAGCTTGATTGAAGTGATTAATTGATTTATTTTCGGTATTTTCCATTTGCTAATGCACAGAGAACTTGTCTAGCATGGTAGACCAAGTCGGCTGGGTTATCGTTAGAGGCCAACAACAGAAAGATCAGTTTCGACGTTATTACGTGGGAAGTTGTCGGAGTCGAGGAATTGGAGGAGATTTGGTTCGGTATTTTTTGGTTGGTCCGTCGCCGCTCGCCCGTCACGCCGCCACAAAATGACCATTTTGGGGTTTGCTGATTTCATCAGACGACCGCTAGGGGAGCGCTCAAGTCAAGAGAGGCAGAACACGACACAAGGTTGTTTTGGATGCACGACAAACGATCAATTTTTATTATATGCAACTATTATTAATATTATAATCATTCAACACCAACAAGTCGTGTATAATAGTTGTATCGTTATTTGAATAATAAGTCACTTGTTGTAATTAGCCACAGAAAGCGCTATCTCTGCAATTCGAGTTGTTTTTTTTGTTTGGTCTATTTTCTCCTGTTTTTTTGCATAGTATAGTTCGCGCATAGTATAGTTGCGCTGCTTGCAACTCTCAAACGCGTATGCTATGATAGAGTTCTTCTTTTTGTCGTTTTTTTTAATGACTATCGATCATTAGGTGTGAGCTGTGCTTGCTTTGATAATCGACTGGGCTGCTTGGTTGTTCCTCGTTGTCTGCTAAAAGGGTCAGTAGCGAAGACAACACATATAGCAGTGTAGGTCAACAAGCACACGATGTCATTGGCTAATTGGTATAATATATATATATATATATATATGAATGGATAAAAGTTCAGCGCTAGATTCGGCGAAATGGGGTAGAAATAGTTATAGCAGTTGTAGGGTTAACAATAATAACAGCATTACAATCGCGGTATATAGCTTCGCATTAAGTCATCTCTAATTATGTAAAGATGAATGGCTAATTATTATATTTAGTTTGGCCTAACCATCCTTGTATTCGGCTGGCTGGCTAGCGATACGGCAGCGTCGAGCTAAAAGCACCGCAGATTATTATTATCTGGAAGGAGCAATTCCTAGGGACCATCACAATGGTTTGCAGTGATGTCGAAATAAGAATATCGGATTGCTTCCAAAACTAGCAGCCGATAACAGGGGACGCAGGTTATGTAATCGTTGAAGGGAGAGATTGAGAGATCGGGCATTGCATAGAAGCTGGGTCCCCCTAATTGAGGATTCGAGGAACGCCGCTTGGCTGCAATGCTCAACACATTTAGCGACATGTGTGACATCCAGAGAATATTAGGGACGTCACTAGGTGTTTCCTTTTTTGGTAGCGTTAGCAACACTCGGAGGCTCAACATGCCACCGGAGTGAGGACTGTGAAGGTGGCCTTCGAATAGAACCGGAGCATACCTCCTTAGCTAACGCCACAGCCGATGCCCGGGGGGTATTGGGCAAGACCCCGGAACCGGTCAATATGTTTGGGGACTGGTGTTCGTACGCTTTGACAGCAGCGGTTGTTCATCTCCGCGATTAGTTACACAGCGGTTATTGCACAGAATAGCTAATATGGATATTAGCCGTGATCATCATCATCATCATTATCATCGGATATATTTATAACTGCTTTGTTTTAACACCTCAGTGGCAGAGGTGTTGCTTGGCAATAAAAAAATATCTCATAACATTAACAAGGCTTGGAGTGTATGCGATTTATAACCAGTTGGCAATAATAGACTGTCGTCAATGGGCAGGCAGTTCTCTTGTGGTTAGATATTCTAGCATCATAGGTTGTGGTGCGTTGGAAAAATAGACCAGTCTCTCATCTTTGCTCTTGTTTTGGTGCCGAACTGTGGTCTCAACCCTCTTCGTGGATGCGATTGTCCTATGAACTGATCAAGTGCCAGCGGCAATAGAACTTTGCGTATCACCTTCCAGAGGGTTTGGCTAAGCAAGTTCATCATCATTAGTAGCTAATGCGGAGCGTTTAGTTTTTTCTGCGAATTTCCTTACGGCAGAAATAAAGGTCATCACATTCAACGTGACTCCACAACAACGGTTTTTTTTCCAATGTGATGAACAGTTACTACTTAAATCTTCACGTAGCGCGTTTGAGGAAGCGCATTTCGAAAAAAACACGCATTCCATTTATCTGCATAGGTATATATAATATATATATATATATATACATATGTATATATATATATATGTGTGTGTGTGTGTGAATATATGTTTATATAGCATTGTTTGGCATGAGCAGCTAGCAACTGCATTGGCCTTCTGTTTGTCTGGACTGAACTAGATCATTTGATGAACGCATAAATGATTAACTATTATAAGCTTTAAACACTATTGGCAGCGCGGACCTGCTTGCTGCTTCCACTGCCGCCACCGTAGCTTCTCGTATCTGTCCGTCAGTCCAAATCGTAATGTAACCGTCATCGAGGTGTTGTCTAGCTCTAATTTGGAAATGAATGGTAATGCCATTGACTACGTTCGCTACGAATGAATGCCACTCGGTGAGAGTTTTCTAATGATTGATACTGTCACAGTGATTGCATACAGTCGTCTCTGTCGTTCTGCCTAGGAGCGACCCTTACGCTGAACGGTCAGTTTCGCTGACGCCTCGGCCTGGCCGCCGGCGTTTGTTGCACGACAGATGTAGTTGCCCTCGTCGGTAAGCAGAACACTACGGATCACCAGGCTGCAGTTTGTATCGTCTTGCGTGATCTGCCCGCGATTGATTTGGGTGAACGCAGCAGTGGATCGTGTGACGATGAACCCCGCACAGCGTGTTCGAGTGGTGATCCAGCCAGATGGTAACGAGAAAGGAGAGCGAGAAGATAGAATAGAGACAGCAGCAAATACAGTACAGAAAAAATAACACGTTATCTTCGAAGCATGGAATACAATGTCAATAGCTGCCTCATGCCTGATGGTGCATAATCGCGGAACTATGAATAGCGTGAAATCATGATTAAAAAGGGGGTAAAGTAATAGGTAGGTGTACTTTTTTATTTTCATAGAGGTTAAAGGTAAATCCTGCATGGACACCAGGCTTCACAATGAAGCTATTTGCCTGGTTGTGTCAGACCCTTACTGACTAAACCCAGGACCGATTTGATTTGGGGCACCGACCGGGACAGCGTAGGTAGGCGTACTCAAAAATATATAAGTGTGCTTATATCTGTGCTTTCATTTGTCTTATCAAATAGGATGACCTGTTTAGTCAAAATTGCATGAGATAGTACCTGGAAATCTCTCGTAGTTCGAATCACCTGGCCACCCTTATACCATGTAACCTTGGGCCGGGGCGTGCCACCCAACTGCGTGGTGAACGTGGCAGGCTGGCCTTCGGTCACAGTGAGGTCTGAGAGGGGACCAAGCGTTGGTGGACTTTCGTTGCCGTCGGCCACGATGACCTTGAGGAAGGCGGTCGTCGATGCGGTTCCCGCGCGATTCGTCGCCTCGCAACGATATTCTCCCTCATCTTCAGGGAAGACCTCGGAGATCTTCAGGGTGTAAACATGATTCTCGCCACTGAGCTTGTAATAGCGCGACTGCTTGATCAGGTTGTCGCCCCGATACCATTTCACTTGGGCAGCTGATAACGGACGATGCATAACGTTCAGATTAGACATACTGCCTCATTAATCGGCTAATTTGTAAATTTACTACGTTTGAAATCGAGAAGGCAGCAAACGTAACCTCCATGTCATTGTGCGTTAACTGAATTGAATGCAAGCCATTAGTCTGTTAAAATTAAGCCAGGTACTTACTCGGAGACGCGGGTATTCTGCAGCGGAACGTCGCTGGTTGTCCCTGTTTCACAGTGACATCCTTAATTCCATCAGTCACTTGAGGTCCCTTTGCAGAAGTGTCTACGGGAGCCTGCATTTGCTGCATGGCAGCAGCCGTCGTGGAACTTGTCGGTTCAACAACGACCTGTGCCATGCATCGGGCCTCGCCGGCCTTGTTGAGCGCTACACATTCATAATTAGCCGAGTCCTCGGGAGTGGCGTTGAGAATGACAAGCGTGCACTGATCAGCGTCTTCGTGGATCTTATGCCGCTGGTCGTCGGTGAGCTTTTGTCCCGCGTGCAGCCAATAGATGTCCATTGGTCGACCTCCAGAGATGCAGCCGGAGAGGCGAATGTTCATACCCTGCTTTGCACGCTGCGATTGGATCGTTTTCGTGAAGTTGGGCGGCGCCATTCCAGCACCGGCCTCCTGTCGCTCCTCGACGACGAGGTTGGCCGAAGTCTTCGCGCTTCCGCCACGGTTTTCAGTTTTCACCGAGAAAACGCCACTGTCTTCGAGATACACTTCACGGATGGTTAACACAGACTTGGTGGCTGTCGTAGTAATTTGGAAATCCTTCGAGTTCTTGATAGTGAAGTTCTCCCGGTACCACGTAACCTCGGGGGCGGGTTCGCCGGTGAATTCACATTCGAATTTGGCGCTCTCGCCTTCGGTGACACGGCATGGCTGGATTTTACGTGAGAACTGCGGCGCCTTTGCGGGCTGTACCTGGCCTTCGACTACGCGTTCGGTTGTGACTCCCTTATGGCCTTGTTCTACCGTCTCGGTGACTTTCTTTCGTTTGTGGATCTCCAGGTCGCCTTGGAACTGCTTTTGGGTCTGTTGCTGCATGGTCTGTGTAACCTCTTTGCCCTGTACGGTAGAGGAGGTTGCCTGACCAAACATCTGTCTTGGAGCACCGGGCTGACCGCCTTGCTCTTGTTGTTGAATCATAATGCTGAAATCGGGCCGTGAAATTATGAGTCATATTTAGCCGATATTGTGTTTATTTTGTGATTCTTATCAAGTGTCTAATCGTACATCACATACATATCAAATCTAAAAAGTAAGCTAAATAGTCATGGATTGTTCAGAGCGAAGAACACACAGTTCGTAAATTTATAGACAATTTTTACATGCGAGATATTTGAAATACTTATTTTTTCAAGAATAGTGTCTGAGCTACCTTATTTGTTCTTCTAGAATGTATATTAGCTAATCTATTCTGTGAAGCGGTTCGATTCATTCTCCGTTTAGTAGTCACAATCAGGTTGGACAGTAATTGATGAGGATGAGCTGCATCCGTCCTTCATTTGCTAATGATAAGTGGCGTTTGGTGAGGAGTCTGGTTGCATCTTTTCAACTTCTGAAGAATCATATTCACGAAGCCCTACGGCTAAGGTAGCATACACTACATTGCCTCGGCGAACGATTGTAGAAATCACCTGCTAACGATTTGCCTTTTAATCAAAGCCATGTAAAGGCTTCGTTTTTACAACAATATCATTGGAAACGCCAGACAACGACTTAGACAGCAATTCACAATAACGTAGTGAGTGATACATTTTAAGGTGCTGCATAAGCAAGCCTTCCCTTATTGGAACTGTGCCTTCGAAACGCTTCAGGGCTGGCCTTTCATATCTGGCTACCACGCGAGATTCACAAAAAGCTGGGAGGGTTCCATTGGCACCCGCTACATCTAACACTCTACGGCGTAGAGGTGTAACCATTTGCAAGCAGCAGAAACCACATCACCAGCGTCGGACATAGATGGGCACATGTATTGTATAGGAGACCAGTGGCCAATGGTCCACTTATTTGCAAAGTGTCTCGTATCGAGTGTGGGAAACACATTAGGTCAACCGCCTTTGCAAAACGAGCACCTTTATGTGATTCGTGAGGATTCCGATCATTTGATGTCAGCTGTACCATATGCAGCCTTCCATACTTCTTTCTTCCAGGCCTTCCAGCCAGGTAATTATCTGGTTTGCTGTACACAGTTACATGTACGATCTTGAATGCAAGATACGGTTGTAACACACCGCTTATTGAATGGGGTACACGATTACTACCTATCAACAAGGAGTTCAGCGATAAAGGCATGCCTAGTAAGTCGAGTAGAAGAGGATATATTATCGTACAACACTCACTTCTGTCGCATTTGTTGCTGCTGTTGTATGAGCTTCTGCTGACTGCTCAACTGTTGGATCGTTGAGCTCTTCTGCTCAACGACCGTCTTCGAGGTCTGTGTGGCCTGCATCTCATGCATCTTGTCCAATTCTTCAGCGGTGAGTTGTTGTTTAATCTGCTTCTTTTGGCCTGAAAACGAGAGCAATCAATATTGAATAGAGTAACTCACATAAAAGTATAGATCCTTCCAGCTCATGTCGTATGTATGCGAGGTGGGTTTAGATAGTCAACGAGTGCTTGTCAGCTATGATATGCTCTCTACAGTGTTATTATTACCTTGAGCCGTACGTTCGGTCTTCCAGACGTTAACTTCTTGCCCACCAGGAAGAACTTCTTCGAAGACACGCCGCTCTTCCTTGCGCTGACGATCGACCTGGTAATTGCGGATATCCCGATCGTACCATGGATTTGGCGATTGCTTCAGCACAGCTCGGTAGTCACTTTGGTGCTGGCGCACCTCTAATGTCGTGAAGCAGTACGCCTCGCCTTCAGCGTTGCGAGCAAACACCTCGACCTAATCGGGCGATTTAAGTGCCGAAATTAAATATTCAGTTACGCGGGAGCGTATTCTCAATTCCACTAGCTCATAATAACTCATATTTTGTGACGAAATGTGCAAACTGGCTGCCATAGAATCTACAAATGAGTTTCGCTAAGAAAACGAGAATTCCAGACTGTATGCCCTAGTTCAAAAAGTGGACTAATTAAGGATCGTTGCACACAGTGAGTCATCTCTACTTCATTACGGCACGGTAAGACAGGCAAGATCGTTCGCTTTTGAAAAACCAACCTTTCCTCCATCGTACTGTCGACTCTTGGGGATGTCGAAATGGTAGATGCCGTCGTAGGTGAGCTTGTACCTCGAGCCCTGAAATAAAAATGATCACTTAGTACACTGGTCGGGTATCGAAGGAGGAACTCACCTGGGCATCCAGCATTAAAAATTTGGCGTTTCGTATTCCGGTAGGGATGAAGTATCCAAATGGTTCCTATCCTCAAACGGAACTTGGACACAACACCGCCACACGAGATACGTCAACGAAAGCACAGAGCTAGAGCACGTCACATGATGGGTAAACACAGACACACACACAGAGGGTCGGGCATTGAATTCGATGGCACCTTGGTGCCATCGAGTGCCAGCTACAAGTATATAGCTAGTGTAAGATGGGAAGATGAATATTCTTTTGATCTATAATAGTGCTAATGGAGTATAGTGGTGTTAAGCAGAGCTACTCCGCTGTGGACCCGCCCAAAGTCCACATCGGAATGAGGCGTATGCCAGAGCAGATGTTTGGGCCACGGAGAGTTTCGAGAGCGTATTGAAGCCACTGGCCATACAGGCCCCCCTTTCCCACATTTTCTCCTTTGACCAACGAGAGGAAGCAGCCACGCTAGCTAGCTGGCCTGAGAACCCGGGTCTCCACAAGGGCCCAGTGTCGCTAGGCCTAACCGATACCCGGGGCCCTACCCTGGGGACCCGAGTAGGACAGGTCGCATGAAGACAGTGAAAACGAGCGAAAGAAACCAATGCCGGAAAGCATTGGTCAGCATTGCCATGGTAGGCGCGACACATTTCCGAACTCTGACGAACTGCTCGATTCTGAGACAACTGCGGGCCACGCTTCTCCTGTTATCGAGAATGCCAACTGGACAAAAAAGCCATATAGATTTCGTCCTGTCGTCGGGTGTGGCCTAAGTGTCAGCGTATGAATTTCCTGGTGCTTATTTTCATATGCGAGTATGGGGAGTCTCACCCGAGTCTTCAGCCGTTGGTGGCCGGAAGCTTTTCCAAGCTAAATTAAAGTGGTAGAAATAAGTGGAATAGTAGTAATTTTCTAGCGAAAGTCATCTTTATCCGGTGTTCGTGTCGGATAAACAGGCTGGTGCTGATGGTGTTTGTTATGTGCCTTCTGACTCACTAGAAGACGCCTACGAAAAACATACATTTAATGCGGCATAGTTCAGCGAGAGCTTCAACGTTAGCGCTGACGGGGCAGTTGGTCATCCGTACGAGGTTATGAAGTGCAGACAGACGAGGCGTAAACTGACAGCTTGACCATTATTCTAACTGTACGAGAGATTCGATCAGGTTCCCTATGTCGCACAGGGTCAGTGTTAAGTGGTCACAACAGGGTCACGGGTACATTTACCACAGTCGCTGAGTCCAGCTAAAGACCCTATTCGTTCTGACAATATTTTTTGGCCACGCCACTAGCGTTCGTGGGACCAAATGAGCTAAATTAACAATGCTATTCGTTAGTTTACAAATCTCAAATTTTTAGTTTTGTCATGTATATACTAGCTTTGATTCGTTGCTGTTTCTTAGAGTCCTTCATTTGTATGGTGGGCCTGGCACTAAGCCTAATTCAAGAAAACTAGGACAAACCTCTTGCAGGATGGCCGATATAGCCATAGAACTTTTGGTAACACAGCTGATATTTGTTATGGTTGTCCCTACTTAGGCCTATATTATCGGCCTACGGTCATCATATAGTTAGATACCCGTGTCTCCTATTCCGAACCTCTTCAGCGGTCATAGGAAATTGTCAGTTTCCTTTAACATGCATGCAGACTCATTGTGTATCCAGTACACAGTGTTAATGACACCCGTCTATTACACAGCACTTTTTTGAAATGTCTCCAACTCGAAAGGAGAACAATTTTACACGCATGGCAAAGCTCAACAGGAGTAACAATGGCATCTGATTGTAGACACCCTCCACTCTTCCCCCTTGAACGAGTGTGAGTAAAGCCCGGAAGCCGACACAATACCTTCCAAGCTTGGAAATGAATCAGAAACCGCCGTTCAGGCCACTACTCGAAAACCCGAGCGTAGTTCTCGTACGTTTCAGCAGGGTCTGCCTGAGAGAATGCCGAGTCGGCCAGTCGACGTCGAACAAGCTGACGCCTTCTAGACGTCTAGTGAACTAGGTAGACATTGCACTTTGCGTGCTTAGAACAAGTACTATTACCCAGCGACACCGATGGGTGTTTCGGATATGCCGAGAGCGAATAGCCAATATTGTACATCGAGAATTGCGTGGGTTATTCACCCATTACCTTCTATCTATCCGACGTAAATACACCCACATTGATATGCGTGTATCTAGGATATTAAGGATATGTGCGTATATATTACGGACATTGGTATCAAGCACGGAATGGTCGTCATCATAGGGCTGTCGACAAGAATAACATAAATATCCATGCCCCCGGAGCATGCCCAACTTCAACAGCCCCAACCTTTTTTAAATGACAGTGAATTGTTTACATTATGTTATTGTAGGTGAGGCAGTCATGCGTGTTGCACGCTAACGATATTCTACGCTACGTTATATATTAGATGTCCAATGATGAAAGCTTACATTAACAACGGTGTTTCCATTAAGGACCCAGATGAGCCTTGGCTTCGGGTGTCCAATGACGCGGCATTGGAACTTTGCCCAATCGCCCTCGGCGACGATCTGCGGCTCAGGCTTCTGGACGAACATTGGCGCAAACCTTTCTGGAGACTGCTCAATGACGGTTTCCGTTCTGTGAGGAGTAGATAGAGCGAGATTGAGTTAAGCATGTAAGGTGATCTGGCATAGTCTCATTATAGTGTTAATCCGATCCAAACGCCCATAGCGAAATGCACATTTTTATAGGCATCGCATATCCATTCGTGAATTCATTTTTATTTTAATCTCTCATTGCCAGGTTTGTTTTGACAGCAAAGTAGCTTCGCTAATCAGATATAGACTTAGTGCGTAGCGGTGCATCAATTATAATAAGTTCCCGTGTTGGCTAAAGTGGCAACGGTGCCCTTCATAAGGACACCGTTTAGATAAATAGCCCGGTAGTGGGATATGTCCCAGGTTCAAGCCCTACAGTGGCCTTAGAGGGGTGTGGATTTCTTCTCCCGATATTTGTCGCGCAGTATGTCTACCACAACGCAGTTTCCTTGTCGATTTTTATCTTCGCAATGGATATGCTGGTGCGCATAGTAGCAGCCACCCAACATAGCTCAGTCGCCTTTCGTCTTTGAGCTGTCGACGCATCACGGGCAATAGACTACCCACAATAATGCGTCCCACGTCGGAGTTGTGAACTGGCGATCATATTTGGGTTCGCATTTCGTACAGGCACTTCGGGTGTTGTGACAGGGGCACGCCTGAGAGTCTTACGGTGGTATTTTACGTTGCTCTACTGTTGGGCGTTATGAGAGTTTCTAGAAAGAAGCAGACACCGCCTGCCCGTCTAATGCTGGTAACCTACAAAACAGTGCCGCTTCTAAGTCAGTTATTATCTGGCTGGGTCTAGAGAGGCTATTTCTAAAGCCATTCTTTGTATGCGACAGCAAGCGGTAGTAGTAATACCTCAACTGAATGTCTTAAGAGATCGAAGCACGTTTGCTAACAATAGGGCTCGGACCCTCTGAGCCCTCAACAAAAACTATAAGGGTTCATCTTGTCCGTGATGTGTACATAGGGCCTGTTCTCTACGGACCGCTTATGCTGATTCGGCTGCAGTAAATTTGACGTGATGCCTTCATGGCCTTCACTGGGTCACATCACAGCGAAGCAGGCGAACAATTTACATAAACGTTCGGCGGCAAGCATGGCCATGGTTGTGTCCCTCTCACTTCGTGATGAACAAGATGAACAAATGCTATCGACATTCCGTGAAATCCTTCAGGTGAACCTGTGTTGGCATTATTGAATACCCTATATTGAAATATAATTTGTACAGGAAATGGTATAGTGGTGGGCATCTTGGGTTGAGGGACGTCTGGCTTGGGTTTAAATCCAACCAGACGCGGAGTATATTTAGGTTCCTTTGTCATCTCTATCTCTGGCTTCTTACCAGGTTCGACAAGATTGAACATGGGCAAAAGGCGGCCCCGACATGTCCCCTTACTAATACACCGTGGGTCATTGCCGAGGCCTGTCACAAACGGGAAAAAGCTGAGAGCCAGCTTAAAGAATGCGATTTAGTAGAATATGGCTTATACCATATTGGATAATATCCATCTAATAACTTCACACCAAAAAAAAAACTGCTGCCATACCGCTGTTTCGTGCTCTCCATCTCAGCGATCTTCCGAACTCCGTCCTTCATCTTCATTGGCAACTGGGTTCGATAGTCAAGCTTAGGTTTGCCCGCACACTCGAGAGTTGCCTTCGTAACGTCGGAGCCAAGCTCGCTAACGGCTCTCGCAACGTATTCGCCCGAATCTTCAGCGTAGCAGTACAAGATGTCTAGCGCCACAAAGCCGAAGTCGTGTGTAGTCTTATATCGATGTCCGGATATCAGAGGGGCGCCATTGTGGAACCACTCAACTCGCAATTTCGGATCGTTGGTCGGCTCAAGCCGACACTCGAAGTGTGCACTATCCCCCTCCTTCAATCCGTGCTGCGGTTGGATTTGCGTGACGTAGTGGGGCGGCGTTAGCGGCTTATCGTCAGATGGCGTCTGATGCGTTGGCGGATTCTCCAAGTCGCGCAACCGGGCCAGATCAATGCCCTGGGGCAATTGCGACTCCATAATGATGTTCGCCTTCGCTGTAACCAGATGCAAAGCACGACGATTAGGCATAAAGTCACATTATTTATTAGCTGAACGTCCAACGATGTATCTTTATGATACTCGTTTACTCTATTATTGCTGTTAAATCACCAAAAAACGGAAAATCAAAAACCAGAGGAAAATGCTTACCCTTCACAGTGAGGATGCATTTGGTGGTGTCCGAGCCCCATTTGTTGGTAGCACGACACATGTACTCTCCGCTGTCTCGTGGGAACAGCCAATCGATTTCAAGTACAACAAAGCCAAAATCATCGACAGTGTGGACTCGAGAGCCCGTAATGAGAGGAGCGCCGTTCACGAACCATTCCACCTGTTGCATGACATAATAAAGATAGATAATTACGTTAGGGGAAGTTGTGCCTTAAATATAACCATTGCATACCAGTATCCAGCTACTTGTTCGCCTTATGAGTCATGAGAAATATGCGCGTAGTTATTATGGGCTATTTTTGGCAAGCAAGTGACCAGCAAGTGGCCGGCATTACGCACCTTCATGGTAGGGTCACCGACTGGAAGCAGCTTGCACTCAAAGTGCGCATTGTCGCCCTCGACCCGCTCATAGGTTTGTGTTAGTTGGGTGACAAATTTAGGAGCTTCGCGTCGTTCCTCCTCGACTGTATGTGTCGTTTTCTGGTAGCGGGATTCTTCCAGAACCTTAATGCCAGCTCCCGAGAAGCCCTGAGGTAGCTGAGAATCCACAACGATTGACTGCTTGCTCTTAATGCTGAGTTGACAGCTGACAGACGCTTCGCCTTCGCGGTTGACGGCGCGGCACGTGTAGACTCCGGCATCACGGGAATACACTCCGGCGATCTCGAGGATAACGAACCCGAAGTCCGAAATGCTTTTGATTCGTGATCCGGTCACAAGCGGCTTACCATTATGGAACCAGTCGACACGGAGGTTAGGATCATTTGCGGGTCCTACACGACACTCGAAATGAGCGAGTCCATTCTCAACGAGCGAGAGGTCGGATGGGGAGCTGAGGAACTGTGGTGGTCCCGTACGTGCTTCACGTTCTTCGATCTGCGTCTTCTGCGTCATACGCGATTCAATTTGTGCCATTTTGTGGATGCCCCCCTGCATGCCGGACGGCAACTGGCTTTCGCTGATAATGCTACGCTTGCTCTCACATCGCACGGTGCATGAGGTTACCGCCTCACCGAATCGGTTGCGAGCTTTGCATGTATATACGCCCGAATCTTCAGGGTAGACGGGCGAGAGCTCAAGCACCACGAAACCGAAGTCATTGATCGTTCGAACTCGGGTTCCTGAGCGCAGTGCGGCTCCGTCCTTGAACCACTCGACCGTGAGATCGGCGTCGTGTGCGGGCGTAACACGGGCCTCCAGGTGCATGTTCTCTCCTTCGCGTAATGCGGGAAGATCGTCCAGAGGTCTGGTAAAGACGGGCGCTTCCTGGGAGTCACCTACTGACACAGCTGAAACGCTGCGCAGCAGCGAACGTTCGAGACGGGTCAGCTTTTCCTGTCCACCGGCCATCTCAGACGGCAGCTGCGACTCAAGGATCAGCGTGGATTTTGCTGCAAAGCGGTAGGGTATGCAATACGTGTGTGAGTTAAATTTGAAACAAGCCTCTGTCTACGCTTCGACACTATGTGTAATCGCTCAATTCTATTTGAATGTTGCTCAAGTTCAACGAGTTGTCATAATTCCTATCTAAGGTTTTCGGGCTGACTCTCAGCTAACATTTAACGATAATTCCTATCTAGGTAATCTATATCCACGTATAATGACAAACTCACATTTGCAGATGAGCGTTGCGCGAGTGATGTCTGTTCCGTGTTTATTGGTGGCCTTGCACACCCATTCACCAGAGTCCTCTGCATAACAGTAGAGAATGTCAAGTACGACTACACCGAAGTCATGGAACGTGCGGAAGCGGTGACCAGACCTCATGAGCTGGCCATTGAAGTACCATTCCACTTTGACGTCAGGGTCGTTGATCGGTGTCAGCTGGCATTCGAAGTGAGCGCTCTGGCCCTCAATGAGACCAGACACATTTTGTATATGCGATACAAACTTGGGTGCCTGTTGGATGGACGAATCGACCTTGGTCACGGTGCGAGATTTCATGACTTCCATGCGGGTGATCTGTTCCATGCTTCGTGGTTGTAGCGAGTCAAGGAAGATTTTGCCGGAACTGGCGCAATCAATTGTGCACTTGGTTGTGTCGGATCCATATTTGTTTGTGGCAACGCACACATACTCTCCGGAGTCCTCATGATGAACATACGATATGTCCATAACGACAAAGCCAAAGTCAGATAGAGTTTTGATTCGTGAACTCTCCGGAAGAGGCTTTCCATTCTTGAACCACTCGACACGAAGGTCGGGGTCACCCACGGGCGTGACATTGCATTCCATATGCACGCTCTCGCCTTCACGAAGTCCGGTGACGTTGGACAGTTGTGATGTGAACTTCGGTCGCTGTCCCTTCTGCTTGTCAACGCACTTTAGATCGACGCTGATCTCAGCTTGACCCCATGCGTTCTTAGCGCGACAGATGTACTTGCCTGTGTCTTCAGTAACAACGCCAAGGATCTCCATGAGGACGATGCCAAATGCATGGACAGTACGGATACGGTGGCCCATCTCAATAGGTCGGCCGTTGAAGAGCCACTCGACGGTCATGGTCTGGTCGCCGACCGGTGAAAGCATCGCCTCGAAGTGGGCTACCTCGCCTTCAGACATATCAGTGAGATTAGCGAACTGCGACTTGAATACAGGAGCCTGTCCTTTCTCCTCTGCCGCCTGCTCCTCGGTCTTCACCATAGACTCCTCAAGGGACTGAATCGACTCCAGACCCTTAGCGCCTTCTGGGTGTTGCGTCGTCTCGACGATGCTTTTAGTCGACTTGCATTCAATGGTCGTGGTAGTGAATGCCTCCCCGATTTTATTTGTGGCTCGGATAGTGTAAACGCCAGAATCACGTGCCCAGAAGTCTTTAATTGTCAGATTGACATAACCGAATTCATTCGTCCACCGGAAGCGGTTCGCTTCTTCTAGGATCTTTCCATTGAAGAACACTTCGACTTTAAGGTTAGGGTCAGTGGAAGGCTCAACGCGACATTCAAGAACGACGCTCTGGCCTTCGTCGACGGACAACTTCGGTTCAAGAGGCTGTGTGAAGACAGGCTTGGTGAACACTTTCTCAGGTGCCGGCTTTGTGGACGCGTATTTGGTGCTCCACATATCTTCTACCTTCTGGATATTTGACAATCCCTGTTCGCCGGTTGGATGCAGCGTGCCAAGTTGGATAGCTGCCTTATCGATAACTTTAAGCGAAGCAGTGGTGGTGGCTTGGCCTTTGTTGTTTGTTACATGTACCGAATATATGCCTGCATCGTTCGACCTGATGCCTTGGACATCGATGGTTACTAGACCGAAATCGTGTTTCGTCGTAATCCGTGATCCACTGCTAAGCGGCTTTTGGTTTCGCAGGAATTGCACTTTCAACGTAGGATCCTTGGCAGGCTCGACGCGACATTCGAAACGCGCATGCTGGCCTTCAGTGAGCTCGAGGTCATTGATGTGCGATACGAACACTGGCATCTCGAACACTGGCTCGGCTATTTCTCGCGCAGACGGAGCCTGATGGGCCTCCATCTCACGGATGCGTTCTAGACTTTCAGGCTGCAACGAACCAAGCAGGAGTCCGGCACTGCTTTCGACCTTGACGGTACACGTCGAGATGGCCTCGCCGGATTCGTTGACGGCTCTACAGACGTACAGACCAGAATCCTCAGGGCGGGCGCCGTTAATATCAAGCGATACCATGCCGAAGTCGTGTGTTGCCTTAATTCTTGAGCCAAGTGTGAGAGGCTGCTGATTTTTGTACCATTCAACTTTTATCTTGGGATCTTTCGATGGTTCTACCCTGCCCTCGAGTCGGATGTATTGACCTTCAGAAGCACGCTCGACGGACTCCAGTTGCTTGACGAATACAGGACATGGCATGGGGACGTCAGGTCGTTCCTCTGGTCTCTTCTGTGAAAGTTCATATTCGTATTGTTGCATGATACGATGTGTCTCAGGATGCAGGGCTTCCTCCTGTACGGATGCCTTCGTCTTCACTCGGAGCGATGTGCTGGTCACAGCCTCGCCAGCCCGGTTCAGCGCTCTGCACATGTATACTCCGGAGTCCTCTCCACGCGCGGACTGAATATCCAGTGTAATATGGCCAAAGTCCTGGGTAAACACCATTCGCGAAGCATTCTCGATCACGTTGCCATTGCAAAGCCATTGGAACTTGATGTCCGGATCTCCGATGGGTGTGCAACGACACGCCAAACGCACCGCGGTATTCTCATTGATCTCTGAGGGGCCCGAGAGTGGCTCCGTAAACACTGGCTTCTCGAAGACGACGGCCGGCGCTTCGTGCACCTCGTACACTTTGCCGCTCTCCAGTTCTCGAATTGCTTGCAGACTCTGTGGCTGTTGCGATTGGAATTGGATCGAGTCCTTGCTTTTCACCTTAACATTGCACGATGTTACCGCCTGTCCCTGACTACTGGTAGCGCGGCAAGTGTACACACCCTGATCTTCGGGTCTCACATAATCAATGGTAAGGCCCATAAAGCCAAAGTCCTTAATCGTATGGATGCGTGATCCTTCATTTATTGGCTGATCATTTACGAGCCATTCGATCTTGAGAGTCGGATCGCCGACAGGGATCAGGCGTGCCTCTAGGCGACATGGCTGATTTTCTGATAAATCAGCATTTGTCAGCGATTGTGTGAATTCGGGTCGCTGGAAGACTGGCGCAGCTACTTCGTAATCGGTTTTGTAGGTCTTCTCTTCGATCTCTCGGATGCTCTGCATCGACTGTGGATTCAGAGAGTCCAGTTGAACTGACGACTTGCCCTTGACAGTAACGTCTATTGCGGTTTGCGCTGTTCCAAGGCGGTTGGTAGCCCGCACTGTATAATTACCACTGTTCTCAGGGTAGACATGAGACAAATCGATGGCAACGTAACCGAAGTCGGTGGTGATGCGAGTTTTGTTGGCTGCTCGCAGTGGCTTTCCGTTATGGAAAACTTCGATCTTCAGGTTTGAGTCATGTGCAGGCTCGACGCGACACTCCATATGAGCGGGTTGGCCTTCAATCAGTTGAGTTTGTCCGCGCAGTTCGGTAATAAATGCCGGCTTTGACACGGGTTTGTCCTCGATCTCTACCTTGCGGAACTTCTCGATCGATTCTAGTTCCTGAATGCGCTGTACGCTCTCGGGATGCTGCGTATCAAGAATCAGACTGCGGCGATTCTTTGCGGAGACATTGCATGTTGTGACAGCCTCTCCCAGCTCGTTACTGGCCTTGCACATGTATGTGCCTGAATCCTCACCATAGCAGTGCAGGATATCTAGGGCGACGTAACCGAAATCATTCGTTGTTCTAAATCGCGAGCCTTGTTTGATCTCAACTCCGTTAACAAACCATTCGACCTTCAACCTGGAATCGTTGATTGGCTCAACGCGACACTCGAGATGGATGGGTTGACCCTCAACGAGGTTGTCGACCGACGTCAGGGGCTGAGTGAATAGCGGCTTCATCTGTTGTACCGGCTTTTCCTCTCGGGTTTGTTGAACCGGTTGATCAAGGTTGCGCAGCTTGTGGAGGCCACCCTCGCTGATGTTCGAGTCAGTGATGATACTGGCTTTGCCGGCCACGCGGACTTGGCTTGACGTCACAGCCTCGCCGAGTGCATTCGTCGCCTTGCACATATAAACGCCGCTGTCGCGAGGCTGCACATGGGTGATGTCCAGTGCCACGTAGCCGAAATCGCAAACGGTGCGATGGCGAGATCCTGCCGCAACGGGCACGCCGTTGTGGAGCCATTCGACTTTGAGCTTGGGATCATTGGTCGGAGTGATGGTGGCCTCAAGATGAGCGCTCTGACCTTCAACGAGGTTGTCGAGGTTGTTTAGTCCACGTACAAACTGTGGGCGCTCATTGACCGTCTTCTCGATGAACTCGGCACGCTGATATCCCATCGAACCTTCAAGTCGGCGGATGGCGTCAAGAGATTCGGGCTGCTGTGACTCGAGGATTAGACTGCCCGTGGCAGACACCTGTAGACGAATGCTTGATACTGCTTGACCGAGCTGGTTCTTCGCGCGGAGAGTATACTCCCCACTGTCGTCTGGTCGTGCCGAGAGAATGTCAAGCGCCACGAAACCGAAATCTGTCATCGTTCGGAATCGATGGCCCTGATCAAGGGGCTGGCCGTTGCGTAGCCATTCATACGTCATCGTTGAATCAGGGCATGGTTCGACACGGCACTCGTAATGAGCAGCTTGGCCCTCAACCACCTGTGAGGGGCCGGTCAGCTGGGTGACAAAGCGTGGTGCGGCTTTGCATGGCGCCTCTTCCTTGGCTGCAGCGCGAGGTTTGCCCAGCTCCAGCTGTTGGATGGCGGGGAGACTGTCGGGCTGCATTGATGTCAGAATCAGCGAGCTTTCGCCTTGAACCACGAGCTGCGCAGAGCAGATAGCCTCACCGATTTCATTGACGGCCCGGCAGGTGTACGTGCCCGTATCTTCAACCTTGGCACCTTTCAAGTCCAATGCAACGAATCCAAAGTCATTGACGGTCGTGATACGAGACGACTGATCAAGGGGCATTCCGTTCTTCAGCCATTCGACTTTCATCTTTGGATCGCCGAGTGGAGTGAGGCGACACTCGAAGTGGACGTTTCCATTCTCGCTGACGGTAGCGTTACGCATAGGGTTGGAGAAGACGGGCGCCTGGGTCTGCACTTCCTCATGGTAGGATTTTCGCTGGTGACGAGAGTGATCCTCAAGGTGGCGGATCTGTGCTAGCGAGTCAGGCTGCTGCGAATCCAGGATAAGGCCCTGTTGAGGTGCACATGTAAGATTGGCAGACACAACAGCTTCGCCGAGGGCGTTCGTTGCTCGGCAGGTGTAGACGCCGGAGTCTTCGGCATACGTCGTCATGATATCGAAAGCGACGAAGCCAAAATTGAAGAGCTCCACGAATCTCGAACCCTGCTTGATGGGTTGGCCGTTATGCAGCCATTCAACCTTGAGACGCGGATCACCTACGGGAATTAGGCGACACTCAAAATGTGTCCGCGCTCCTTCGACAACAGTGGCATTCTTGGGCGCCACTGTGAAGACAGGAGCGGTAGTGATCGCCTGATCAGTTACTTCCGGCCTAACGAAGCGGTGACCTTCAAGCTGCGCGATCTTCGCAATGCTCTCCGGATTCTCGGTCGTTGTGATAATTGACGATCCATCGGTTGCTGAAAGCGTTGTGGACGTTTCGGCTGTACCTAGCCGATTGGTGGCACGGCAAGTATAGGATCCGCTATCAACAGAGGTTACAGACAGGATATTCAGCGCCACATAACCGAAGTCATGGAATGGGCGGAAACGATGTCCGATCGGGAGCGGTCTTCCGTCTTTGTACCATTCGACCTTGAGGTCAGGATCATTTACTGGTTCGAGGCGACACTCAAAGTGGGCCGACTGGCCTTCAGTCAGCGACTGTGGCTTCGGCTGTGAAATAAACTGCGGCTTCGTCTTGAGCAGTTCCTCGTGATATGACTCGCGTACGTGCTTGTGCTCAAGCGCTTCGATTTGACGCATGGCCTCGGGATTCTGGCTTTCATCGAGAATCATCTGGCCAAGCGAAACGACCTGAACACTGCTGCTTGTCGTGGTCTCTCCTTGACGGTTGACGGCGCGGCAGGTGTACACGCCACTGTCCTCTGCGTAAGCTGAGAGGATGTCAAGCGCCACATAGTCAAACTCATGCGCCGGTCGGAAACGATGTCCAATAGTGATTGGCAGATTGTTTTTGTACCACTCGACGCGCAGGGATGGATCCTGGGCAGGCTCCAGGCGGCACTCGAGGTGCACGTTACTGCCTTCACATGTCTCGATGTTATGCAGGGGCTTCTTAAACTCAGGGCGATCGAACGTCTGCACAAGCTCGTCTTCCCTACGTCGCTGGCGCGATTCTAACCTTTGGATCTTCTCGAGTCCCTCGGGGTATTGGCTCTCGGAAACAACACCCGATCTGCCGATAACCTTGATCGACGATGAGGTGATCGTTGAACCGAGGTGGTTAGTGGCACGCACGGTGTACTGTCCTGAATCCTGTTCGGTTACACCGTTGATCTGCAATATGATGTGGCCGAAATCGCTCTTGGTAACAATGCGCGACGCGGACGTCAGCGGGCGCCCGTTATGAAGCCACTCGATCTTAAGCGTTGAATCGTTCGCTGGTTCGACCTTGCATTCAAGGAATACCTTGTCGTCCTCATTGTATGGTTTGTGAACATCTTTCAGTGGGATCGTAAAGTATGGCTTTGTACGAGATACGTCCTCGTATTCATCTTGCACTGTGGTGGTCGTACGCCGGGTTGTACGCTCGATGGAAGAGACATCCGTGATCGAAGTGCTATCGATCGAGGTCTGCGTTTGCACGGTTACTTGCTTGGATAAGCGGGCTTCACCCATCGAGTTGCGTGCCACCACAGTGAATGTGCCACTGTCTTCCGGGTTCATGTAGAGTACGTCCAACGCCACGTACCTACAATTGACGAAAAATCGAACCTGGTTAGTATCGCCTGTAAACAACACACCTGATATCTGAAAAGTAGCCCATCACTTCAGAATTGTCACTCGATTCATACAAATGGCACAACAAAACCTAACGCCGACCTCTATGCAAGGCATAGCTGTTCCGCAGTGTCAGCTAGTCTAAATAACTAAAAGTGTAATGATATATATGATGACATGGTTAAGCGAAATGACTTACCCAAAGTCTGAATAGGTCTTGAAGCGGTGTCCTGTGGTGAGTGGCTTTCCGTTATGGTACCACTCTACAGTCATCGATGAATCTCCCATCGGCTCCAGTCTATTGTCAATCAGGACAAACAAGAAGGTGAAGCAAACGCACAAAAAATAAGGAGGGATCTTTACAGAACCGAAAAGACGCAACTTAAAGGTAAATGTTTATTGGCCTATTAAACGAAATGCAATTTTTATAATGCTAAAGTCTTGAATGTCACGCGAAACTTGAACTTGAGGCCTCTGGCATTTTACAGCCAGATAGTTATTCGTCCAAGCCACCGCATTGACGGCGAAGTAGTTAGCTCTGAATATCCTGATGAAATAATTCTAAGGACACAGAGGACAATGTCATACAATGGTATACTCACCTCGTTTCGAAATGAGCGCTTTGACCCTCGACAATCACGTTGTTGCCTTTGAGCTCATCGAGGAACTGGGGTCGTTGGGTAATCGCATAAATCTCCTCTTCCTGTTTTCGGTCGTAACGTGAATAATCTTCGATGTGTTGAGTTCTCTCCAGGCCTTGCTGATGATGCTGAATTGAAGTGCTGTCAATTTTCATCTGAAGGACACGAATGGGAGATCATTACTGTGCATCTACTTGTGTTGAAACCTCGTATACAAACAATGGAACCATATCTCTATGTGGATTCGGCCAAACTGATTCGACACCGTCCCAAATGGCTACTTTCCTTTAAACAGTTGTTATCTGCATTTTCTTTTACGGAATATTACGTGCTAAAATTGTACATAAATTCATTTTCGTCAACATCGCCATCATCATACCTTAGTGCTCACGCATGTGAGATTTGCAGTCGCGGAAGCTGTGCCCATACGGTTGATGGCTTGCACTGTGTAAGTGCCTGAGTCACGCTCCTCGACCTGCGAAATTCGCAGGGACACATAGCCGAAGCTGTACGTGCACTGCGTGCGTGAGCCTAGATTCAAAGAAGAGCAGGATGAGTGTAAACAGTGTTAGTCAACTAAACTTGTGTATGTTGAAGCAGGTATAAGGGCCTGCAACCTATTAGATAAGAGTGTGTACCAACGGTTCTTAGCGATGTAGAGCTGCATAAGGTTGCGTGCGATATTGTTATTATTTTTCTTTAAACGCACGGACACCACCAGAGACATCCCAATCTCCATAAAAGTGGGCCGATCCAGTGCAAGGGGGTTGTCGTGGATGATAAAACGTCTCTTCCTGCTAAAACCATCCTCTGCTGAGAGTCTATCTCTTCCCTAGAGCCGGCAAGCTTGGCATTACTTCGATCTTGATCGACTTACTAGCTTCGAGCGGTCGTCCGTCCTTAAACCACTCGACCCTCATGGACGAGTCCCCGGAGGGTTCCAGCCGAGCCTCGAACAGTACAGTCTTGCCCTCCTTGTAATCAAAGGACACGTAAAACAGCGAATGTTAAAAAAATATATATAAGATATCATTATATAAAAGAACAATGATTGGTTGGTAACTCAAAACCAATGACTGGAATTGCCTAAAAATTAAGAACACGTTCTCTGAACTATTGTTATTCGCTTTGCTTTGTAGCCATATTTTTCGGAGGTCGAGTGGTTACACAGAAGTTGTGTTGAAGCCAAAACGCAGATTGTTCGTAAGTATAGAAAGATAGATACCTGTACGTTCTGCTGGTCGCGGGGCTGTGATATGAAAGTAGGAGCCTGAGAAGGCTCTTCTGGTTCTTGCCACTGTAATCATGATAAACATGAACATCAGTAAGTGCTACATAGTTCTAATAAAATACAGACAAATGATGCCGACTGTCTGATCAGTATAAGATATAGGACTCACTATGATATATATAGAAATAGCCTTTTGTTCCGTTCACTTGTGTTATTAGTTTGGTTAACTTTACGCAGTAACAGTTGAACTGAACAGCGATAATTTTGAGTAGAACAGGGAGCCATTTTGGAAGTTTTCTACCTACATAATATATATATATATATTATCTTTTTTTTTTAGTTCAGACTCAGTTACTAACGTCGTGTCTTTTGTGTTGAGTCTCTCTGTAGCTTTCCAGCTGTTGAGTTTGCTGGATGTATCTCTGCTGCTCTTCAACGCCCGATTGGCCCGTCACCTGCACCGACGACACCACCTGTGTACGAAGCACAATATTAATACAGCGATCAATGCCTAACCTAAGACTTTCTGCTATTTTTGCTCCCAGACTACCTCTTATTTATTCCCATTGAGGTAAGGCCGACACTAAAGTTCGGTTGACTCTCTCCATGTCCTCGTGCAACTCTAGGCGGTAACGTCCGGTAGCACTTAGGCCCCTCACACAGCTTGTATAAATAGGCCAGATATCGCAGGTTCAAAGCGTGCCGTGGACACCTCAGGAAGGCGAGGACTGATGCCATAAGGGCCGAAAAGTGTCTGATGACGGAATGGGTGGGGACCTTTAGCCGACGAACAAAATCTTTTCTTCTTCTACAGTATCATGATTATATTATTACAATTATGTACGTCCTATATATACGTAGCACGATCGACATAGCTAGGGTGCTATTATCTCGTAATCATTAGAATAATGGATACAGAAATTTGTCTATACTGTTTTAACAACAGCTGTTGGCACAATAAACTAACCTTAAGGGTCGCAGTGGACAGGGCGTCTCCTCTGGCATTTGTGGCCTTAACCATATACACTCCGGAATCCTCATAACGGAGAGACGATATGTTCAGGGCGACGTAGCTATGCAACAGGTTGAGACACAGGCAAGAGCCGGAGCAAGCAAATTGTTATTAGTTCGTTTATAATTAGCACATTCACAGTTTAACTGACATTAAAAAATGAAGTGACAACCCCTGTTTTAAGAACGAAACGGAAACTTCGTGTTTGACGCGAATCCCATGTATCTGTCACCAATAGCAGATCTTCCTGGTCTCAAAAGAGCGAGGTCGAGTAGATAAAATTAGGGAATTTCTACTGAATCTTAGCGTTAACGTATGCGTTATTAACGTGATCAGAACGCCACCTCTGGTGGCTTGTTTTCATAGTGCACTTGTATAAATCAGTGGTGTTCATCAGTTGCTTGCTGCCGTTAAACCTTGCACCGTCATGCTTACCCAAAGCTGAAGGTGGTATTAATTCGAGAGGAAGATGTAAGTGGTCTCCCGTTGACAAACCACTCGACCCGCATGGTGGGGTCGTTGACGGGTTGGATCTGGGCCTCAAATCGGGCGAAGCCGCCTTCTACGAGGTTCTCGAGATTTTCTAACGGCTTGATGAATGTTGGTTTCTGCTGTGGTCCGCTGTCATCGCTGACTTGTCGTTGGATATGCTGATGCTGCTCGAGTTGTTGGATAGCTACAAGCGAATCAGTGTGAATGGTGCTTGTCTCGACGGCTGGACGCGCTGCAACGGTACACGGAATGAGTGACCAATAAATAGGCATGCTCGCATGTTGAAGAACAGTGACTTTCCACCAGTTAGATGGTGTGCATTTGGCATCATGCTCATGGTTTTTATGGTAATTTCACAACTCGCAATGCTATGTATCAACCGAATAAATTATGTTCCCATCTTCTAAACCGTAGCTATTTCACAGGCTTCGAATAGGCACTTTCATGGTATCGAAGTAATGCCTTGCAATTTCCGAGCTTCTGGGGGGGTCGCCTTGGATTGTGTGTCGCACACTACGGCTGAGTGACGTATCTGCATCATGCGTCCCCAAAACCCCGCATAAAAGCGGAGGCTCCGTAAAGACAAATTCGAACATAAGGCTCACCTATGACGTTAAGTGATGCCGACACAGTTGCTTCACCGGCTTGATTTCGTGCTCGGCAAAGGATCACCCCACCATCTTCGCAGTACGTGTTCAGCATTGTCAGAGCGACGTACCCGAAGCGGTTAACCGTCATCACTCGCGAGCCTGTAAAATCCAATATGATGAATTATTCGACGTCCCGACACATGCATATGTTGTACTAAGAATAATAATCAATAATACGGCTAAATGTAAAAAGAGTGTGAATATTATGTGAACTGCTGTAGCGGTCCTACCGGCTTCGATGGGTCTGCCATTGGCGAACCACTCGACGACGAGTGTGGGATCACCGATTGGTACGAGACGCGCTTCGAAGTGCGCACGTTCGCCCTCGGTGACAATGAGGTCTTGCAGATGCGAAGTGAATGCAGGCTTTTGAGGGATTGCCTCATCGGGCGCTCTGGTTGGCTCAACCCGCGGGCGTTCCCAGTGTTTAAGGACAACTGTCTCCGGTGTAGGCGGCTGTTGGGGCTCGATGACCGTCGTTGCGGGCGGAAGATTGAGCGACCACGGCGTCGTCAGCTGTCGAGGTAGCATCTCAACGTGTAGACGCGCTCGGGTGGCAGTCGAACCAGCCTGGTTAGTCGCCGTACACTGGTACCATGCGCCGTCAGCGAGAGTAGCACGCTCGAGGTGTAGCGACGATGAGCCCTCGGAAGCCTCGATGAGGATATGCGGCGGTGCCGAATGGATCTGCACGCCGTCTTTTAGCCAGAGCAGCTGTGGCATGGGTGTTCCAACTGCTCGACAGTGTAGCGACACTGGTTCACCCTCTTGCACGTTCACATGCTGGAAGCGTTCGACGAACTTCGGTGGGACAACCAGTTCTCGCTCTGCGTTTCGGGAAGGGAAGGGAAATAAGATTTCAGTAATGACTCGTATTCGACTGGTGGATGATCTTTTCGGGGGGGGAGGGGGGGGTATTGAATCTACTGCTTTAGTGTAGTATGAAATAAACAAATAGTTGAACTAAGGGACTAACTTGCACAGACGCACACATATATTTGTTGTCGTCTCATTACGTACCAATGACTGTTAGCTTTACGTCGCAGCGGCATTCACCGCTTTTGTTTCGCACGACGCATGTCCACGTTCCCGCATCAGAGGTCTGCGAATCGTTGATCTGAAGGGCATGCAGCCCACCTTCGTTGACTAGAATCTTGTGAGCGTTGTCGTCGCAAACCTGCACACCGTTGCGGTACCAGAGCACCTCAGGTGCGGGCCGTCCTGATACTCGACAATCGAATCGCACCTGATGCCCTTCGGTCACTTCGCCATCCGTTGGCAGCTTTATGAACGATGGCTTTAGAGCTTGCGAATCTTCCATCTCTGCGGAATCGATCCATTGCGGCTGAGATGGCAGTCGATACTCGGCAGGCGTGCTGGTTACAAGTGACGGACAAGATAATCTATATTAGCATATATATATATATATATATATATATAGGGAGAAATAATTACTATCTAGAATGTTTAGTGGGTCGTATGTTTAGTTTTATGGTATTGCATCAAGCAATTCACGTGGTCGTTTTCGGTGAACCGAAAATGTATCCAGGTGGGCTGATGCTACGCGGATTGGCTTCGAGCAGAATGTCGCATAATGCATCAAAGAGCTATGGAAGACAAAAAAACGAGGATGGCTTTATCTGGAAGGTTTCTGGGTTTGTGGTGATTCGAGTACATGGACTGTAGGTTTGTGGGATGTTTGGATTCAGTGGCAGGAAGACGTATCGAAACAGGCCTGTTTGAGCCTGTTTCGTTGTGGTGTGGGATGTGGCAATCGTGGAAGGTCAAAGCTGCTTGGTTGTGATGTGATTCGTATGAGCACTGATGATTCGATGGTTGAAGGCCAACCCTTCGTCACCTCGTCATATGAACCTTGTGGATCTTCACATGGATCGATACACGGAATGTTGGAGCTGACCACAAGGTTTCTGGAAGTGGTGGATAGCGGTAGATGGCAACACTTTACAAGGGAGATTACGTGAGGACTTTTGGTGTCGGTGTGAGGAATTGATTTAGTGACCAGTGGGCGAGATATTCTTTTGTTTTTCATCTCGCGTGCATGAACGATGCAAATTGAGGCTCGCCGCTTACTCCTTATCGGCCTGTACCCAGTCCTTTCGCCGTCGCCTACTCACTGCGTCTGATACAGATTAGCGGTATCCTGCTGTTGGCTGCTGAACGTTGCCTGAAGGTGTGTCGTGCTTGTGGTTATCTGTTGTTGTTGTTGCTGTTGTTCCTGTGTCTCCCAGCCTGACAGGGGACTGGTTACCCCTTGCCGGTACCTCGTGTTGTCCTCGATGACAAGGTGCACCGATGTAGCGACGCGGCCCTTCGAGTTTTCGGCGAGCATCGTGTAGTAGCCGGCATCGTCGGCTTGACAGTTGCGTATTGTCAGCGTTGCAATACCATCACTGTACGAGGATATGTGTCGGGACGAGCTCTTGATACGCTGTCCATTGCGGAACCACGTGATTCGCGGGTCGGGATTGCCCGGCACGCGAACTTGGAACGTCGCATCGGAACCCGCCAGCAATTTCGAGTTCCGGGGTCGGCCCTGAACTTGTGGCGATGCAAGCGGACGCGACTTGTGGATCACCTACGGGCAGAACGAGTACATTTACTTTGTATCGTACGCACCAGTAAGCCAAATTTGCCGTATGATATCACCACCACTCTCTGGCTCTATTCTCAGTCGAATTCGGCCCTATAGCCTTTAATCGTTCCTATTTACCTCTCTGTATTCAGTGACGTCTGTTTCCTGGACACTGATTCTCATGAGCGACTCGCGAAACTCGTCCTCACGAAGGAGTCGATATTCGAATGTGTCCACTCTAAATGCCTGGTCAGCTCCATTATGATAGCTCTGCTGGAGGTCACTGAAGACAGTTGAAGATGATCGGACCACCTGCTGATGAGGCGGAGGCAGTTGGAAGGGCGCTGAGGCACCGGTGCCCTCCATGCGTTGATTTATTGTCGTTGTTGTGGTGCGCTGTTGAATCATCTGTTGAGCCGCTGCACTCAACAAAAAAGGCAGAATTTCGTTCGGTTAAATCTCGAGGTGCCTCGTGACGCCTCAGATATGGTAAGCCTATGGTATGCCTACTTGAATTAAAATGTCCCTCCCGCCATAATCGTTTGGGGGAGAAAAAACGTCCAAACATGCCACACAGAACAGGTAGTCGTGCTGCTTGGCTAGCCAGCAATTTCTCTACCTGCGTTCTGGTGTTCGCCTGTGCGGGATACACCTACCTGTAAAATCTCGAACGACAGCGACAACTAAAATGGCCTCTCCGGCGACATTTACAGCTGTACACATATATTCTCCATCGTCGTCTGCAGTAATTTGTCGAATAAGCAGGTAGGTTTCACCTGTTACCGCGTTATACCCGGTCTCGCGTCTACTCAACGACAACACAACACACACAAAAAGACACCAAAATATTCGCGTTGAGGGTTAACTTTTCAACTCATTTCGGGGTTGTCATCACACTGACGCATTGGTCTACCTTGGTGTATTACACATGGATTACGCAACAAGAAAAAATTGCCTCAAGCAAAGGTAACTCCGACATATAGAATATCATAAGCATGGACTAATTATCTGTACACTGTTCAGATAAATGAGGTTGATCGACGCTCTTCGACGATGTTGTATCACATACTTGTGATCATTCCTAATTGGCAGGCCTCTACGGGACCAGACGAGCTGCGGCATTGGGTTTCCGCTGACTGTTGCATCGAAACGGGCATCGCGGCCCTCGATAAAGCGTCCGCCCGTAGGCTGACGCACCCAAACCGGGGGGCTGTTCGCCATACTGCTTAGCGGATGTGATCTCCTCCCCGCAGCACTGAAAACAATTAGCAAAAGGTAAAGCTTTATTGGTTTGTTAAAGGAGCTGCAATTACACAATGTTTAACGAAGCTTTCTTATATGTCATCACCGCAGCGGGGCTCGAACCCGCCGCCTCTGGCTTTCGACAGCCAGAGACTTAGGCTCCGTTCAAGCCACCGCGCTGACGAAAAAGTGCAGTATTGATAGAGGTTATTATGATATGTTTGATGAATAAGGGGCACTGAAACTGCAAATCATTTCGAGTGCGTGTCTTACACACACCTATAATATTTGGCAAAGGTAACAGTAATACAAACAATTTGCGATAACAACATTACTATCACTATGATTATTCTCCAGTTGTATACAAGTCATGTACAAAGAGTATGCGGCATACTCAGAGTAAAACAGTGATTATTACGCGCCCATAGTTGTCCAGCTACTTTTACACAATTTTCAAGAGCGATTCGGATGTCCTCAAGTAGATTCGCCTTCTCTAACATATGAAACATTCATAGCTTCATGGGTTCGCTTTTAGGCCTTGCTCCCTGGGCAACCCTCATCAAGGACTAATGCTTCGATTCGATCTGTTCTAGATCCTCTCAAGGCCATCGATATACATCTTCACCACATCACAGAGCACTCGGCCGTCCTGATTTCTACTAATATCTTATAATTCGTATGACACCCTATTCGATTTTGTATTCGGGTTTGCAGAAATTATATTCGTTAGGGGCTCGGATTAAATGGCGGTAAAGGAAGATCCTGTTGAGTTTGGCTCTAGCTTGAATTTGTGAAGATACACACATATGGAGGTGTAGCATAAGTGGGAGACTAGTTCGTTCATTTGTCAACAATGAAATACCGATTGGCTTGCCGACTTACACCTCACTGAACAACGCTCTTTGTATATAAATAGTAAGACATGCACTTTCCAACTGTTATCCCGTCTAGAATAGCCTTTACTCAATGCTACTGAGCATCCATGGCTCACGTGGGACTCAAATAGTAACTCGAATCATTTCATTTATTGAATGTTCGCCTGACCCATTTATGAATTGACTCACAACGGTGCAAATTGTGACTCAGCCTGTACCCAGTGTACCAGCACTGGCAAGCGTGGCATTTCCGACCTTTATAGCTTCGCCGTCCGGCTTTCTTCCCCTAACCCTAACCTGCTGCCCGGCCTACACAGGCCGCTGGCCCATGCGTCGAGCCGTGAGCCTGCTGCTCGGCGCCCCCTTGGTCCTTCGACTCGGGCCTGCTAGGGCAGTTCCTTCCCTTGCGACGGTGCGGCCACGGGTTTCTAGGCGGGTATGACCCATTCAGACTGTTAGACTATGAACAATCTTGCAGGGAGACGACTGTAGCAGGAGATCGTGTGCCTTCAGGCGCCGGTCGCGGCTTTCGTAAACAGACGCGAGGCTCTCTCACAAGAAAGCCAACTAGAAACCTCTGAGGAGCTGTTCATAGCCCATCGGAACGGTGGCTCTGTCGGACCCTCGGTCCCGGGACCGAGATTCCAGTCTTCTACTATAGATGAGCTTTTTGGCCGGCATCGCATAAAGAACCAGTCCCGCTCTCAACGTAAATGAAAACCTGCTAACCCTACAATTGCAACTGATTTTTTTTGCTACAGAGATAATGAAACTCTAAACTACCACCGATATAACAAATCTCTAAAAGAATCTCAGATAATTTGAATCTGGTCCCTCGGTATGGTCCCTTGAATAGTGTACATTTTGTATTTTGTTTTATCGTGTTATTTGTATTTACAGTGACCCGCCACAAGATACTGCGGGAAGTATCCCTAAGCCTAAATACTCGCTTCGGCACAGAAGACCGCGGGAATAGCTGTTTCAGTCGATTCCTACAGTAAACTTGCTGCTGAGTCAACAAATCACAATCTTTGAATAATCAACAAACGAATTCTCTTCAATTGAGGAAAACGGCAGTTCTGCAGCTTTCCCCAATGGACAAGAATTCTCTAATGAATGTCCCATACAATAGACTTGGCTTGTAAACCTTGTTGAAGTAAGCAAGCTGAATAACTGGGCACAGAGCACTCAGGATGTGCGAGGATGCCTCATGCTGGCAAATAACGAGAACTAGCATCGACTAGAATTTCAGCGACCGAGAGCTTACAGAGGTCGTCGTTTTGTGTTCATGGGCTCGAAACGATAGCAGGTATCGGGGTGAGAGCATTTATTTCAACTAGTAACTCTAGTAACGGGCCTACGATTCGCAATGAGCTCTGATCAGTTTGCAGTCTTTGGGTATAAGAACGAATAATGACGGTCACTCTAATCAATAGTGTTTGGGTACTAATCTTCAACGGGGTTGTTGGTGCTGAGATAGTTCAGTCCTAAAAAAAACACCCATACGCGAAATTCTGCATTGTAGGGGAGAAATTTCATATTGGTTGGTAAGAGATTATCTTTGGTTTCTTCCACAGAGAAACGTGTATTAATCATTCCTTCTTTTCCAGCCTTCCTCTCTCAATGAACTTGGGCCAAAGCGATATCTTCGTTGTAAATCCATCGTCACGTACAATACTAGCGACGCCGAGTTGCTCAAGGCATAGAAGACGAGTGAAATGATAGTCATAAGCTATTGTACAATGGCCAACAGCTGAGATACTCATCCAACTATTTATATGTTGCGACGGATGGCTTTGCGCTAATAACGTTATAAATCTGGTGTTGAGTACTGAGTCAAGCTTGCAGTCAAGGGATGTGTGTGATTCATTTATGTTCACTGTGTAGTGGCGCGTTCAGTTCGACACCACGCCCGGCTAAAGATAGCCTTTGGTCGCCCCAACAGAGAAGTCGACCAGGAATTGAAGGAATTCGTCTCACAAATCAACACCCTTCTACAAGCACCTCTCAGGTGTCGCCTGACGAGAATGTCCTCAGCATGTACATTTACCAATCAACAAGATGAGTGGTTAAAGCCCACGCGAACGGTCAGTCGCTATCTTTAAAGCTTCCTAACCGGATTGCCCAGTTTAGTCTATATGGGCAATATGTGAGACGTATTTCATGTTCAATTCCATTTTACATACAATGTCATGATATTCTCGTGTATTATTAGTCTAGAATTATTACACAATACGAATTTTTTGAAGTGAATATTGTGCGCATAAATTGCGACTAATTCTTCGTGTGAGCGTAGTTTGTAGGAAACGATCAGTACGCTTCTGTTCAGAGGAAGCCATTCAGGTGTACGTAAATATAGCACATCGCGTATCTCAAAGGGCAAAGTGCATTGAAATCCCAGTGGAAATCATTGGGACAGAGAATGATATAAGCTCTGTGTGTGTGTTTTCACCCTCAAACGTGGTAGGATAGATGCTTTGTCAACGCATCTTCTCTTCGTTCTCCAGTCCATTCGTAAGCATATTATATATATATATATCTATCGATGATGATCTGATCTTGCTCGAGACAGTAACCCACCCGAGAATAGCTTGCCGGTGAAGCTCGTACATAAAGCCACTCGCAGATCATATGCGACGATGCTCATGAGCTGATATGAATTCGACTGGTGTTTGTCATGTATACGGATAACGGCGGGGAATGGCTAACCGGGAACAAGCATATCAACGTGAGCATAGAACATCACCGGTTAGTTACGATAAATTAGGTAGCGTTTGCGGTCGAGCCCCGTGGAGTAGTGCATTCTGCTGCGACGCAGTGTCCTCGACGTTAAATGTTGACTGAGAGTCAAAATTGCTTTAGTTTGCGTCTGGTGCCGAGCACTTCTCCACTTACACATGTGAGAGTTGTCGGAAGGGTTTCTCTGAGATCACGGCAGCATTAGCTGGTCTCGCGAACCCCATATAAAGCTTTGGAGCCTAGTAATAGTGGTGGTGGTGGTGGTGGTGGTTGTAATGCTACCGTTCCCTAAAATGGTACCGGACCCTGCGATAGAGGAAAGACAGCTGAGAGTCTGCTAAGGGAGGTGATCGTGGTAGTAACTCGTTACCACCCTGAGCGAATTCATTAAACAAGTGTGTTTAATGAATGGGGCGCCTTCATTTCTTTGACTAGATGCGTCACATAGACAAACGTTTTGCACTCGAACCATCAACAATATGCTTTTGGTCTCGGCTGAAAGTCACACCGTTCCCGGTTACTGTTCGCCTACAGTCTCTCGTCACATGTCTGTATGCAACAATCCTCAAGAGAACCACATACAACTGTCTCGTAGCGGATAAGGAGGGCATCAGCACGGAAGAGTGGCCACCACAACCATAACTCCTGACGAGACCATCGAGCATCGAAACCTTTTACGGACGATCGTCTTGGTTGCGGCGTCACCCTCCGAGATTTTCCAGAGCCTATCGCTTCCTGCCACTCCGTGTTGTGAACCCGCTAGGGACCCTCGAGATCTGTGGGAAGTGCCCGTTCTATTCTTGTCGGCGAGTCGCTCGTACTCTGACCAAAAGCCAACGACAAACTGGTCCGCAGGGATATGGGGACACAGTCCGAGCGTTTGTTGACTTGGCCGAATCGCGAAATTTGTTACCGCTTAACCAAATGAACGCTGTTGTAAGGCAGCGTCTATCTCAGACAAAATATCAGAATAGGTTTGCACGAATATATACTATAATGCATGCTCATTACAGACAGGAAATCTGACTACAAATGTATTAACCAATTGAAATTGGAATCGTAACAGCAAGCAAGAGAATAATGTTGCCATCAGAAAACCCAGTTATATATATATATATATATATATATATGGATCTTGAGCATCTCCGAACCCTTCATGCAGAAATTTACTTAACAAAAGATCCACCCTCGTATTGTAAATACTTCCATGACCTCCATTTTAGATCCGTTACCCAGAATTCACTGGCAGATAATGATGTAGAATTACCATCAGATACCATGAATTAATCGATATAAGCATTATGGGTGGAACTCTCGCCTTCCACTATTCGTACAGTTCTTCTATCAGCAATATCGCACTGCTGCAAATATTAGTAAGGGTGATAGCGCTTTCGTCATCCTGTCTCACCTATTGCTTGTTGTGGCTCCACACAACCAAATGTTTATGGGATCAGCTCTCTTCGCATTACACGAAGCTATGCTATCTAACTTAGAAATCTAATTTACCTGTCGCGAACAAAATTCTACTTGGATTAAACGTGTAGGTCAGGGCGGGGCCAACCCGGGGTGTTCATGTGCATGAAATTCTGCAAGCTTACCTTACGGGGGGCGAGAGAACCATCCCTGGGTCTGCAACGAAACAAGAAAAGCATCCTGCATTAGTATTTGTCAGATCAGTGTTTCGAAATAGAACGCTGGATGTAACTAGTCGAGCATTTACCGAGGCAATAACCCAAGCTTAGAGCGCGTGCTCATCTAGCGAGTCGTTAAGCGTGAAGACCTGGCTGCGTTAATCGATACTTTAGAAACGGCGGCGCCGAGCTCAATCGCCAGTAATTTAATGGAAGCAACTGCTACGACGACTATTTTCACATGCGGTTGAGTCGGTTGCTTTCGAAGCTGGCCGAACCGAGACGAAGCAAATGATTTGCTGGATAAATCTCGGCTACGATCCTGACGAAAGGTCTGGCCAGCCCCTGTGGCTAGGAACGGTGCCAAAGAATCGAACACAAGCTATGAATCTATTTTCGAAACACAGGTAACACTTCCAAGGTTTCTCCTAATCAATAAGTATTATACTATCCCGTCGATGCACCGATCATTTATCCGAGAGTGCCTTATCCAAAGGTGCAGGTAGCAAGCAACAGCACACAGCCAAGCACGCGCACAAAGTAATCCTTAGAGCGCTAGAGACCTATACAAAATCAGGTAGGGACTCCTTTCAAATGCACAATTTGATCACAATCACTGGCGAAAATGCTCGGTCGACATGTGTGGACGGTGCCAATTCTCGGCTACTCCACAAAGCACTGTGGACTGCTGCAAATTATTACAACTACAATATTAGCGAATTTCGTCAATTTATAGAGGGTCCCCGATTAGTTCTGAGACCCGTGGTTTTCAAGACCCCAAAGTAATGGAGACGTGATAACTTCAAGCTGAGCAGTATAGCTCAACAATACTAACAACGTAAATAGGCTGATTTGTCAATTTCACTAAGCGTGAATATGGCCTTGCATTTCACAAACTCACATAGAGGGGAAAAATATTCTAATTCCGCAACAGAAAAAAAAAAGCTGAGCAAATTGTTGGCTAAGCAAAGCCGGCAAGACGCTGCTGGAGAACTACCGACAAGACACTGCTGGTAGTGGTCATGCGGTATCACAAAGCTAGCGACAACACACCGTCGATTGGCCTGGAGTTCGTTTCTGAGCGTCCGAGCACCGGGTGTTGCCTATATCTCCGAACAGGCACAGGGAAGCCCTTTCTAGCTTCCCTCTCCCCTCCCACTAGACAACCACTGACGAAAAGACACGGCTGAACCACCGGTACCAGCCTGCCTCTGACCGATCTGGAAGTCTGTGGTCACCAGGCGTCCAAGCCCAACCGAGAAATATGCCCGGTTCCTTGCGAGATACGGCCTACTATGTCCTGCTGTGTCTACTGATTGTGTACCACTACACGCGTTGGTCGACGATGTCGTTGTCGGGCTTCCTTCATGCAACGAATTTCGAGACCGTTACTCTCATGGACTTCATCCAGCCTACCGGCACGGCTCGCCACCGGCCGGATGCTACTCAGCATGCTTGACCGGCACGATGGTAGGGCGGCCTCTAGGCCTAAAACCCCGTAGCAGTAGTAGTAGCAGTATAGGCCAGACCGCGGCGCCACTGTTGAAGCAGCTATTGAACATTTGTAGCCGCCGAGAGCTCGCCAACTTGGTCCCCGTCAAAGGAAAACCTAACGCGAGGCCATAGCCGAAGTACCTCGACTGAACGGCGAGATCTGGCTAGGTAGACACACGAGGTACACGATCGCATCACACCCAAGTCACGCTATAGGTATGGGCTCGATGGCTCTACGGAAGAAGCCGTCGCTGGCAGAGTTCGGCAAAGGGTCGGAGGCGGTAAGGAACGACTGTTATGTCACAAACGGAACAACCATATGTTGAGTCAGAGACGTTGTCATTGTCGCCAACCGAGATTTGTTCAAGGAAAAAAGCGACCGAATCGTTGTGGCCACCTCCTCATAGCTGATTAAGACAGTTATGATGCCGTGTAGACTAGGTTCGCTTATTCACGTTCAAATGTGTTCACTTACTCATTACGTACTCGTAGGCCGTACGAACTCGGCTAAGGAACGGTCAAGTAAGATTTCGCTATATTGGCCGAGTGCTAACTACATGATGAACACATGTTGGCCTGAAATGCTATCAATTTTGAGTTTTAGTTTGACTTTTACAGTTTGAGAAATCAGAGCCTCCGCATGCAGAGGAATTATGCTCGCTTTGCTTTGGGGCAACCGCACTCTCTGGACTATGTTTTGTTGTATAGGTTCATACTTACAAAATCCGACTTGGCTTGTGAATGAAATGTTGCTAATCAAGAAACCTCTCTATTAACTGCCATACAATGCTATTTATGTATGAGCAGCAGCACTATTAATAGCGTAGTATAGTGTTAACATGTACCTACAGAGTGCTATGTAAATGGAGGATTCATAAGTCTAATTTGCACATATTGAGATGGACTTTGACATGGAATCGAGCTTCAACACATGCGGCATAGTGGTCTTGGGCCTATTCTCATCCAGATCTGATCATGGGCCAACAAAATGCCACTGCATCACCCGGTAAAATTGTCTCCTTCACTCTCTCATTGATTAACACAATCTTCTATGGCAGATTCGACGTCACGTTACCCCGTGGCATGTTTGCAATCGATCTGATATTTGCTAAAACGATAGCGTACAGTACAGACACTTAAAATGTGCACTCAATTAGACTGAACGCCCGTTCAGGTTTTATCAGTGAGACGGCCATTTTGTGAATGTCCCATAAATGTCGCACTAGATGTATCGTGCATTTCGTTTTCACAATAGACGCGCCATGATAGCGCGTGGTGGCATCCTTTACTGGAAGCGACCCGTCATTGGTTCGAAAAACGCATTGGGATCTATTGAGAATTAATTTGCGCGTTGAGGAGGGATAGAAGTATCTGGTTATGATATGAGGTATCTGGTTCGCCTTGAACATTTGTGGATCACGCAATTTGTCTTTAGAGTTGGCCCTTGCATGTGCAGTCGAAACGTATAAATCGGCAGGCATTTTGATTTTAATACACACATGGGTATCTGCATACGTGCTACATAGCTGATTTGACAGTTAACCAAAGTTCGGTATCAACTACGAATTAATTATAGGATTCAATACAAATAACGCCTCCGCAGAGCACATACTATAACACCTCCTTTTCAAAGGGACCTGTCCTTCGCTATGCTCAAGCCACGGCCCGTGGCCTTTTATAGCCAGAGACACAGGCTTCGAAGACAATTATCAGACAGCCAGCATAAAAATACAAAACAATCAGTTCCTAAAGAAAAATCGTTCAAACTACTTTCGAGGACAACTTAGTGCACTCTATGTCGTGTAGGAACTTTTGTGGAGCCGACCACCGATGACTTGCCTTTTCCTCAAATGGTAGACTGAAAAATATTTCGAAACTATTATATTTCGTACATTATAATTGGCGGTTACTATAACAGTTGATATTCTCTGGTCCACTTTACTACTGGTTTACTGTACTTAATATATACGATCGATATAGCTTGATTGAGAAAAGCATCTTGTATTTAGCTGGTGCCAATGATATGGTGTCTCCGCTATCGCTTTCGGGTATCATGTAACCGTTCAGATAAGCAGATCACATTGTGAGGTCTGTCATATTATAAACGGTTACGATCAAGTAAGTCAGGTCGTCCCATTCACATATTCATATCTTCCTCGCTCAGCGTCCAATTGCTTTTAGGCTGGCTTAGGCTTAGGAAGATTGCTTTTTACAAGAGCGCAACAAGCTTGGTGAGCCACGGTGGCACGTAATTAGCCATTTTCTAGATCGTTTATTAGTGACTATCGTGATGACTGCGCGTTAGTGGTTACTGCGCGAAGGAGACACGTAGGTGCACGGGTTCGATCCCCACCGTTGCACATTTGCATTTTCAAGGGGTCCGTCTCACGAAGCAATGCTAAAAAGCACTACCGTGGACGTTAAATGTTGGCCTAAACGTACATTATCATGCGAATTGAACAACGATTTCAAACCCGATCTGTGATTTCTGATCCAGACTCGGAACGGTATCCAACTTGAATGCGCTCATAGAATCGACACGATTTCGGTATTTGAGGTTGATTTAAAGGTAGACCTAAAATGAGGAATACGTACTACGATGATGTGACTAAAAAATAACACGATTTTATCATTAAGGGTCAAAGTGTCCGTTTAGCAGCATATTGTCGCACATTGATGACAATCGGTTCGGGATCTTCTATTGTTCCTTCATTCTTCTTCACTCGGGCCACTTAACCCCTTGCTACATGGGACGTGTTTAGATGCTTTGTCCGTGAGGCAGCAGCGGCCGATGTAATACACTTCATTGAGACTGAACTCTGTGTATGGTCGACTCTATCCGATCGGACGATGTCATGAGGCCACGGTGGGTCCCAATCGTTGGCTGAGTCACAATGGTATCGCTGAGTGGTTGATATCATGGTGATACGATTACAACGACAATCTGATACCACTGAATGACTTCGCAATTTCTTGTACAAGAAGGTCGAGAATGACAGCCCGTTACAGAACGCCACGTCAGACCTGACATCACTCATTGCTAAGATAATAATTAGGTGATGACAGTTAAAGGTGTCCCCTAGGGACAAAATGCTTCGGGGCTGACTCGTGCATTTGGCATGCTCAGCGAACCTAGAATTCTGGTTCGCTGCCAAAGTTGGCAACCCAAAGTTCTAATGAAAAATGAGGAAGTAGCGAAAATCATGGTTGATACGTTGCCACTAACGTTGTCTTCGGCATGTGTACGTGTATCGTGATTGATACGAAGACAGGAAGTTAATGAATACGGGCTAAGGTTACAATAACCTAGGTCTAGTTTTGACATCCGACCACTTTCTATATTGCATAGCGCGTCTCTCGTAAGCGCTGTTTCGTTCAAAGAAAACTTGCACTGCACCCGAACGCTTCGTGAACGGTTTGGAGCGGATATCTAGCAGAAGACAACGATATGACATTATACCTAAGATTCACTCAAGAATTCATCCAGTGCGTCGAAAGTCTATAAAGCCTTTTAGCATTTGTGGTATTAATGGCACGTCCGTTTAGCTGCGGGCGACAGCGTGACGAATGCGGGTAGGTAGCGCGTTCGCATGATGTGTAAGTCGTGAAACTCATGGTAATCGATGGTAGTGATAACAAGATAGCTTAGGCATTCGGATGCACTAAATTTCGTTACGCAAATAAAACGTAATAACAATTATTATTATTATTATCATTATCCAAGCAATTTGGTCCTGCCGTGAAAAATTACGCGTCTCTGCAATTAAGCGCGGTTGCTGGGTCGTCTGAACGACCCAGCGAGGATCGGTTGCTGTCTCTCTACGCGTTTAGCCTAAAATATAGAGGGCCGCTCATTGTTCGAGAACTCTGACTCTGTGTCGCTTGTACTTTGTAGCTACACAGATCGATATCTGTTAGGACCTAGCATATATGCGCGGAATATGCTCGGACCGTACATATGTATACACATATGCATTCCATCAACAGCGAGAGACTTAACGTATCGGCTTGAAATATCAGCGGTCCACTCGAAAACACCAAAGTAGTTAGTCTTCGAAGGCTCAGCGGCTGTTGAATGCATGCAACACATCGCCGTGTTGATTCGCGCTCGTTCACGAACATGTCGTCTGAGGACAACACTTATAACAGACGTTGTTGTGAACTTGCTGTTGTGGTTGCCGCCCACTATTGGTCTTTCATAATACATGCGGTGGCAACTGTCGCTTCTAGTCGCGACAAAAAGCTGCAAGATACAGTCACACGGTCACATTTTCACTTATTGGTATTGTTATTGGATTTTGTAATTGAACAGAAATTTCGTTTGGGAAAATAGCAGCAATATTTCTGTTATTTCTGCCGGGCTGTTTAGCCTAGGCGGTCAAGATGACGGGGCCTTTTAAAGGAATCGTTGGTGAGAAGCTCGTGACATCCAAAATTAATCAAGTGACTTAAATAATCGGATTCCCACTAAAACTGGGAGTAATATACGAGCTGTCTGCAAACGGACAAACAGTGTTATATAGTTTTCTCAACACCTCATCTACCAACATTCTAATAAGCTAATCCACTCTCATCGTTCTCTCATCGTTTCGTGTTGCAATTAGCCGTGCGGTGATTTCGATAAGCAAGTTTCGAATATATATACATATTCGATAAAGTGCATTTACTATACGAGATATATACGATGGTGGACGATACGAAACATTAGCAAGACCGGCAGGCAACTGTCAGAGTTAAGCCTAACCAAGCAATTTCTCCGCAGGTGGCCCCAAAACAAGAGTACTTCAGCTCTGGCACGTACAGCTGATGACTAAGAAGGGCTCGTCAGAGCTGCGCCTCGAGAGAGGTACGTTCCGATGCCGCCGTGTGATCTCTCATTTGAAACGCGGGCCTGACTCTACGCTTCTTGCTGCTTGTAAGTCGCCAGCGTGCCGGCCTGCCTGCCTTTAGACTTGAGACATCTATTCTGGGACGCTCGTCACTCACCCAGCTTGTCGGGTGTAGTTCTGCTAGGTAGCCTCTTCTTGAACAAGGACGAGCGCGTTAGAAGAAAACAGTTCACTAAACACCACGGTGATTTCGATATGTGTGGGCGTTTCCTGATGAACACCCAATTTCGAAAGTGGACCCACGCGAGAGAAGTCGTCTGCATGACCCATTATGGATTCAAATGGTCTATGACCTTGAAACTTTAATTCTTCGCCTTGTTTAGCTAGTTTTTTTTTTGTCGTAGGGAACGAACAATACTGAAGCATGTGGCGTATCATTTGGGCAATGCGATTGTATTGTATACAGAATAAGCTAAATAGTAAGAGTGAAATAAGGTGATGTTTATTTAGCTCGGAACAATCGTAGGGGCAAGGGAATGTTAATCATTTTCATGGAGAAATTGAGATTTTGAGGGAGGCGAATTACACCGAAGTGGCTCTAGGATTTTCAAAACCTTATACCGGGATCACACACAAATCGATACTACATTTGCGAAAAATATGCATGTCACGGTCACTTCCACGCTAACTCAACAATGTAGTGACTTCTAAACATAATAAGTTCTAAATGTCTAGAAATCGTCATACACTATTCAAGCATGCGACCATCCACCGATCGGATGCCAACTGACTACAACTAAATACAACGACGGCCTACCGAGTAACTTGGCACGCTGGCTCGTATGCAGTGGACAAATGAGTGTGTAGTGGACAGTACAACGTTGCTGCGCTCAGTTGAATTTGAAAACTTTTCGATCAGGCGCATCCTTGAGCTGAGACCTCTTAAAATTCAAATCTTTCATTTCTGCTTGCGCGTCTGTCTGTCTGTTTGTCTTTACGTCTGTCTGTGTGCCGCCTAGCGTACGGTGACATAACATATCTGGATACTCGTACATGTGTGCATGTACTCGACCGTTATGCCCGTACGTCGATGGTGCCACCAGTTTGCTATGTATCGGGCCACTCAAAGTGGCCAAGCCTAGTTTGTAACATGCCGTCAGGAAAGGATGGCGTGTTGAACTCGCTCGAGAGAGGTCTACGGCGCTGCGGAATCTCGTCGATTGTCTCGCCGTCTCTCGAGTCCAGCGGTAGTGTAAATCGACTTCCACGTAGCAAATACTAAAACCTACTAGTCGAGAAAGGCGCACGCAGAAGGCGACACGTAAGACAGTGACTGTGTGTCCCTACGCGAGAGGAACGCGGGATTGTGCTGCAACAGAGATTGCTGTGAGTACCTGAGAAGGCCGATGCTTTTCATTGTTATTCCTTGTGTAATTCAACATAGCAATGTGTGTCAGAGGCTGTAGGAGACTGCATTAATTTTGCTGAGGCACCCTTGCATTAAGAATATATCTCGCTTTTACAGTGAATCCTATATAGACATTCGAAGGAAGCGCTTATAGGTGTCGCGCACCTAACGATTGATTTACCCGTCCCAAGTCCCCAGCAGTATCACAGTAGAGTTTCTTCGAGGGTACTGAAGAAGGTTTGGACGGCGGCAAATTGGTGATGTATTGTGTGTTACAACGGCACCAAAACGGGATAGGCAAATTACATTGTGTATGATCGCAAGATCAGTACTGTTTTGGGCATTACATCTTAGGTAACTTTCACTTTCGTATAAGAGCTTCTCCTGTGTCGCTTTGTCTAAAAACTTACCTCTGAAGAATCCTATATGAACAAAACATGATGTGATCATGCTGCCAGCAACGTTTGTAGCTGTACACACGTATCTGAAAGAATAGCGATTCATAAATAGCAAAGTATAGCCAGCACAAGGCTATGGCCCAGTTATAAGTTGAACCCCTCTCCATACCAAGCACTAATTATATATTGAATGTTCCATGTCGCTATAGTACAGGGACACGGCATGTGGACAAGTTACGTTTAGGGAATGAAGCATTCAAGGAGGATGTTCAACTATTTATGGTGGATATTAAGATCTTTGCTGACTTCTTAAAATTGTTGCTCCCATTGTCGCGTTGGCACCGATAGATCGACGAAATTAGCAGAAAGAACTTCAAACTAGAAAAGGGGCGCACGTGTTGTATACTAGCGACCTCTAGACTACACGATCTCGGTATCTGTTTATCAAAATCGGGTTTGATCAGTGTCTGCGTAGCGTCGACTTGCATTGGGATGAAGTTTGACAAGGTGTGGGATAGGCCTTAGCCTAAGTCTTGGGTAAACAAGGTTTAGTATTCAGGGGACTGCAAAAATAGATGATAGCGCTTGTCGAGTGAGTCTGTTGTAATTTCCTGCTGGGGACAATCGTTTTGGATAAATAAACAGCCAAATAACATTCCTACCTTCCAGAGTTGTGTGGGAACGCATAGGGTATGGTCAGCTTCGCAATTCCCGAATCGAACGATATCTGGTGATCGGCAGTGCTCGTCAAAAGCATATTGTCCTTGAACCTGTGAGCGATTGGTTGAACAATTCGAATTGAGTTAGAATTGCGGGACTTATTATAGAAGTTTTCTAAATAATATTCTTTCTCAGACATCTTTCTTGATCAGAACACATCGTGGCAGAATACAACGAGCTCTGGGACAGAGTACAACCGCCGTCAAAGCTTTTCATGCAGCCTGCACTGAAGTTGTTCGAGATCAAGATTGGGCCCTTGCTTGCTACGGGGCTCTAAGTTACTTGGGGATATCGTCCACCCGCACAACTCGAGCAGCTGGACCGAGTGAAGCCTGCACTTCGGAAGCGCGTTATGAGGATACACAGTTCGGCACTGGAATGGATTAATCCACCTCTACGGCGACACTTCTTTATTTGTTGGAACCCTGATGCGCCGTTTCAAGCTACCAGTGACGCCAGCTTATACAAAGTTCATCATCACAATGTGACGAAGGAAGATCTTTACCCGGAATATTGCAATACGGCTGCGATGACCGACGGTACATGTAGGGAAGGAGTCACAACGAACTGACATATAACTCGGTTTACAACACACAGTTCTGATCATATTATGTGTGGGGTAGAGGGCTACCATGAGCCCAATTCGAACTGTTTATGTAGACATTGGAATAATGTTAGCGCCAAATATCACGTTGGGGAATGCAGTCGATCAATCTCATTAACCCAGTTGGTCCGCCAATGTCCGCTACGCACGTATTTCACGTTTACCGGGTACAATTGTCGTCCACCGTTACAACCTAAACATATTTATCCTTAGATGTGTATGTCCTCTGTTTACCTGAGCTGACTCCTACACGTTTTACTGTTTTACCCAAGAGTACCATCTTACTTAGATATGTGTGACACACACCGTGTGAATAAGCGATGCTATGATAATGTTTTTTTATCAAACTCGAAACAGTGGCACTTACGATTCTGTACTTATATTTGCTTTGTTGGCGGGAATCCGCCAGTAAGACGAACTCAACATTTTTTAATTGTCCATATTCACTATTATTACTTTGACAACTTGGATTCCGCGGCAGCAAAAATGAAATCACTTTGAGGTAAGTGCTTGGTTCACATCGAATCTGATGTTAATGTGCTTTTATTGCGTGCACTAATTTGAGATAATGTCAAAAGAAAAGCTGCAGCCGTATTTTCCCTAATGTGGTTTTTTTTTCTTCTCGAAACGGTAGACAAGGTTTGGTAGAAGAACGAATTCTGATAAACTCAAGGCACACTTTCTCAGTATCCTAAAAATACCTTGAAAGTATAGTAATACTAACCAGCGAATGGTCGGCACAGGACATCCTTCGACGATACATGTCAGGGTTATTCTTGTTCCCTTTCGCTCGAGTCTATCGACAAGGGGCTGCACGAACCACGGTGGACGAACCTGTGTGTGCGTCACCGATAAAAAGCATACGCTGTAATAATAATAATTAGTAATAATAGTAATAATAATAATATTAATTATACATCAAATGACACGGATGTATGAGGCACAGATCGTAGCCCCTAACTTTCTGACTTGATAGACTGCAAACTGTAATCTCGCTATATTCTCAATGCAAAATGGGTACATTGCATAAGAAATCCCTTGGGCAATAGTAATTATTTTCAGGCAACAATCTGATCTTCCCTTAATTATGATTTCAACGAAACATACTAGATGTTCCGTCTTACTGAATATTTAGTACGATCTCCGTGTCACTGACGAAGCAAAGAAAAGCCCCGTTGATGTCATTGGAAGACACGTTTGTGTGGTCTATATTGAAGCAGTACAGTGAAGCTTCCTGTGAGAAGAAAGTGTTCGACCTTTCCAAAGGGGACTCATCTTCATAAGGCATCACTAACCTGAGCGGAACGGGTTGGCTTCTCCTCGATAATGACAGTCTTTTTTTTACTGACAGGTGAAGGTGCACTCTTAATAATGCCGCGCGGTTGCCATGTCTGCGGAAATTAAGCACATGTTCATCTACAACGTTCATACATATGTTCATACACAATTTGCGGTATCATCGACGATATTTAGTTCGATTCTCCAGCTGAGATTTTCTGCTGACGACATCTGTCAGTCGACACTTTGTGGTAAGGTAAGGTAAAGGTATATTGGTTTATTAAAGGAGCTACAATTTCACAATGCTTAAGCTCTCTTATATGTCACACAGCGGGGCTAGACTACATTCTTTATAAGTTGTCCTCCACACACTGTCATAATCTATAGGTTATTCTTGGGGTCGCACTACATGTCACAACAATATTTCCAGTAAGTTGCTGCGACACAACAAGGAGGTTGCCTTTAACAGAACAAGCTGCAGCCTGCGATTCTCAATATCCTCATTGATTCCTATCAAAGAACTCTTATGATCAAAATCGCCTTTGTGTAGAGGTTGAGTTCGCTTGGCTCTTAGAGGAAAATCAATTTCCACATAGCCGTCAATTTTCTCGCCTCAAATATGCCCGTGTAATATCTGCTTTGAATCAGCCGTGGAGTCAAGTGACGTCCAGGAGTTAGCAAATATTGAAATGATGCGAATTGTCTCTTTTTCATTTAGTCCGCTTGGGTAGGTTTATAGAAAGGCACAGCCAGACATATTAAAGCCCGGTAGAATCCAGTGGCGTTCGGCTGCGCCTTGCAACCGGAAGAGACCTGGGTTCCATGTCTGATGTTCCATACCGTTGCACAGTTTTCATTTAGGGATCCTTCTTTCGAAGCTGTGCCAAAAGCAATTCCGTGGACGTTAAATGCTGGCTGAGAGTCAGCCCGAAAACATTTAAGGTATATTGAAGCAAAATCGATAAGTTGTGTTTTTCTTCAAAGCTTATTCGGGAACGCTGGGCACTTGAACATAGGGACGGATCACTTCTTTGCGACTATAACATCTCTGACGATTTGTACATACTATAATTTATAGCGAAGGAAGCTGTATGGGAGACCACACGACCACTAAGAGACGATTTAGGGGTGCTGGCAGAAATGCTGCTAACGTTGCCTTGTTACTTGCTAAGTACTTTTATTGAAAGCCATCCTTTAAGTGAAATGCCTCCACTGAGGCGGGACAAACTTGTGGGATCTCTTGAAAAAAAACATTGAAAATGTGGTATAATATTATCTATTACTCGAACGTGTATGGTATAACCTTGTTCGTAGACCCTCTGTGTCTCTCGAAGGGTTTTTGAAGTGTAATAACGACTAATTGCATCATTTTAATTACATTGAAAGGAACATGAACGTGTCTATCATTGCGAAGCATATTAAATAAGAAGCATAGTAATATGGAGCCGCACTTGTTGACGACAGGACAGCCACGATGAAAACCGATATTCTAACCAATTTGCGTACGACTTAATACGATGATTGTGCTATTTCTAGTTGTTGTATCATTGGTGTCTAACTAATGACTGCTCATTGCAGATATCGATTATTCGCGTTGGAAAGTCACGCGTAGCTTTCAATTCAACAGAGCAGGTGTTCCCTAACCGTATCTAACGAACATTTCAATATATTATTAATATATCACTTTTAATTTCATGTTCGGCCATACATTTTTGCTGTTTGTCTAATGAGGCGGAAATAGTCCATGGGTACTGCAACTGAGCCAAATTAACTACGAAAGTTAGTTAATTGCGGTAGTTCTTTAACATAGGTCTGCGGCACAGCTACGACTGTGCAGAAAGGAACCCCCCTGTATGTGTCATGAATACTGCATGTCTACGTGGACGGGGCTTTCTACAGACACCCTATTGATCACAGTAGTCGTTTACGGACGGGAAGGGGACATAGGTCCCAAAGAGGAGGTCTGGGAAGAGAGAAAGAGAGAAGGGAAGCAGCTGACAGTGAGATAACCACGTCATGTCCGTACGACCTGACATCTGGACACACCTTGGAGTGTTTCATTTTGGTATTGAGATATGGCAAGTCCTCAAAATTCCTATAATAGCCCAACAAAATACATTACACTCGCACATTGTTTTGCTTTTCCCTTGTATACCCATACAAGTTATAAACACCGTCAGTGCTTGATTAATAAAAAAAATATATATATATATAAATTTTCTCTCATTAGTTAAACTCCACATCCATGTGATATGGCCGAAGTGAATGTATATAAAGAACACAAAGAGCCGTCTTATAGAGCAATAATAAATTTGAATAATGATGAATTTACATAATTTGAGTAATGAATAATGAACTTAGATTACACGAATAATCAATTTACATAATTTGAGTAATGAATAATTAATTTAAATCCCATAATCCCTAGAAATTCCGACCTATTGTAACGTTTAATATATTATAATAAATATATATAATTAATTTAGATTACTCGAATAATGAATAATTTATTTACATAATTTGAGAAATAAATAATGAATTTAAATTATTCGAATAATGAATAATAAATTTGTATTATTTGAGAAGTAAACACTGAATTTAGATTATTTGAATAATGAATAATAAATTTACATAATTTGAGAAATAAATAATAAGATTATTCCAATAATGAAGTTACATAATTTCAGTAATGAATAATTAATTTACATAATTGAAATTATGAACAATGGATTTACATAAATCTTATAATGAGTAATTAATTTACATAATTTGAATAATGAACAATGAATTTACATAATTTGAATAATGAACAATGAATTTACATAATTCAAATAATGAGTAATAAATTTACATAATTTGAATAATGAATAATGAATTTACATAATTCGAACCATGAGTAATGAATTTACATAATTTGAATAATGAAAAATGAATCTACCCAATGTCTCGGTCGTTCATTTTAAACGGCTTCCGATATTAGTTTCCAATGTGGTATTTTGAAAGTTCCACTGCTGTACGCGTTATTGTTCGACCCTGTGCGATTAAGGTGTTCGATCAAGGGCGACAATTCTAAATTAGATGCATGCTTCGGCTTAGTCAAGCTTATTCTAATTATGCTTCTTCCTGAGGTTTCCGCTGGATATTATTATTCATATATATTGGTAGGTTCTCAGGTTTTATGTTTTTTTAAACATTCGTTTTTCCTTGACGGTGGTTGGAAGAAGGGATCTTTCTCTGTAACGGGTGACCGCCATAGCTAGGAGACCCTGTACAAATATATCTTCTTTATTTAGTCACTCATGTTGTTGTGTAGGTATCGATTCATGGCTGGGTTTGAAGCTAGGGCCTCAGAATTTTTACAGTCAGTGACTTAGCCGTCCAAGCAACCGCCTGGACACACAATGAGACGCTGTTCGACGTGATCACTTGAGAGTGAGCTGTTTGGGCAAAAGTTCTATACGGCGACTTTTAAATGTAACAGTATTGAACCAATTCTTCTTCTTCCATTCCAAAATTCACGTTTCCTACGGACAACCTAATCAGGTATATAAGCTTCATCCTAGGTTAGCGTATGCAACCTAGAGCACACCTCAACTATGAGGACCGTACATAAAAGCGTAACTATGAATTCAAGACTCTAGTTAGTTGCAGTAATTTATTAAACATACAGTTGTATAATTAGGCTAAACATATTTCTGGAACATTGAATTTCACACGGACACACACAAACGCGTTTAAGTTTTGATAATATAGTTTATGCCTTCCTATATATTGTAATTATTGCGTTACTCGACGCTCTAACACAGTCATATATTTATGCATTCAAATTAGAACATGTGTCAGCTACAGAGTTTAGAACATCGCTACGGACATTGGTTAGTGTATACATCCAATAAATCACACAAGACTATTGTCATGTCGGCTGCCCTCTGTGCAAGTTGACAAGCTGACGTCTAAAAAACACACAAACCATTCCCAACTGATAATTGCTTTAGGTTATCGGTGCGCAGGTATAATCTGCTAATATTGTGTATATGGGGAAATGTCACACAGTTAGGCAGTACGGGGTTTCATGATGGATGCTATCGTACCATGCTCCGTTTTATACCCGACCCTATGCTGTGTCGTTCGCAACACGATCGAATGAATCGTTCTCTAGTTTCGGTTGTTACAACCATCGTTTTCACGTGACGTCAATCCTGTCGCCGTAGTCAGGGATCTAGTTCCTGCTCTATCTTTCTTTCGACGCTACCATTCAAATGGGAACTCTGCTCTCTCTATGGTTTGAGCTTTCACTCTCTACATTTGTTAGTCTTCAAAGCTTCGTCGATAGACGATGTGTAACTAAGTAGATCTTTAAAATGTGCCGAAATTTGCGTCAGTTCGTCATCGTCTGTCGATTTACTGATATCGCCGTCACGGCCACCATCTGGCGAAGGGTTTTTCTTTAGGGAGGGGGTCGAGCGAGCAGTGCGTACCGATTGAGTGTCGATCTGAATTGGCGTGGAGAGCTCTTCAAAGCTGCGCGTCAGCAGCGAGGTCTTTGTTTCGGAGCTGACAGGTTTCCGCGGCAGGGTCCAGGTCGCCTGAATGTGCCTATTGTCCTCTCGATCACGGAAATCCGAAATCTTATCAGCCAATGTCATCTGAATGTTGTCTTGCCGGGTACTCACGGTTGTATCTACCTTACGCTGGTCGAGCTGTAATTGACAGAACATCAGAAACGTTCCTCTATACTCACACTGTGCATTCAGTTGAAATTAAGATATACGTGCGATTATTTGGTCCTGCAACACACTCAACAGTTGCTCTTGTTTTTCCTCTCGTTTATAAATCTCACTCACAAATGTAATCGCTATAGACTGTAAATACACTGTATGATTATGATTATTATTAAGCATATACCAGAGGAGGTCTTCACTGACCTCATGCAATGTGAGGAGATTAATATTCGTTGCCGTTTTGTTCGTGATGCTCGTCGACGGTAAAGTTCTGTAGACGGGCTCTTTAGCAAGAAGGGTACTTGGGAGGACTCCTGGAAGAGGCTGTGGCTCTTGTCGAGGAACGACTGGCTCACGCTGTAGTCCTGTGTAGCTGATCGCGCTAACGCGGGGCTCTTCCTGCTTCGTTGCATGCCGCTCGTATTGCTCGAGATGCATGAGAGATGATGTATCTCTTGAAATCTGTCGAAATCGGTAAACCTTCGTAAAAGAGTTGCGAATCTATGGACAGTAACGGTCAATGATATACGATATAGGATTGTCAATCGTGATGTGTCTCACCCACGGTCAATACGTCGGATCAAACCTTTTTTTTTCTTCTAGATGTTAAAGGCAAATGCTCTATGCATGGCTCGTCTGTGATTAAGGGCTACTATGCGAAGAAGATGAGCTTGCGCACTTCACTACCTTGCTATCTGTGAAGCCACGAAAGGAATACTGCCCCTCAGCGCTTCGCGCGCCTGAGGGGCAAACCGGAGCCGTCGGGGCTGGAAGTGGAACCGTCGCCGGTAGAACAGGCGCACTACGGGGAGTCGTGTCAGAGACTGCCACCGAGACAGTCGACACTTCGTCGGTGCGACGGGTCACTGGCAGTGACGGAATCACCTGCGCAGACGTGAACGGCAGAGCCAACCACGCGACATTAGTCTTTATGAAACACTGCGTACATTTCGATCCTCAGAGGAAATCGGGGACGGTTACGAGTTTGATTATGGGAAATCGGTATAAGCGAGAAACAGCGATACAACAGAAAGCAACGATATTCTTCGAAATGTGCATTAGGTACGCTCTGATGTTGTTTGACCAGAGCGTACCTAACGCACAGAGCGCAACCGTGCGTTTAAAGAAAATTTCCTCCTCTAAAAAAAAAAAAAAAGGTGTTGTTTGACCAAAGTAATAATTAGAATAGTAAAAAAAAATATATTATTCTTCTTCTTATTATACGCCTAATTGTGCATATTTTTTTCACCCATTGATCAGACAGTGATGGAAGTAAAGGTCTCTCAAACCATGAAACATTGGCCGAGGATTTATCATGTATTTAAGAGAACCTTTATGTTCCGTCACCAGCTATCGTTCAGATTACCTGTACGGGAGCAATAGGCGGCGCCGAAATGACCTTCGTATGCCGGTCGATATAGACTGAAGCCGAGGGAGGAGGCTCTACCTGACGCGGAGCAGAGTAGCAGCGCTGACTGACGAGGTTCGTGGTGGTCTGCAGTCAAACAATCAAACACAAATCGTAGCTGAAAGGTTTGTGCTTCAGGGAGTAAGCTTCTTGACCTAAAGGAAAGCTGGGGACAGGGAGCGCAGGCCGTGGCCACTTCGGCGGACCGGGTTTCGAATACATTGATCGTGCTTTAACACATATTGAGAATACACACAATGAGCTCGAATCGATTCGAAATCGTTCGAAGATGTTCTTGCATCAGTACTAGAGTCAGGCGGGAGCATAAAACTTGAAGAGACCCCGTATCGATATGTAAGCGCCCCATTCGATCGAATACATTTCGTTTAGCGCATAAGCTGTACGCGATAAGCTGCTAACACGCTGCTTACCTGATTATCTGTGAGGACGTCTCTCCGTTTGAACTGTTCCGTAAGAAGGACGTTGCGATCAACACTTCGAGCCCGATCTGCCCATTCAGCTGTGCGTATGAGGCGTTGCACTGACACAGGTGTCGACGGCAATGCGGGAGCCTCTGAGACCAGCTGGACAACAAAACCATAATTGTTTAGTATGACCGTTCCTCATGAGCGCCTCAAACGCCTATGCCTCGATGTTTGAATACGAAAAACGTCGATTTTCATTAAATCTAAATGTACATTTTCATATATGTTAGCAAATATATTCGGCACGGCGTTATAGCCACTGCTTCTCCTCACCTTCATCGGCTGGTAACTCTTGATAGGGGTCAGCGGCAGTGGGGCCACTGGAGTCGTCTCGGTAACCTGTGAAAAACGAGAGTACAAAAGAGTAGTTTAGACGGACACCTCAATATGCAAAATGGTAAGTTCACTATGGACGGATTTCAGTCTTCACATTCGAAGTTAATCTTAAAGCATTGAGCACATGGCCAGCCGCTCAGCCAACATAAACACGGAAGCACGTTCTTGTCTGGAAATACAAAACTCAGTATTTCGTGTGAGCTAGAAGCAACGCCCAGCTCGGTAAAAAGGCAATCGCAGGTATAATTGCAATTACACAAATTGCCTTCTGGTAACTGCACAATCTGGTAACAATCTGGTAACTGCGGCAAATTAAGAAAAAGCGTTAATTTACAGCCTAATTAAGGAGGCTCTGGCTCCAGCTTAGTAATATATAACAAGTTATAACAAGTTACTTGAAAGCGGTCCGTTGTTCGAACGAGAAGTTGCCCTCATTTGTTGTAACGAGTGGAAAAAAAGACGAAACTGCACATCCAGTGTTGTCTAAAGTCAAAATCTTTTTCCGGGCTGACCCACAGCCAACATTTGACGTCCATTTAACATGCAGCATTGTATACCTATCATATTTACTGCTATATTTTTGCTGACCAGCATCATCCTCTAGCCAAACGTTAGCAATACAGTGGTAGACTTTCTCTTAAGTTAGAAAAAAAGGGACATCCTAAAACACCTTTTGTACATTTTGCCTCAAGCCATCCAGACTTCACCATCCTTCATCCTTATGCAGAATCTCAAAGCGATTTCCAATCGGATTCGATTCGACATTGGAAAACGGTTCGACATTTGAAAATAATGAATATCATGCATTTGACTGAGACGTCATTTTTTTTCTGTTCGTTCGGAGACGTTCTGCCGTCACATTTTGTGATGAATAAATAAAAACAGACAGTCAGACAATAGCGGCTAGAATGAGCTCACAAGTGAGCGACTTATGTCAACTATGGCGTACATAGAGATCTACAAGGATATTGCGAAGCGTATCGATCAGGTCGCTGTTAACGAATTAGTAGGCGAGTAGCGGGTGGTCAGCTCGGACTGTTTCATTGTGTGGCACTACCGAGAAGCGGTGACGTATTTATAGAGCTTTTAAGCTGTGACTAGGTAAGTAATCTAACGAGTATTGCTGTTAGCATGGCCAGACGGACGGACAAAAAAAGGGGCTCTAAACACAGCATTACGTACACGAGATCGGGTGCCTCGATTCTAGAGTGAAAGAAAACAAACAACAGAGGCTTGAATGGGAGAGAGTGACCTGTATGTTAAAGCTCTGATCATGACGGCGACTTTCAGAGGCGCTGCGGCGAAGTTTGCTACGATCTTCTTGGACGACGCAAACTGTCTCCTTGGTTGAAGTTTGTGTAGGTGGAGCACGGTGCTCACGAAGATCCACAATCTGATTATAAATATTATCATGATATTATTCATACACACACACACACACACAAACACATATACGAGAGGTATACGCGCCTGTCCTGGATTCAACGAAAATACGTTTTACGTACTGTTGCAACCGTGCACAGTATTACCAGGATGATATAAAAATGCCATATACATAGATACGTAAATTATCCTGTGAATTAAGCTCAAGAATTATCTTAAAACATGTATTCTCGTTTAAGTCAATCTTTCGTAAATACTCATCTAACTAATTTGAAGATATACAATTTTAATTAATCGGATAAAATAACTTGCTATCTCACCTTGTTAATGGAAGCGTAGGTTTTGTCTACACGGTGAATGCTGGCGGGCGGAGGCTCAGATCTGCAATTACCGTTGATGGCTCGCTTGTTATTAAGTTTCGATTTGTGTATTATTATTATTAAATACTTCGTGCTTTTAGTGATGTCCAAAACGAACGTGTAATATGAAGATGTGACTATATTTTAAGGATATTGGCTCAGAAAAACGAATGTTCCGGGGGCCAATCACCAAATCTTTTCTTTACCGTTGTTTGCTGTTGTGTCACTACGAGTTTATATTTTTGTGCAGTTTATATTTTTGACATAAAATATTATAATCTAGTTGAATGTAGTAACTGCGACAGAAATGAAACTTTCTATACTTTTTGGTTGTTCTTTTTGAATCAGATGTAAATGCAATAATTATAGCTCACTGTTGCTACTGGCTGTCGGAGGGACATTGGGGAACTGAGATCCGAAATATTAATTATGGGGACATCGAGTGTGAAATTGATTTTAACTAACTACGTCCTCGCAGACGTCGAAGGATTATTGTGTAACACACCTGAATCGGTACGATTCGTCCTGGACACGACAGAGGACAGGTGGCGCTGGAGGTGCCGGCCTCGATACCAGACCCTCATGCAGGTCAACGTAGGACATCTGTGGGCAACGGATACTCGTGACATCGTAAGAACTGAAGGCATTCGTAAATTGGACACTCTAGCCATATTGTAGCATTATCAGGAACACTTGGGCATAGTAATCTGGTGGCAGTATCCCCTGGACGGTCTAGTGGTGAGCGTCTTGGACTGCTAGACCTGAGGGACACGTGGGTGTTGGGTGGCCCCGACAGGTCCTCATAGTAATACCTAAAGGGTTAAGAGCTGAGGTCTGTCACATAGGGGAACAGCTGAGGATCATCTCGAAAAAACAATTATAATCTGGTGGCAGGACAGACGAAGCGATTTTGAATGGTAAGCACTAATCAAAGCTCTTTGCAATGCATGTTGGTTAGTTATGTGGCAATTAAAACCTGTACATATCGGTCTCGCGAAATGATGCGGATATTGATTGTCTATTACTGATTATATGGAAAAGACAATTAATGGAAAATTGCAAGAATGCCGAAGTAGGCACCATCAGTAGGCCCGCTGAATTTCAGACAAAATTTCCTGATCACGAACAATAAAGTCATCAATGTACTTCATTAATCGACATCACGGATATATGCACAGTTACTATATATATATATTTTTTTTTTTGTCGTAGAAACGCCATTGTATCAAAGCACATCTGAATAAAATGTATTCTACCATCGCTACAGCTTTTGAAAAATCCATATTTATCCATCATAGGCGTAGGCTCGGCAGAATTTATTTCCCAATCCTATCGACTGCATTGTAGGCGCTCAGTATGTTGATACCCTCATGGATTCTCCTAAGTAAGAGTCTCACCGTGTCCTTGTAGCTCTTGTCCACACGGTCGATTCCAATATGTTTTATGCTGGCTGGTGTCACGGGTTGGCGTTCGGTTAGATTAACACAGACCGTTGTGTCTACTCTCTGCCTATCTGTCACCTAGAAAAGTCATGAAATTGGTACGGGAAGGTCAAAAGGGTCACACTGGGAAGCCGCTAATACAATTGTGCTAGTAAAAGTATTTATCCAAACATGTTTTAATGTAAAACTCAGTCGCTTTGATGATCTGATGAACACGAAGAAGTTTAGTTAGAAATTTAGCATAGAAGTTTGTTTCTGTTATGGTTCATCAGTTGCAAAGGGCGTGTTGGCTTATCAACTGGTTCGTAATAGGTCGAAGGCTAGGCTGTTCCAAGTCTTTGCAAATATGATTCAAAAATCTCATCAGTAATACTGCCTTGAAATGAGTGCAGGATTGCACAGACAGTTGATTCGGGTACCCATTTGGATCTAATAGTGATGTATTCGTGATACCTTATGGTCGACTTCGTTAACTTGGCACAGCGGCGTTGGAGATGGCTGTTTGGTACGCAGCAGGGTGCTCTCATGAAGGTCCACCAGTTGAGTCTGCGAAAAATAGAGAGATGTGTTCAACTTCTACTGGTCTAGCACAACTTGTGGAAAGAGCATGGTTATGAACAAAGATTGTAAGAGATTGACGTCTGCTTTGATCGAAAACTTTCGATGCCGTGAGAAACACTACGTGCTATATGGGGTATTGCCCCTAAGTCTCAGCTCGGTAAGAGTCCGCATAGGAATTGCTTATGGCACAGCGACTAACTGGTGGGGTGTGTTTCACTATCGACGCACTGACCGACCACCGTGGTGTTGTGTTTTTTGAATATATGCGTGTTACCGGAACGCATTGGGTTCGGTGAGGAGTTTGATAGTATTTGGCTTGCAACATGTCTTGTAATGTCAGTCAAAGCAGTGTTTCTTTCGAGAGGGGTATACTTTCCTTTAGAAGCGTATGTGTGGATGTAACCAAACCTGATCTAAGTAAGTCTTGTCAGTGCGATGGATGTCAACTTCACGAAGCGTGCAGATGGGTGTCGGTGAGGGCCGCCGATCGATGTGGGTGACAGTTGACGTGAGGTTGAGCACGTCAATGTGGTCTGGGGGCGGTGCCACTTGTTTACGGTGGATGTCCACTTCCTGTACGCGACACACCGGTGTTGGAGATGGTACTCGCTTGACCTAACGTAAAAAAGTGAACAATGAAAATGCTTCTGTTACACCTGAACAACCTCATAGTTGTATCTTTGGTTTTCAGACAGAGTACTCTTTTGTGCGCAGAAACTTGGCTAGCTTACTAAATAACAGTGATCATTTGACGCTTAAAAAATTGGTTAATAATACCTCACGGACGTGTTCTTGGAGGATGCGTGGAGATATGGAGCGTTGCTGACGGGTCTCTTCGAGGCGTAGTTCGCGTTTCTCGAGTCGACAGACCGGTTCAGGGCTCGGCCTCCTTAATGGGGGCGGCGGCTGACTCAGATGACGAACAGAGACTACGGGTATGCGTTCGGGAGGCAGGGACGGAGCACGAATCTGCTTGAATATACAATACAGACCCCTTTGGTTAGGTTGAACTGTGCGTTAGCTCAAACATTATGCAACGTTCTATCGACCTTCGCCATTACTCAATCGATTATATCATGTTGTGTATAACTTCAATCAGCTACCAAAATCGATCTGATTCCAATCTGCCTGACTGACCTTTGTAACCACGTTCCTGCTTGTTTCCTCATGAACCTTGTAGAACTCGGTCACCGCCTCCTCAAGGTTTTGTGGCCTTGGCTTTTGGAAGACCTCCGTAACGACGCGAAACTCAGCGGGCCGATACGGCGCAGGCGCTGGCGGTGGGGGTTGGTACTTGCGAACAGATGGGACCACTGGAGGCAGCTGAGGCGGCGGTGGTACCGGCGGAGGCTGAGGCTTGCGGAACGATTCCTCGATCAGCACAGAACGATCATCAGTGACTGTTCGCTGGGTTGTCTGCCGTTCGCGTTGCTCGATCAGAGTGATCTTCTTGCATTGGCGCTGAATGCGTTCCATTTCCTGGTGGCGAATCGCGTCATAGGTTAGCAGTTCGTCGCGGAACTTCGGCGTCGGTGGAGGTCGCGGAGGAGGTGATGCCGTCTTGGGTTTCGGCGCAACGGGTGCTATTACTGGCGCTGGTGGTGGTGGAGGGGGAGCCGGTTTCGGCGGTGGAGGCACTGGCTTGGGTTTGGCTATGATCTGCGGCTGCTGTTTCACTGGCTCCTTCACTTTGGTAGGGACGGGAGCCATAGGCGGTGACGGTGCTTCAATTGGTTTGGGTGGCTTTACGATCTCTGGCGTCTTCCTGATCGGCTCCACGCACTGAGTTATCGGTGGTGGAAGCGGGATGGGAGCTGGCGGCGGCGGTGGCGGCAGCGGCTCTATCTTCTGTAGCTTAACCACTTCGGCCGTCTTCTCGACTTTGCGTTCAGACATCACCTGCAATTGATATTGGCACAAGGCAAGCTCCTATCAAAGCATTCATAATTCGTCGCCACTTTCAATACCACTCATCGTATCACTCGCAAATCGGCGATACTCGCCCTTCGTGTCGCCCTTAACGCCGCTCGAATAAATCTACATTTCAACTGATTAGCTCACCCTCGTTGTCACCGGAGGTTGCGGAGGTGGCAAAGGCTTAGGTGGTTCAGGTAACGGCTGAACAAGAGGAAGATTCGTGATGAAATCCTGCTGCACAATCTGCCGCTGTTGTTGCTGAATCACTTGGCGCTGTTGCTGAATGATTTGCTGATGTACCTGCTTTGTTTGAATGATTTCCTGCTGTCGAACTTCGGTCCGTTGCTGAACCACCGGCGGAGGCAGTGGCACAGGCGGGGAAGGCGATGGTGGCCGCGGAAACGCGACAGGCATTTGTTCGGGTTTCGGCGGTTCCGCCCGTTGAGGTGGGGGTGTAGGCCTCGGCGACTCCACGGGCTTCGGCGGAGGTGGTGGAACAGGCGCTGGCTCTACGGGCTTCGGTGGAGGTGGCGGAGCTGGCTTCGGCGGTTCGATCGGTTTCGGCTGCTCGATCGGCTTTGGCGGCTCAACCGGCTTCGGCGGCGTTGGCGTCGAGGTTGACGGAGGCGGTGTCGGAGTGAAACGAATCGACTCAATGACATTTTGTTGAATGAACTGCTGTTGACGCTTCATGATGCTCTGCGAGGTGTGCACGTGCTTCTCCACACGGTGCTCCTCGTCAATACGCTGTCAATAGAGAACAACATCGTGGTTGACATTAACCATTAATTATGATGTGCATACTTAATGCATGTGTGTATATACGGGCAGCTACGTGGCGTGCTAGGATATCGTGCAAGTTCTCTTAGTCCACTACTGACTCGGCACGGATTACCGGAAAGCATTCGAGCATGACCAGATATACGTAATGGTTGGGCGTGTTGCAAAGTCGTGACAGCATCCTGTTGATGTGAACGTGGCCGCACGACGATCTCTCAATAGCCATCCAGTTCACGTAGAAATCGGCCAATCGTGACAGTTGTTGCTTTTTGTGAACAGGAGAAAATTACAAGGCTCGAAACATCCTCATTTGCACCACATGCCTGACTCAGGAGCGGTGGCAACTATTCGGATACACTGATTAACGCTCAAACAAAAAAAGTAACAAGTTTCTACGCAGGTAACAGTCTACCTTGGTAATCTGCTCCTGGCGTTCGATTTTCGCCGGCGCAGGTGAGGATGGAGGCTCCTGAGGTCTCTTGCGGTCGACAGTCGTATTGATTATGGTCTCTTTCTGCTCAGTGACGTCTTTTTTAAACAGCGAATCGAGTGAAGGAACCGGCGATGGCGATGGTGCAGGAAGTCCAGGAACCTACAGGGGAAATAGTTCATGAAGTAATTACCACAATATTATCCAACATCTCTATGCATTGCAATGACGAGCGTAGGGTATACTCGTATACTGGTGTACGATATTTGCGCCTTAACCACCTACAAGGCGCTTGCTTGCGAATTGAATCTGACAAGACCTCTCGTCGGTAAAACGTCAAGTAACAAGCAATGCACTTCGCTGTCACGACGAATATGTGAATCACCACTGTAACAACAGGTCTGAATGCTCAAAGAACGTCATTGTGCTAATCGAATTTGAATTGCGTGCGTTAATCACATTTGGCTTGGGGGTAGCCTGTCGCTCGATAATCCGCGTCTGCTCGCGGTGAAGATGCTCTGCTTGGACCATGGTCACCTGTAGAATAGAATCGAGGAGCGCCACAACAGGAAGATATATTACAAATTTTTAAAATATAATAGTATGTGGACCTGACTAGTCTAGAATACATTGATATATAACTAATACATATATATATATATAAACCAGATTCTGAACATAAGAACCGAACTAAACATGTATCTTTATAAATACGAGGAAATCTATGTAACTATTAAAGGTATGCAACTCATCTGTGTAAGTCGTGTTTAACATTGCGTTCTAGAGTATGCTCTGCCTTTCTGGCTCTTAAGACATAGTATGCCTACGTATTAGTTAGAATAGAACCGTTCTAACCAGCAATCGTATATATATATATATATATATTCGGTATTTCTTTATATGAGAACTTAAGCAGTGTAAAAACTGCAGTTCCATGCCTTAACCTCAATTTGAATAAATTAATGAATATGCATATATATTCATTGATTTATTCAACCATAGACTAGACCAGCGGAATATCGTGGTACATTTTCTCGAGGTATACTCGAAACTTGTCCCGGCCGAGCCACAGAAAATATTGCCAAGTGATGGTGCATGGATGCTAAGATTGATATGGACCAAAAAACACTATGCCTCTCGATTGGTTGGGTGAATCCACATTGATGTCATGGATCCAATTTGGGTACACACTATTTGTTATCAAATGCTTGTCTATGTTAATTAATATTAGGACGGTAAGATTGAATTATCCTTAAATCTGATATCGTCATTCGCGCAGAGCACCCGACGAGGACGTAACATGCTGATGGACAAACGGATCTTCAGTAAAACTAACTACATCGCAAAACTACGGACAACACGAGAACAATGCATCATGTCGTGATTACACTATCACAGTAATCAATGTATACACGGTTATTGACAAAGAAAATCATACTCCACGGCTTTAGAGTTCACAAATGATGAAACCAAGACCAGATCGGCATCGCGACTGATTACGTTTACAGAACGTCGTCTAAAATTGGACGACAACTCGCTAATTTCTGTTAAATCGACATTCCCTAGTGGATTAGGAATCAAGGTCGGCTATATTATCCATATGTACATGTCTATGTATTTGGATACATACGTGCCGACAGAGATCTAAATAATCATCGAAACATTCATTAGTGACGTATGGAAAGACAACGATTACGCTCGTTATACCAATTCCCGATTTTTGAACGTATGAGACGCTCAGGATGTCGGAACCAGTATCGTATTGCTCAAATTGATTTGAAGATACGCTATCTCGAACTGTGCCTTTTAATGGCCAATCATTAGAGACGAAAATGCATATTAACGCTAACAAGTAGCTTCAGTAGCTTTCACACGACGATTTGTAGAAAAGAAGACTTGGAAGGTGCAATAAAGACATCGTTAAAGCTCAACATCTTATAATGGCATACGTACATGTGTGACGGTGTCCTCTGCGATTTTAGATCTCAAGTGAACACAAACCTTTTGAGGACCATGGTCTTCACGCGGCCGATCAACCCCAGCGACACCGGTTTTGACCTGACGAGTTTGCGAACGGACGGGCTCGTGGACTGTGTACTCTTCTACTCTATGGGGCGAAGGACTTCTTATCTGAGACCTCGCTGGGGGCATAAGTTCTCCAGGTGATGTCTCTAGGACGTTTAGGGAGTCGTCCAGGCTATCCTTTCCTATCTGAGTCGAGCTTTTTTGAACCAGGCTATGTTGGCTTGTGACGTTGATTTGTTCTTGTTTAATTGTTGCGCCACCTTCGTCCGGAGTCTGGACCACAACTGTGGTGGGTTCCATTCTATTTGGGGGAAGCTTTACTTTGGAAGCCACTGGAGGTAGTGGATGCGGCCTTACCAGAACCTTCGATGTTGGCGAAGGAGGAATTACCCGAACGGTGAACGACTCTTCACGGTCCCTCGTCTCAAATACCTCAAACGGTTTCTTATCGCCACTCACGTCGCTCTTGTGCTTTACTGCGGCCTCATCCTTTGACGATATGTGTTCTTCGTAGCGCTTCGTTATGTCTTTGTCACGCTGTCTAGCGTTGCTAGCGTTAGAAGTGGTTAGCAGTGTCTCGGATTTCGTAGTGTGTCCAAATGGAGAGCCGAGGACAACTGTATTTTGTCGGGTCGTGGTCTCAATGATATCTACACGTTCATCTCGAGGCGTAGCTGTTTTCTCTACGTCGACGCGAACCACGTTTGTGGTCGTCCGCGAGGAGTTGTCGTGCATCGTTCGTTCAATACCACCCACGCGTTTATCTTGTTGTTTGCAGACGTCGCTGGTCGTTCTCGCCGATTCAATATCACTAATCGACTTCACTAACAGCTCTGTTGAAGGCCTGATCTCTAGATTAGCCGAATCAAATTCACGCCTCTCAGACCTCAGCAGAGCCGGGGATCGTCTAGACGAGATTTGCGTCGTTTCAGTTACCGATGTTCTTTCATTACCAAAAACACCCGCTGGCGGAGGGGCACTCTCCTTCTTGAATTCAAATCTGGTAGCCACTTTCGGATAGCTGCGAGTTTCCCTTCTCTCAATCCGACTTTCACCCACTGTAGATAGTGACTCAACCGATTGAGGAAGGACGGTTGTAGACCTTGCCTTCTCCGACATAGACTTCTCCATCTTTTCCTTGATGACTGTATCCATACCGCTAATACGTAAACCATCGGAGACCTCTGTACCGCCCGTGGTCTTAATCGAAATGACGGTTTCGCCAGGAACAGTCGATTCCTTGACAGTCGTTTTACTCTCGGTGGTCTCGGTGACAACTGTCTGCGTGGTTTTCTTCGTGGTGTGTTCCTCGACGCGTGTCGTCGACGGCTCCCGTTTCGTAATGCGAACTTCTGTCGTTTCGCTTTTCTCCGATGGCAGAACAACCTCTGGATAGATTGTCTTGCTCATTGAAGTTTCCCGAAACTCACTCGTCTCACGGTTGGATGATGTATTCTCGGTTACGCCCCTGGGTGAGCATTTCTCCCAGTGGCCTCTCGTTGTGCCCGACCCTCCGGTGGAGCTGTACGTTGTCGTGTTAGCTTTCCTATGATCCGTTGTTGAACAGGCCTGAACAGGCCTGATCCCCGTTGTCCTTATAGCTGTCTCAGTTTGTTCCACTGAGCTACGAATTTCTATCGGGGGCGTCCTTTCGAGTCCAAATTGTCTATGTGTCTTGACGGTATGAGGAGGCGTATCGCCTTTCACTGTATAGCATTCAACGGAGGTTACTGATGATTTGGTCGTGCCGGGGCGGTCGCCGGGGAACGCGCGACTTTCAGGGGTTGAGGTCAAAGGTGGTAAGTGGCTTACAGAGCTGGAGGTCAGGGTCAGACTATGTTGGCCAGGCTCGGCGTCCACTCCGTACGACTTGGTCACAACTGCGCTGAACAGCTTACGCTGAAATCACGCAACAGTAGCATTTGTGCCATGCACGTCAAATACGTCACCCGCCTCAAACACGACCTTTAGCAAGATACCTTTCAATTCTCTAAAATGCCACCCTAATACAACGTGCTAACTATTACTGTATTTATTTCGTATATTATTTTATTGTGTCATTTCGCATTGGTAGACGGACTGTCAATTATATAATACGTATGATAACCATAATACTAGAAACGGTAGAACAGTAGCTTCGAGAGGCTACAAACGTCATTTAAACAGGTTATTTTAATTGAGAAGAATGAGACAAAGAGATCTGAGGAAGAAAGATTACATCCGCAAACGAGCGCAGCGAATCAATGCAACAACAGATGCGTTCTAGGGCAGAGCATGCAGCTACCACACAGAGTACACGCAATGCGCCAAGGGCTTCGATGAAGAACAAGCCAAATGCAGAGGTTAGAATACAATAGCAAGCGTACATACATCTTTTAAGAGGCAATTAATGAATATATCATGTTCAGCGATGCTGTTAACAGATAAAAGTGCAATCCTAATAATTTGACATCATCGAACATGAAGTTCGCGAGAGAAGTATAATAACCGCTACAAACCCGCGAACCAGCCCAACGATGTTGATCCGGCATTTTGATGTCGCTGAAGGGAAGTCGCACTTCAGATCACTCACTTACCGTCTAATCTATTGTATATGATTGAGTTATTGCTAGCAGAGCTACTGTTTGATATTGGTTTGATGTTAAGGCTTTAGCGTCAAGGCGAGCTCCAAGATAGAGGCGCTGGTTTCTCAAGGGCGCTAGACAACCCAACACATAGTAAGACCTTTGGCCACTGTGAGCAACTACTAGCAGCGCTGCGGTGCGATATGCTTAATCTAAAAAAAAAAACAGATGTGTGCTCGTCCGCCCAATGATGCAACAGAGAGAAAGAGAGAGAGAGAGAGAGTAAACTTAGTGAACTTAAACAATTCAGACAAGCGTTGTGGCGAGAAGCGGTGTGGCGAACACAAACGAGAAGCGAATTCGAAGTAGGCTGAAATTAAATCGTGGCGCGGCGACGCAAAATTAAGGCGAAACTTAAAGGCATGACATAAGCTCAGAAAAATTGAAAGTGGGCGAAAATAGTCGAGAGATACCGACCTCCATTTTCTTTTCATCTTCGACGTGGTAGTCACGAATGGTCACCTGTGGTGTACAAGAAAAATACACACCCTTGGTTAAGTATATAGAATGTACGGATATGTTGCAGCGAAAGCTGTCCTGTCACTTAATATAAGTCATGTTCGATTTGACCCGGCGCACTCTATGCCCCTCAGACTCGATAGATTCAAATATGTCAGATAGACTCTCAGCAGAGGATGATGGTTTTAGCAGGCAGAGGCGTCATCCACGTCAACCTCCCTGTACCGGATTGGCCCACTTTGATGGAGATTAGAAGCTGTCTCTGGTGGTGTCCGTGCGGATTTAAAGGAAATTTCCTCCTCTCAAAAGACAAAATTCAGCAAAGTATTTCTAGCAAGATCCCAGATGGCGTGAGCCGACTTGTTAACTAGATATATGTATGATATTTGCTCTTTGGGCATTATAGGCTGAAACAAAGAACCCCTTCACATTAGATAGGGAAGGAATCGCTCTTTGTAATGCCTACCTCCCGCTCTTCCTCAGATGACCCTTCATCCTCAATGAAGATGTCAGCAATTGATTGCGCTTCGCCAGCAGTATTTGTTGCCAGAACGGTAATACGTCCCGAGTCAGATTCCTCCGAGCGCTACAAACAAAGAGTTGAATTAGTGAGACACCGATGAACATCTAGATACATCGACGAATCTCACAGACGTCAGATCTGCGGACGGTCTGTTGCGCTTCTGATGAAGATGCTCAAAATGCACTTACCCTCATAGTGAGTGTGTGTTTATTTCCAGAGCTGCGGATGTCGTACTTGTTTAGGGTCTTCAGGTCAACTTCATCCCTGAGCCATTTGATATCCGGGGCTGGGACTCCGCTCACCTAAGTAAATAGTCAGTAGCCCCGTGTAAGTAAACATTGTCATCATCATCATCTCAAGCATCCGAGCGTTTACTCGATCGTCATAGCATACTGTAGAATTTGTGGATGTCGCTGTGACAGCATATTCATTTATGAGTATTAAATTTTTTGCCGAAAATACTACCCTGCTCTGGTGATGTATATTGAAGATAACTACAGAATGAAGAACTATGGTTTTCAGAATTACGGTGTTTATTAGGTGTGTACAAAATTAAGGTGTTCTTTTTCGTGTGTTGATTTTCTTTGATTTGGTGCCGAGCAACGGTGGGAGAAAAAACGGTATACACATTTTAGTGATCATGTTAATTTGCAATTTAGTTACTATATTTTTTTATACAGGTTAAAGGTAAATCCTGCATGGACACCAGGCTTGACAACTAAGGTATTCGCCTGGTAGTGTCAGACTCCTACTGACTAAACCCAGAACCGACTTTGACATTTGGGGCACTGACCGGGACTGTCAATTTTAGTTACTTAGTTAGTGCTTATTACGTTTAGTTAGTGTTCCATTATTGTAAAATTAATTGCCACGATTTCCGTAGCAATGATCACTGTTGATCGTGGCACCCACCTCGACTTCAAGTACGACCTCGCTGCCTGGCTTGCAGACACGCGCATCTAGCCGCCTTGTGAATTGTGGCGCTTCATGTTTAGCTGCACAGTAGAATCAGATACAGATATTAGAAATTGATATTTCGATATCTATAATAGAAGCATTGCAGAGATGCCCTTAACAATAAATGATACCCCAAAAGAGGACATCCAAAAATTAAACAAGTGTAATCACAGAGAGTTGATATGTTTACTCTAAACAATTCAAATTTTAAAATACTGGTACCCTCTTATTCGTTTGACATACATGTAATCTCAATGACAATGAGCTGACGCAGAGAGACAGGCTGAAGTTTATATCTGTGCAATATAATAGCATGAGTCGAAAAATCCAAACCAATTGTATAGGGATCGTAGTTTGATCCAACACTCGAAATGCGATTGTGTTATCCTATGAGCAATAAGTGTTTATTATTATGGCTCACTTTGAATCACCACATCGGCTGCACTTGAGGAGCTCCCGACGTCGTTAGAGATGACGCAAGTATATCTGAAATAGATCAATTCGCTTTATAACAACATGAACGTAAACCACTTGAACTTTAGATGTGGAAACTATTTCTGAATTTATATAAAACACCGTCCTCGGCGTTCTTTTCCTATCTTGAAGGTGGATGGTGCACTGTACATAGGGGTGTTTCTAAGCAATTGTCCCCGTGTGTGGTAGCTCGTGTTGTATAATTACCTAGCGTGATCTTTCTGCATAGCTTTAGGTATAACGAGCGAGGTATAGCCTTTGTTGATGGTGATCTGCAGATCCGCCTTATGCGACAGTGTTGTACTTCCACGCGACCAACGAACAATTGGCTCCGGGTGACCTGCGAAGTTTGCAGCAGATTTTCCACTTTTTAGTGATTTGATCCACTACATAAATATGTCCTCAAACAAGACCTTTGTATAAAGGGTGACTGTCTCCCTTGAGAACCGAGCTGAAAAGCACTTCGTTGAAATGAGTGTCCTTCAGGGTTTCATATGCTATGCTCATATCATCGTACGTAAATGATCCAAAATCTAACAGCATCCTCCAATCAGCACGAACTTGTAAAGCAATCAAAGAAATGTTGGAGTTTTAAAAAAACATCGAGCAATTTTGACTCAATTTGAATATGCATATTAATTCTAAACAATTATACATTTTTCTAATTTTTCAAGATTGTCACGTCTGTAGGCTGGATCGCTCCGAGTTGATCAAAGAGAGAAATTGGAAGGGACGATCTTTCGTGCCAAACAGCATGGTCATGATCGTACATCGTGTATTGTACAAATGCATGTTCATACGTACCGCTGAACCAGCCCTCGAGCTTCAGTTGCTCGCCGAGGAATACGGCGACACTTTGTACCGGCTTACTGAACTTCGGTGCAATATGCGCCGATCCCGATCGCTGCAGAACCGATAACTGGAAATCACAACAAAGACAAAGGTTTCATTGGTTCATTCAGGGAAGTGGAGCTTTTACGAAGCTTAGGCGTTCTCTAGGTGCCACCAGGTCGCGGGACAAATTTATTTTAAGGGCTGTATAGTCGCCGCAAATTGCCCTCCGGGCGCAAATTTGCGTGACACAATTACAAAAGCTATGATTAAAGCTAATTCATGGCTATCAAACATGGTTTAAGTGTGAGTGACACACGAATACTCGGCATCTGAAGCTGAGACAGGGACCTGACCAGAGATCGTCAAATAGAACATGCCCCCCCTGTTCGTTTCCAGTTATTTCTCTCAGATAACTATCCCCCGATCTTGTGCCAAGAGGAGGTTTGGAAACCCTCTCCATCGCAGCATGGCGGTCGCCGTCCGACTATCGACAAGGTTGTTAACTAATATATACTTTGAGTGTATATTTCCAAAGCGGATATACAATTGGATAAACAGGCCAGCGCTTGATTAGAATGGGTAAGATTAATCTGCGCGATGCTGTACCAACCAAGAAACATATCTATATTTTATTTCCGTAAAATTATCTACGATGCATTTGTCCATTCTAGGCTAAAATATGAAATATCTTCATATGAAGCAATCGACCATAGCCAGGTTCTGAGCCGATTTTTTTGCTCTATAAAAGGTGTCCTAAGAATGTGTTGTTAATCACATACATTCAGGCTACCATTCCGATTTGGAATACCAAATAAGAAACACACATATAAGCCAAATTTTAGGGGTGCTTAGTTTGCAAATCTCACCGAAAAACGTTGGCAGACGAGAGACGTAAAGAACAGTGAAATTGTAAAACTTGTTCATCATTATTTATAATATATAATAAATAGATGGTTAACTCACTAATTATGTATAAATTGTGACTCATATATAATAATATTTCTTATATTATAGGTAGAGTAAACGAGAAGCTCGGCTCTAGATAATTTGCTAGCACATTGTATTAAATGGGCCTGTTCTGTGAAAAATAAATATTGCCCATTTCAATACATACTGCTACCAGAGAGAACGACATATCGAACTTTTTATATATAATAACTATATAACTATACACCACATTCACTCATAACTTCGCCAGACTGTCCGTGAAGAACCCTGTCTCTCTCTCTCTCTCCCCCTCTCTTGGCCTTGTTTCCATAACGACTTCACACCCTTCACATTTCGAAAATTGCGTAAATATCTGTTTCCACGTTATTAAGTGTAAGTACAAAACGTACGTTGCTTTCTTAGAGTTGACTATAATGTATTGAAATTTAAAAATATCATGATCAGATCAATGGTGGATAAAGGTTGAGAAAAGGTTACCACTGCAACAAAGAACGTCCCGTCGGAGTAAGCCACGAGTAGACCACGGAATTAAAACTGCAGTAGTCAAAGTATCAGTTTGCTCATGGAATCAATAAGCACCGTGAGCACCTCACGTCATAACTACATCGGCAAAGCTCATGCTTGTTGCACGATGACGAGTCACATAACCTTCCGGTGCAACCTCAAGTTGGACACGTGGACATTGGGAATTGATGAAATCTCTGCACAAGTGATGATGTTTCCTCTTCGAAACATAGGTCGAATAAGCATCCGAACACCGCTTGGGTTGCGTGAATGCTGCAGCACTTACCTGCTTTGGTTCAGAGACCCGTGTCGTCACGTTGGTGGCCTGAGAAGCGAGCTCCGTCACCGACAGCACCGATGGTTGGGTGCCCTCAGCAGCCGGTCCTTCAATCTGTCGAGAGATGAATCCGTATCCATATGTAATAAACGATAATCGATATGCAATACATTGTTGAGATGCATTTCCAGTTGCACCGGCCGAACGTAATATTCCAAAAATGCCCAGCGATGATAGTTGACATGGTGGGTAAGCACTTCATGCAGGTCCACAAACTCACACTAGCAACTGCTCAATGAAGCTGACTTTTGTAGAAAAAAAAACGCCCCATTCATCATCATCTGTTCGCATCAGGAAGCCCACTCACAGCGATTTCGTCAAGGATCACTATGACGACAGCAAAATATAGACTTTATGATGCTTGTTACCAACATTGCCTCCAAAGCATCGGTATCTTTTCAACGTATGAATCAGTGTGCGGAGATGAAATATATCCTCCGAGGAGCAATATGTAGTTTGACATAACATCGATCAAAAATAACAATATTCCTAAGTGGAGCTGATAGCCACACCGAACACAGACACCGGACAGACTTGTATTCTAAAATTTGGCAGCCAAAAATATGACTCGCAATGGTTAGAACACACGGTAAGCACAGACACCCTTCTGTACCCAGCTTCAGTTGACGACTAAGCCGTCTTGGAGATCTATGCCAGACTGTACCAGCTATAGAACATCGAGCGGGTGCCTGAGAGTTAGCAGTTAACCCACAAGGAATGTGTCCTGTATTCGTATTGGATATGAGGCTCACGAACAGCTCAGACGATCTTCGTTTATTACTAACGCGCATTCTGATTTTAGCGTTAAGCCTTCATAGTTACACTGAGGCACACCGACGTGAACGATAATCACATATGTATTCTATGTTCGGCTGTAAATTTCGGGCAACTCTTCAGAAAACAGAGGATATTGAGAGAAACAGTTCAGAAAAGTGAGAATTATGATGACTCCTTTTCCTTTCGAGAAATTTAAAGGCTGGTCATTATAGTCAATGACTAAACTGATAAAAAAAAGAATCTTTAACTATCGTAGCTTTACCACACATCGTGACAGACAATTTGTATAAATAATTACAAGCATTTGCCAAAGCGCTGAGAAAACGTTAGTTGTCTACTTCCGTATGTGATTGCTGCGGTAGTTCCTCTATTTTTTTGACGCAGCTACGATATCACCAGCAGATTTTCCAAGCACAACGACACGGCCTCCACGACTTGCCTCCACTAAGATCTGAGCCAAAACATCTCATTCTGTAGGCAATTTTCCGCCGCCCGCTCATCGAGAGGTCGCTCACGGCGAGAACGTGGAGAAAATTTGAACCAGCAGGCGATTTCTTTACGGGTCATGGGTTCCGGTTCAAAAGGGAGATACTAGTTTACCTCGTGGGGAAGCTGCAGCGCAGGCCGCGTGGCAATATCTAGCTGACAGATGTGGCGAGGACGAATCGAGGAAGGAGTCTGACAAAGTCAAACACTGTGTGTGTGTGCGCGTGTATGTGCGTGGCCTAAACTGCATGGCCCATATTTCCTCGTTGTTTATGCACCTCCGCAGAAATATATGTTTGTGCTGTTCGGACTATAACTCCTAAGTAGATTTGAGTCAAGAACCTATCTGGCGCAGATGAACTGTTCCGTCTTCATTCGAGCGAATTGCGTGCGAATTCGCGTTTTCGGAGATCGACGAAAAGGCTGGCATATGAATGTACACACGTATTCGCGCTGAGTGCAATTTTCGATTTGAAAAGTTCGACTAATACGGCAAACGCGTTCCAAGCTGCAGTACGGCTGTTTTGTTAGCAATGTGCGTATATACCAGGCGTACCCGTCATACACACAGACCGAAAGAAGCGCCACAGAGGCCATGACGTGGTCGAGTCGTTCTTCCGCCGTCGATAGAGTCACTGGTTTACGACCACTTCGAAACACCAATTTGAGATATTCGTTTCTATTGCTTATTCTCAACCCTAGACGCTGATGATTCGCGCTGGCCGTAGTGCCACAGAGCTAATAAGATTTCAAACAGAACAACAAGCTTCACTCGCCAGTGAAATAGTGTTCTTTCCGTGGTTATACCCAAGAGACACGCTTGGTCTTCTCACGAGCGAACTCATTAAAGGTCCGTCCAAATGCTAATTTCTCGTGCTACCCAGTGGAAATCATCGTGAATCAGCCCAGGGGTGGACCGCTCTGTGAAAGTGTCTGTAGTCGCTGGGAAAACTTCGTATAGTGATTTTTCCTGAGTGAGATTCTTGCTGTCCGTCAAGCGACGCAATATGTGTTAGCAGAGTTAACAAATTACTTTCGCCTAAGTCCACCGATGAAATGGCCAGTACGCGCCAAAGTTTACATGCTGAAGAAGAGAAGAACCAGTGCATTTGCAAATCGCGAGTTGATCACTCGCTTAGGTTATCATTTCTAGATATCACAATCGATCGTGGCGCGTTGAATCGGCGACTATAAAACGAATAAAAACGGTGAAAAAAATAGCCAGGTGCCACTAAACAATCAGGCAGGGCGTTGTTCTAATTACAGAGACAATGAACATCGTATTAGTTACGAATGTATTCATTAATATAGAGGAAGAACCCTGGCCCAACCCTGGGCCCAAGTCGCTGGTCAGCTACTCACCGCAAGTTGAGGCGCGCCCCTGCCGTCGTGCTGAATCCGATTGTCCTTCACTTCTTTTGTGTGATAGTGCTGCGGGGGATTATCACCAACGCGATCAAATCCAAATGACTCCTTCGAATGGTATTCCGATGGAGCTGCCTCACCCAGCTGATAGTATCGACATAGTGAATAAGGTTGCATGTAACAATGTAATGTGCTAACGGCCACACTGACGTGTTTAGCTGTCCTCAATATTTGTTTGTATATGATAGTTAGTCGTTAACTAAAATCATAATAGTTAGTCCTTGTTTTTAATAGTATTATAGCTATTCTATTTCATTAATCGCTCATGAACCGATCTGGCTGACAAAGCGTAATCGACAATGTCAGTCTGGCATAGTTGTATTAATTAAATGACTAGTAATATTCGATGTTAATCGCCTCGCTATGACTGATCTCACTCAAGGAAGCTTGTATATAATATTGCCATTGGAGGTTGTGTATATCCTTGGTTCGAAATCGACCTACACTATTGTACTGTTGTAGATATCTCCTCTAATACTACACATCTATGTAGTATCGAATGAAGCATTTGGCTCATTCCGTTGCTCCAGCGGCGGTAATCTTTAATAATAATAATCTTACACACCTTTTCGAAGCCATGTTTCTCCGTCGTCGCCGCCTGATGCTCTTCGGAGCTGACCACTTTGCCGCCCGAAGTCACCTCGCTTTTCGAAGATGACATCTTCTGCATTAGCATCGTTTTCTTCGACGAGACGAGTGATTTCGTCACATGCCTGCACAGGTGTATAGCCGAGACAGTCATGAATCGTATGGGGATTTTTGAACATGCACGTATCATATGTCCCTAACGTTGATGTCGACCAGATTTCTTTTTTTGATAGCGTACAGGAAGGCAGGCAACGCTTTAAATGAATGGGGGACATGGCTCGATTTAAACAGGGAATGAGATGAAATTGCCAATCAATGGTTTATCGTGTTGCTAGGCATTCAGATGAGATAAACAATTAGTCCGGAGCTAAATTTCCTTAGGAGAACATACTTGATGCTGTTCGTATAAGATACAACATAGAAGAAACTCCCAAGGAAATCACCGTGATCAAATTGACTTGGTCTAGTGCCGTGTAAATTTTCTAGTGCCGTGTAAGATAATAATAATAATAATAGTAATAATCGTAATTAAGAATTTGTGTGTGAGCACTGACAAGGACAACTTGAATTTTCGATATTTGTGTTGATGCGTGCATCTGGGTTTTGGGTCGGTGTCGTCTTTTGCCTTGGGATCTTATTTATTGAAATACATGCGTCTTATCGGCTCATACAATTAGTGAGGCCTTATTCACAGTGCCCTTAGCTTATCTGACCTAGCCGCAGTCGTGAAGCTCCAGTAAATGATATTGTCTAGTTAATTAAAGGAATAATCATCAAGGGCTAGGGACAATTATGTCTCTTCTCCACAAGGTAATTAATCTCATCTTTATGTCTCAACGATTATGAAGCATAATTTTTTTGGAAATAGAAAGGGAGCCAATCATATATATATATAATATTCACGAGCAAAATATAACATCAGTAAATATGTACACGAACATGTGAATCTAATTGGAACTTTTGATTAAAACGACCCAAAAAGTTTTCGTTGACTGCTTCAACGAGACGATTTAGTGGGTGCGTATCGTAGCGTATATGCTTCCTGGCTTACGAAAGACGATTAGAAAAATTCAATTTTTTTATTGAGCGATCACTTCAAGCCACAGGATCACTCACGTGGACACGATATCGCCGGCACCGTCTTGAGCCAGCACAAGCGCTAGGCTGTCTTCAGGAAGAGGTTCAACAATAACTCGGCAAGCGGAGTGTTGTGATCCTGACGCATTGCGGACCTCGACACTAAATTGTAGCCGGATGGAAAAAACAAACCCATGTCGTAGTGCAGTATGGGCTAATACACGTAACTAGACATTTTCGGTTAATTTTTTCGTGAAATTGCTGCGTCGATAGGACATTCTGTCCTGATCATATCTGATGGTGCCATAGACCAGTGAAAGCACAGAGAGTACACATAGATAACATGTAGAAACCATGTGTAATGATAACGCTTGCACGCAAGTTTTTTGGGCATCAGCAGAGAATGTGACAACTCGGTCGTTCGAGATTGACTCCCACATGACATTATCTATAATACTTATTCGACCTTAATGCGCGCGAGTAATTACAATCGTCCTTCTTGATCTAGAAGAACAAATTTAATTTAGTAGTATTTGCTACTCAAAGTACACATACCTATATGTGCCTGCATGATCCACGGTGGAGCGAGGTATCTCCAGGATGTACGAGTTACCAAAGTGATCAAACACATAATCGCCATCCAGCAGGATTGGTCGGCCCTAGCAAGAGCAGGGACACAAGCAAGATATAATTTTGATGTAAGTTTTTATTCATAGTTGTTGTTTTTCTTTGCTACGGCTAAGGCTCTCAATATCAATCCTTTCGTAATAGGTATTTGACTTACACATCTCATTTGACCTATACGTTTTACAATCAACGGTAACTGTACACCCAAATCCGTTTGGTTATTCCGAACGGATTATTTTTTGCTGATTTGTTCTTGATCTTCTTCGAATAGTGTTTAAACGTTAGATCAATCAGATCTGGGGGTCAATCAGAAGTGATTGGCATCATGCATGCGGAAAGTTCAATTGATACAAACTTGTGCTATCATGTTTAGTACCTGGAAGCTCCAGATGACCTCTGGTGGGGGATCACATTCGATGCCTACAATAAGCCTGATCTTCTCGCCATGTTTGGCGTGCACGTCAGACAATGGCTTTACAATACGAGCTGGACCCCCAGCGCTTCCGAGACGTTGCACCTCCATTGAAGTGCCGGATGGGGTTCCGCCTCTGGATGAAGTTGCAGCCGGCGCTGTCAAATATTTTGATAAAAATATATTTAATATTTCAAGTTCATATATATATATAATATATATATATATATATATATATATATATAGGCATCTGGCACAGATCGTCGAATGATTATTTAATTAATTCATATTTGTTATATTAGTTTTCTATATTGATCTCCTCACTCGGGCGCGTATTCAGAGCAGGTTGGAAGAATATATACGATTCGTTTTTGTTTAGCGTACAGTACGATGAAGCAGCTGGAACCTTGCAGCTGATGAAGTGGCACAAAACGACTTTCGACGCTAGGCCATGCGGACTTTGAGCCATGCCAAATGCCATTGTATACGTGTATATTTCATATTATTGTGTGCACACAGTAATTAGCGACGCAATTGCGAACAGGGTATCGGGCCGAGGCCGTCATTGTCCCGAGGAAAGCAGTGGCATTGCCTCTTTGCGCAGCGATGGAGAGACGCTCCAGAAGAGAGGACCTGCTTGCTTGTCCCCGGCGGCGCGGATCGGTCTGTGGTATACCCCTTCGAGGAGATTGGCGATGAGGGAAGCGGTGAGGGATCTCACCTTATTCAGGTGACGTTGGAATTGGTCAAGATAATGGTTTTACTAGTTTGTTACTGCTGTTTCGAGCAGTTTGCAGTTTCGCAATGCCTGAATGTTCTATATATTACTAGGTCGCGGGACTCGGACCTGCAGCCTGCGGCTCTTCACAGTCGGAGACTGAGAAAGGTGAGAGTGATAACGAAGTGGACAGCAATCTCGTTCGTTATAATGAAAACATTGGGAACCAGCGCTCTGTTCCTGCAAGTTGGCGCTCCAGAAAGTCTCTCTAACATATCAGCTTCACCTCTGCGTTCTCACACTCTAACTGGCCCACACTATTCCCTTATCTCATTGAGAAACAAATTTCATTCGCGTGTTCTTTAACAAAAGTACTGTAATAACAACGACATGAGGCTAAACTGTTGTGCGTAGTGCGCTCAACAGCATCAACACTGTGAATATATAGCGGTCTATCTGTGGGCGTGTTTTCCTTAGCTCAACGAATATGGCGAAGGATTCTGAATGGACATGATATGTCTAAAGTGACTACTTTCCGAAATAAGCGTTTGAACTTGGATAAACATCAGAATAATCTTAGCTATGGGAAACTGAAAATAAACTTCTTGTATCGTGGCACTTTTTGTAGATATCTCCCCCTGCAATTACCTAGTACCGCGAGTTCTATACAACAAATAAGGCGTTGCCTCTCAATTTCAGTTCGTGCGTTTGCTGTGGAAGTTCATTATTCGGTAAGGTTTTTTGCATTTTTCTCTAAATAAATGTTGAAGGCTAAAATACATCATAGAAACTCCTGAGGCGTCGCTCCTCAAGCGTTCGTCAAGGTTGTGTGAGACTCCTACGTAGTGGAAGTCTTCAACCGACCCCTGTGATTCCCGTGGACAGAATGATACACAACATACACGACAGATTTTAAACAACGGCTTTCGGGTGTTATGGTTGCCCCCTGCTAAATATCTGAGTATGCCAAATGTCACCAAAAGGCTTAAACATTTTGCACGAGGATTTGTTGAGTAAATAGTAACACCTACAGTTCTGTAAAACGACGAGCTTGCACGAGGAAGTAGCCTCTCCGGCGGGATTGACAGCCTTGCAGCGATAGCTGCCCTGATGTGGCTGTCGAGCCGAAGATATTAGCAAGGAACAACGATCTCCCTCGAACTCGAATTTGACGCCGGAAGATTCTTTTATTGGTCTGCTATTGTGATACCTGTTGGTTGAGATATATAGATACACATTTGTGAGTGGATGAAAGCTCTTTGGCAGATCTGCATTGACCTTATGCTGGAATTTTCATAGTTGAAGATGAAGCAGCAGCCTAGCAGCTATTTTGTTTATTTATTAGCTTTTAATAATTGCCTAGGGCGCCACAAGAAGTTCGACTTCTTGACAACCTGACACGGACGTACACAGATGGTCGTCAATGTCCAATTCGTCATTTTCATGACCTTATAATATATGGATACATTTTATTAATATGTTATACGACAAAATAACATCCTATGACTATATTGCACATACGTTTTAACCAATAGCCAAGTATTGAAAATTACAAAGGCAACACAAGTTGCATTATCCATTAGCGCTAGCCTTCATGGGACACGCACCAGATAACCTCGGGTTCAGGTACACCTGTGATAATGCAGTCAAGCCGTACGGTCCGTCCTTCGTTCACCGTCTGGTCACGTAGACTCTTGCGAACGACTGGTTTAGAAAGCTCGAGGTCTGAGGCGATCTCGGAGTCACTGTGTGGAATAGAATGATGATCGTTAATTTCCTCTTCTAGTTCAGAGCTACAAACGTCGACTAAGTTGTAGATTCGGATACTAATGAATGGAAATCGTACCCTTGACCACGGTGTTGTATTGAACAGAAGTGAGTGACGCTGGGCGTTTGTTTGCAAAGCGGAAGTTCGGCGAAAGGCAAATGCAGACTCAGCAGCGCCGTGTGAACTACCCACCGTTCCGTGCTCCTACTCGGGTCGATGCGATTGATAGTAGAACATTACAACGCAATACTATGCGGCAAATTTTTGGCCTTTGACAACTCAAATATCCTCAATTCCACTTTCTCCCGACAAAGGTTTCTTTATCGCGAGACAAACAAACCAGATTTAACATGTGGATGGACTTCCGAATTCGACATTCTCTCAAATTATATCCTCAACACTAACAACACATATAGAGCTTAATCAATCCCACGTTAGCGCTTACACCAATGACAACAAGGGAGCGGGTTGCCACCAAATCAACATGGCCGCACACCGTTGGGACACACATGACACCGGCGTTACCGCCAATGAGAAGAACCACACAGATCAGAATTGCTATCATCAGGCGGTGGTTAACACTGGATGTGAAGAGACTTTGTTTTTCTTTGTTAGAAAAAGCGAAAATACAACGCGAGGAAGATCAGTGTTTCCAACATTGTCCAGCAGCTCGACGACGTCCTGCCTTACCTCGTCTCCGTTGGAGGTTTGTTAGCAAGTGTAACGTTGCAAGAGGTGTACGTCTCTCCCTGTTGGTTTCGTGCTAGCAACGTATAGATGCCAGCGTGACGAGGGAACACTTCGCGGACCTCAATCGAGCACTCGCCTGAAGCGTCGTCTCGATGTATCTAGTGGAAGAGGTAAGCGAACTTCAGGTTGGAAATAACGCATCTTGCCAGGAGTTGGACAATGTTTTACTTTTTTTAGATTGACAAGCAAAGGGTACGGCACAGCTTTCAGTTAGGGAAAAGCTCTAGTTCTGACACTTATATATATATATATATATATATATATATCATAATTAAATTGCATGCCTCGCAATGCTTAATTACCTACCGGCCATTAGAAACTTGCCGATTCCCTCTATCGGACCCTTAACATAGCCCAACTACATAACCCGTTGGCATTCATTGCCTGATAGCTTTTCGGTCACTCGACGTGCGACCGATCAGTCGAGCTGCCCCTTCGAATTATTCGTTACGCTCTCGAAGTGAACTGATACTACCACCTGATTTGCAATCAAACGCAGAGTGAAAGCCCTTAACAGCCGTTGCCCAAATGACCTTAAACGAATCTCGATGTTTAGCCAAATCATACGAATACCATGTAATCGAGTATCTTCCTCGCAAAGGTTAGTTCTCTGTTTCACTGCTTATTTATGTGACGACCCCTCGCCCGCTGCCCACTTACGTGAGTAGTTCAACCTGTCACAACATCGTTCATCCCTCATTCCAGTACTTGTGGTTTCTGCTTGTCAGGTCCGTTCGTTACAATTGAACTGAACGGTTAATTAAGCTAACTCGCGGCCTTGTGAGTAAGATGTGAACATTCCACTATCGAAACATCAATTACCTCAGTACTAGGATATCTCACCAGTAAATGAACAAAATTCGATACCTGTACGTCTCTTGCTTCAGCGAGGTTTCTCGAGTTGTGAAGCCAAACGATGGTGGGACGGCTACCTGCCACACGGCACGAGAGTCGAAGTGGCTCGCCAGCCTTAAGGGACACGTTCGCCAAGGGGCGTTCTAGCCGGGGGGGCTCCTCCATACCCACGAGTGCCTCCGTCTATGAGAACCGGCGACTGGCCCTGATACCATAAGTGCAACAAACTCTCGATATAACTCTAAACATTGCGGACTATGAACGATTCTCTCTCTCTCTCTCTATTTAATTTGTTCTGCTTACATTTCGGTATAATGTATATTAAATCCATATGTCTCCATAGACATGTGATAAACATATATCACGAGATGACGACCTGTGCGATAGTGCTTGTATTGGCTAATCTATTGTATCTAACGTATTGCGCAATCAAATTTCACAACCGGTCATTTGTAGTATGCCAGAGGTAATTGTTTAAATTTAGATTTCTTTCATCCTGGAACGATAATCAGTAAGTATAATAAGACCCCAACTGTTGCCTCAGTAAAGGAGATGGAAATATCCGATGTGGAATTACGTGTGTCAAAGCTCAAAGTCATTCGAGACCTGCAGCGACTCGAGAATTGCATGGAACACGTTGCCGCATAACCAGAGAAGTTATCACCGAATAGTTGAGTATGATATCACGGTCTAGTTGAGTATGAACAAAAATGACAGTACGTTATCAGCACGTATGATTAGTTGTAGATACTCAATCAAAGCGCATGACGGTACTTGACTCAATCAAAACGCATGTCAGTATATGATTATGTTTGGTTTTAGCCTTCGTATCTGTGATAGTCCGTTTTTTGTATGTGTGTGTCTCTCTAACAGAAGGATATATTGAAGGAAATATATGCTGGAACACTGAGACAAGTGTTCGAGTCACCGCCGACCAGGGCCCGCACGGTTTGCTCGAGTGAGAGTGAATCGAGATGTGAGATATATTTGACCTTGGCCAAGATTGGCGGAACCGGCAACATCATCAGCCGCTTAGAAGGCCACATCAGCAGATAGCCACCAAGCATACAGAGCTAAAGCTCTCGGCGGCCTTCCGTCGTCAGTGCAATCTGAGCACTCACATCCCCAGCGCGAACAAGCTGGCCCGTTTGCTGCTGCTATCACAGCTGCTGTCGCCGCCGTCGCCGCCGTCGCCGCCGGCGCCTCATTGGTACTTGGGCGTTATGCTTGAGCTCGAGAGCCCAAACGGTAGAAGGGATGCGTACAGGACCGTTAGACAGGTCTGGCAAACACCGGAAGGCATCGTGCCCGAGTCGGCCCGCCGGTTTAGATGAACCACCGACCCAGTCCGAGAGAGCAGGGCTGACCACGCGGACGCTAAGCAAGTGGCCAGGAGACGGCTTCTACTCTCGATCGCGAAGATCCCTTCCCGAATGAATAACACAGATTTAATACAGCCATTTGAGCGTGCCGAATGGGACGACGGAGATACATCTAAAAAACGTAGGACTAGTGCTCACGAGCAAGCAGTCAGTTGACACCCTTGATTCAATGTGACTTGATCTGGAGAGATATCTCGAAAACGGGATACATTTTTGTCTTCCTTTCCGACTCGGGGCTAATGAACTTTCCGGCAACTTTGAGCATGGAATGGAAATATACTCATATATATATATATAGTGGACGCTAGATTTGTTAACCTAAACTTGAATTTGTTGCTTTGTCACACTCAATATACATCATAGCAGCTTCTTAGGATAACAATTTGTAGACGTGAACCTTTTCATGGTAAATCCGAACCGTAACTGAAGGTATCTGCTATTAGAGAAGGGAAGGCTGGCCTAGTCGCAGCAAAAAACAGCCATTGGCAATCAGTTTTTGCATTTGGTGGTGGTCATCACATATTAGGAATGTTCGCGATCTCCGGTGGATCTTATTTTCTTTAGACAACGTGTTGTCGTCATACTTGTTGACTTGTGCAAACCACTACTCAATAGAAGGGTAGCGAGCGATAGTCTTCTCGATATTAAACTGTATATACAATATGTATAAAGCAATCCCGTGTGAAGTCGAATATTAGTGAAATGAATAGCAAAGTGAGAATGTTTGCCGCGTGCAGGAACTTTGCCAGCAACCGAAAGCACAGCTATGTCTCGAATACATGTGCATTTGACGTGACAAAGATATATACAGGACTACGATGCACGAATAACTCCATTATCTAACGAAGGATATACTGTTATTTAAAAGGCCGAGACGAGAAAACATCTTGTTCAAGTCTTATGTAGACAATGTTAATTCGCCTGGCTTCTGCTCCCACATCGTCCGACTAACTGTAGTCCAGTCACTTTGTATATTACTATCGTAATAAGACGTTTGACATTGATCTCAATCAGAGTGGCGACGGATTAAACAATACGTACCTTAAAGGGCAACCGTCATGGTGCTCGCAGTGGATAACTATGAATTACAACTAACGAGCTAAAATGCGCAAGATTTGGACAACTTCCCGAAGCACACAGAGGTCGGTAAGAGTTTTTATCGAATATAATAATCACAAATAGGTAGAATGCATTTATCGTGGTTGTTCATTCCGTGTATGCTATACATTTCCGGGACTGAAGTTCCGAAAAGTTTGATTAATCGCGCAATGAATATTCGTGGAATTACAATACAATGTCAAAGAATAATTTCAGTTGCGAACGCTAATCTAAGTACCGTTGAAAAGATTTCCTTGGGTCTTTAATCGCCAAATACAATATAGGAGATTCGGAACTCATTAAGTGTATACACTCGCACAGGAGATAAGGGGAATGTCGTTCGTAAATCGGACATCGAGCACGATAAACCTTTCCACCATAACCACCTGGCTAAACCACCCTGTCCTCACGTCAATCCACGTATTGAAGTCCAAGCCATCATTTGAGGCAAGCGTCAAAGAGCTCGGCCGCGCAAACGGTTATTGTGGGACTTGGCTTGACGAAGGAGGCATGCATCTTACAATCGATTGATGACTTCCGAGATTCTGAAGTTTGCTTGTAATTTGCTGTTCGGGCATTCGTGCCATTAGAAAGATTACGGAAACATGGTAATCTCTCGCAAAGTACATTGTACCATATCATTTCGCGTGGTCGCCTCTTTTCCCCGTTTGGGGCACGTCGAGACTACGTGAAACGTAACAGAAATTTGCTACCTTGTAATGAGCGCATCCAAACGCCGAAGTGGTGGCGTATGATAGATCTCTCACTAATCTGAGACATTTGTTGATGATGAAACGTCATACACATGTTATCCTATCGGCAGGAAGAGTACTTGCGCACAGTCCATTGCTACCAGTCACCGTGAGGGCACTCAAGAGCGAGAGACCCTAAATTTCACATTCTAACTGACTAACGAACTAACTAACTCCATACGCAATAAATGGGACGCAATTCAATAATGATGACAATCGTTGGATTAGTAACCAACGTTGGTTGTGTTCTCACCTCGCGCACCTTAACTGATCGCTGGCCATTTGTCTGTTGTTAGTTGCTTCACAGTAACCACCGCAGGCTAGCTTTGAACCTCTATCAAAAGTAATAAATCTACCTAAGTAGGAACTAATTTAACTGATGAGTATAAGCCAATTTTTAAAAACGGGTTTAAAATTTCTCAATTATTTTTTTTTTGTCCTCTCAGGAGCTCGGCTGCGGTGGTCCCCCGTTGGCTCAGAGACCCGCCGTCCTGCCGGCCAGAGATTCTACCTAGAATGAACACTCCCTATAACAACCACCTCATAGGCGAATGCGATTGCTGCTAGTCGAGATCATTCACCTGGCATACGTTCTACAACTAGTCCTCACCGTAGTGTTGGCCGTAGCACGCTGCATCTGTGTATCCCCTACGAGATATATCAAAGTGAAGACCGCATTTCAACATACCGTTTGTCGAACGGTTATCAGAGATCATACTACAGAAATTGCCGTTATAGTCCAAGTCGTCCATGACAATATGCCGTTGAACGGGCTCCGAGCACCTACAGCAGGAGCGGAAGCAGCCTGATCCGAAGCTCGTATATTTAATTAAGGATCCACTCCATACTAGATGAGGTTCGTCTTTAGCGTTGCTGAACTTCATATTTGTAGCTTTTTATACACGATATAATATAGGAGCTCGCCTTCGAAGTCGGCGTTTCAAGATGGCGTTCCGTTGTGACCCTTCGCTAATAGTGCCCTTGTGGTCATACCCCGTCCATCATATCTCGGTTGGTATATGAATAAGTAGGCATATATATAGGTAGACATTTGCATTTAAAGGGGTCCGTCTTGTGAAGCAATGCCGAAAGCAGTACCGTGGACGTTAAAGGTTGGCTGTGAGTCAGCCCGGAAAATGTATAGACATATATCCTTAGCACGGCCCCCTTTCCTAGAGAGTTCCGCACCGTATGGCAAGCAAAACCCGTTACGGCTGAACCGGCTTCGATAGCCTATATAACAATCACTATAACAGCAAGCTGAGGTCGAAGTTCATTCTGTATTATGTAATATTAGGACGACAATATTGTGTGGAAACTAGATGCAGAGTATCAGCCAGAACACCCTATTCGCGTGTCAGAATCCGCTTCAACGACAGTTCGCCAGTTTAGTTGAGAGAGCCCAACATGGGAGGGACCATAGCGGAGAGACCTAGACACGGGTCTTCCTTGCCTAGCCTCGAGATGGCACGGGCGAGCCCGAGAACATTGGTCCGAATCTGCGGGCTGGAGAAATTGCCGGGTGTTTCCCGAGTCGGTCAAAACGGCGACAGTCAACAGGCAGAGAGCCATTCGTCGCGGGACCGTCCCAAGCAAGCAGAGAATGGAAGAGGTTATTAGATGGACAGGCGAGCAGGTTTTTGGTTCCACCATCGAGTAAAACCGAACAACTGAAATAGGGACTGATTCAGCAAGATCGCCTCCGGGGGAGAGGGGGTTAAAGATAAAAGATGTGCCAGTGGTCAGTAGGCCAAGTTGAATAGAAATATTTTCTCCGGAAGGAGCATGCATAAGTCTGTGTAACAGATAGCCGCTGGGCGCAAGTGGTTCAGAGGGCTTGCTTAGTCGGAGGTTACGAATAGTTAACCTGGTTATCATCTCACAAAGGTAAAGGTCTAGGGAATGATGACTTGAAGCGTTGACATAATTGCATGTCCCTATGGTGTATTTTCGAGGAGGAGTCACATTTGATTTCCTGCCAGGAATTAACTCCTTGTGTATGATTATATAAGTGGGCCGTAAATGATCTGCTCGAAATTCACCACCAGGGGAAAAATTTTACTCGAAATATTTTCATTATCATAGTAACTGCAGTGAACAAAGTGAGTAAATTACGCACGGAATGTTGAAGAAGAAAGAGTACTGCATGCAAAACTCTTATATATATATATATATAGTCAGCGATTTGTTGAATGGGAGCTGACAGTCGACACCCCTCTTCGTCCAAAGGTAAACACAAGCAGCCAGCACCTAGCATTATGTTCCAGAGTGAAATGCGGATACTGATATCTAGAAATGGCTGCGAACGAGAGAAGGTGTCAAGAACGGCAAACGGCAGTGTTAGCACACTAACGCCTACTGACAGATATAGGCGAGGACAGGCCCCAGGGCGTCTTGAGGTTCTTGTTTAGAAGACGCCGGTAGCGTAAATAACCAAGTGACAAACCGGTTGTTCATCAGCTGCTTGAACAGCCTGATTATTTACCATAACACAGTGAACGGAAGAGCTTAACTATTCGTATGGGGATTCCCGTCGACGACTCACGAAGGGTCGAAGGAGAATCGTCACTTGGGCACGAGGAGGGATTCAGGACAGACGAGATCATTTTTGGCTGTGTAAAATACAACACTAAAGACGTGACCAGGATATATTTGTCGGGGTAAGTCGTGCGTTGTAGAAATTAGGAACTGTTTGGCCTGTTCGAATAGCAATCACCGCAATGGCGGACAATAGACTATAAACAAAAAAAAAAGTGTTTAATCCTCTTGTGACAGGGAGGAGGACACATTCGCACGCATCTTTATTACATCATCCGTTAGCTTTTGTTGCGTCGTATGCATATGCTAGTGTGTCCGACTGATCAGTGCCAAAGCCCGCGATATTCGAACGAATCCTTGATTCCCACAGTGGGCTTACAAAAGCTTCCACGAATGAAACTACGACATTGTGTGAACAGGATGAAGAAATCACTTTGAATCCCTTAGTGATAAATCAGCGTATAAAAGTTAGGCGCAGGTTCGATACTGGGGTGGAGTAAATGGCTGAAAAAGCCTCTACTAAAATCGAATGATTTCTGAATAAGGGTTTCTTTTGGTACCACGGTATCATTCCGATATCGCCGAAAGTTAAAAGTTACCCTGTAGTTATAGTGGCGTATCGTTCGGTGAAACACTCATTTTAACATGGGAAATGACGACAGTCTCGATTTCCGACGTCTAATCAAATGAGGTTTTGCATTGACGACATATTGGTATTCTCGACATATAAGAGAGCTTAAGCATTGTAAAATTGCAGCTCCTTTAATAAACCAATAAAACCTTTACCTTTACCTCGAATTTCACTCGATTGTGTATTTTGAAACAGCGACATTTGGAACACTCCCGGCACTTGAAGGAGCGATGAATCGAGACAAACTAAATGGTTCAAAAGGGGGCATTGTGATGTTTCGATTTTTAACGAGTGCAACCCTCACTTAGACGTGATCAGCTCGAGTGAATGCCGCTGAATTGTGTCTTGCAGTGAGATCCACGGGGGTGTCGTGTCGAACGCCCTTTGAATATACCAACCTGTGCAGCTGATCACGCTAAAGTGAAGGTTTTCTTGAGGTTGAACATTTTCATGGGTGAGGACTCACGGTGGAACGTGAGGGCTCGGTGAACTGTTCTCTCTCGATAATCAAAAATAGTGGTGTAGATGGTACTGTTCAAGCTGTGCGCCTTGAAGAGTACCATCTACACTGTTCAGTACCATCGTACTATTTGACTGAAAAGGAATTCCTGCTTTGAAGGTTATATCGTTTATTTCTACTCTTGTCATTTACCCACAGATATACTCTGCTACATGTCTTCGATGAGTTGGTGTCTGCCAGGTCCACCTTCTCTTATCTGCTGATGGGTGACTCAAATGTTAACCTTCTGGACAGACCTGCCTGCTTGTTAGGACTATTGTGCGTTTCTCAGTTCCAGCGGTTACGTTCACGTCGTCGACAAGATATCTCTCCTGTCCTCGAAAATTTGTATAGACCACATTGCCGTAGCGAACTCTGAGACGTTTTCACTACTGATTGTAGAGTCTAGATGACTCTATTTATTTCAGATCGGCAGCCCGTTGTCTTGCTAACTGGTGACAGCTCTTCGACTGCTTAGGATACACCATCTGTGGTAGCTCTAGGTCTCTCTTGTACAACGGTTTATTGATAGGGCCCACTATATTAATTGGATTCCAGTCTACGATGCAGATAGCGTGAACTTGGCATTTGAGGCCTTCCGTAACCAACTAGAGCTCGAATAAGATCATTTTTGAAGTTGCCTTTGGGTTGAGCTTCTGGTTGAGTTAGGTTCGAATTCACAGATGGTCTAAGGTGACTCAGGGAGAACGTCAACAAGTTGTACGCAAGATTTCATCGAGGCGCCTTCGAGCATTCTAATATTGTCACCTTATCACTTTGGTTTGCGAATAGTAAGATCGACTGAGGTAGCTCTAATGCGTATTTATCAGTAGGTTTCCGGTACAACAGAAAATAAGCAGGTACGGTTCGGAGTGTTCTTGGATGTAGCGGCGGCCTTCAATTGCTTACGTCATGGGATCTTTCTGCAGATGCTCGAATATCGTAGATGTGCAGCGACCACCGCAGATCTCAAGGAGAAGGCGGACAGTTAAGGTTGGTTGTGTCGTATCCCACCGCGAGGAGGTTGACATTGGAGCGCCTCAGTGCTCGGCCCCTTTATTTTTATTGTTTATACCTATAAACTTTGCTCTGTTGTGAAGGCGACATCTGTGGGATCATTGCATATGCAGACGTTACTTCAACGGTATGTTGCCTTGGCTCCGCCAAGCTTACCATTGGGATTCAGAGGGTTTTGGATCACGTTGTAGAGGCCGCTGGGGCTTAGGCACGCCGTAAAGAATAGCTTATGTGCGGTTACCCACGCTAGGGGGCTCACAGCTGGTCTTGTCGTAGACTGTCCAATACCTGGTCTTAAACCTACACGAAAACAGTCTGGATAATTTTTATATGATCTGTTGAGCAGGTTAATCACCGAAAAAAAAACGCTGAAATGGCTTGAAGTTACTCGAAACATCGATAAATTTTATTTTAGGCTAAACATTTTTCATTAGGGGATTTTCGATCCAAGGGCTCAAAGTTAGGTAAGTGACTGTTTTAAATTTTTAGCTTTAAGACTAATTTCTATGATACATATGTGCTCTCACATCGAAAGGCTAGCGTGCATATCGATTTTCAACACAATTCAACACAATGAGGAGTATAGATTAGAACATACGACTGCTAAATGCAAGGTATGTGTCATGCAGGAATAATCCCCGTTGAGGCCACCAATAGACTCCTGAGGTGTGTGCTTAACAAGTAAACTTTAAAGTGAATGATAAAATTAGCCTTTTTAAATTTACTTATACAAAAAAAAATTAAATACATTTTTAATTTACTCAAAAGGCAAATTGTCCGCGTCGGCTTTTCAGGCGTGAAGGATTTTGTCCAATTTCACATCGGTATCACCCCGTGGCAGGTCGGCATCTGGAACTATCTGGACTTGAAGAGCCAAGCCGACTAGCGTAGCTTTCTTATCTGGACAAGCCTTGCGTAAGTTCGTGAGATACCTGTAATATTATCAATATCGCCTTAAATTTAATGCCCGCGTAGTCTTGACAGTGCTGATTCGCTTTTACAACTCTTCCACCATTAAACATTTCCTGGTACGTATAACCCATATGGTGGCTCGTAGTTATCGACGGGAACTATAGAAATGTTTTGATGTCTATCTGAATCGCTCGAGTAAAGCATCCGTATTCGCAATCCGCATTAAAAAGAAACAACAAATTATGAAAAACTAGAGTGAAATTTTCGCTGGAACTGGAACTCTTAGGCACTAAGAGGCACAATGCAAACCGAGTTAAAAAGCTCGGGACAAACGTGCAGGTCTCTTCCTTCTGTAACGCCTTTCTCTCGTTGTGAGGCAGAGAGACCGGAACTAGTGCGGCCCTTTCGACAAAGGGTTCTACAGGCAGCGGGCCCTCTCGCCACGGGCCCTTGTGCCTCAGCCCCCCGGTGGCCCAGAGCCTTAAAACTGTACAGTTGCTGAAGTATTTCAAGTGGTTCCTCAAGATAGTATTATACTAATATGCATAGAGTACAAGCTCACCTGTCGTAGTAGCCCATTCCGTGACCGCAACGATATCCTTCAGTAGAGAAAGCCACGCCGGGACAGATAACCAAATCCAGGCCACCTGTAATCACACGATTTTTAGTATCAACGTATGTTGTTCTCTGCTAAGAACTGGAGCGACTTTTTGAGAATCACTAGGGCAGCCTGCAATTACAGTTTTTGATGTCTTTAAAATATAAATATTGAGCTATCCGTTGAGTAAGCCAACGGATTATTTCCGGGAGCAGTTTTGCGAGAATGAAAGACACTCGAGTTCGATGAAAATCGAAAGCAGTCGGAACAAAACCGTTCACACAATATCGTCATAGATGTCTGCACGAGGGACTTCAAATAAAAGACTTTCTTTTACTAGAGTTAGCCTTGCCGTGCCGGGCGGAGACCAACTCTAGTCCCGCTCGCGATATGTTTATATTTGGAGGATTTGTGCAATAATTTTGAGAGTCAGTGATTTCTGAGACGTAATTTGGGTGTGCGTCGGCAGTGGCTTTCGGCTCCTGGATGACGCCGTGACTCTCTCCTGGCTCTCGAAGGTTTCGAATTTTAGTGCTAATGTGCTAATAAGTGGCTTTCGCAAAAGTTGTATAAGGTATCTGTATAAGGTATATAGTTGTTTGAATAATTTGTGCGAAAATTTCGACTCAAGTTGTTTCTGAGACCTCGCTTGGGTACTCATTGGGTCATTATCTCGGAAATTGCCGGACTATAACGATCGATTTTACGCATGGGAACATCGTGTGCGATTTTGAACAGAATATCAAGAGTTATCGTTCATCTTGAAAGAGCCGTCCCTACCTGTATCACTCCTCGGGTTCTTGGAATCCCGACTTTTGGAAAACATGTCAATTCCCCTGTATATAGTCCTTATTCTACATATTGATCCCCATACGACTAGCACGCATGAGTTACTTTTCATTATTATTTACGAATTTTCCAGCCCTGAAGCAAAATAATGGAGACACTAAATGCAACTTAAACGATTGCACAGTACTTACAAGTATAAGGAACTCTATAAAAAATAACAAGATTTGGTCGGTACATAAGTATCCGTCGTTTTTACTCACATTGAACTGCTTATGAAATAATGAACTGATCTTAATCTTAATATAGTGTCTCTCGCTTTCTATGGCTCTCGCCTATCCGCCAGGCCGTATGTGAATCCAGCAACGGGAAAACATCTACAACCGATGCAGCCAATTTCGAACCCTTACTTCTGTCTTGAAGCTCTCTCCCGCAGTTCGGAAGTGCTTCATGGGTCTAAATAGGTGGTAATCTGATGAAGCAATGTCTGAGCTATACGCTGGGTGTGGCAGGATTTCCCAACCAAGATCGGTTATAGCTGGGAGGCTTGCCAAAGCAATGTGGGCCCCAGACTTGTCATGTTTTCTGTCAACTTCCTGGCTAAGTTTGCTGAGATGTCTTGAGTAACGGTCTGCGTTGACTGTTTCATCTGGTTTAGCAGGTCATAATAGTGTACTCACCTCTGATCCCACCAAATGCATAGCATTACCGTATGGCCTTGAATTCAGAGTCTAACCGCTCCTTTTTCCGTTGAGCGATCATCGTAGAATATGCTTTTTCCCACACGAAAATAGTCAAGAAGACAATTTCGAATCTGCACCTCTTTTGTCTCCATATTCGATCGCCTAGGCAACTACTACCGATGCACCCAGCCAAAATGTAGACAAATTTGGAACCTGTAGCGTTCGTTTTGGTAAAACTATACAACCTTCAAAGATGGCTATCATTACTTATGTGCCGACCTGGTCATTGTAATAAGAAGAAGAGGAGAGTACCTGCTTCGACGGATTCCGTCCAAGGGGCATCCATTGGCGGTTGGGGTATATTCCATTTAGTTAAAGGCATCGCGTCGAATTCCTGTTCAGATGGCACCTGTACCATTTCCATCTCAGTTGTACCTTCCCTGAAGATTGCACAGTACATGAAACAACCAAGTTCATTGTTTATTAATATACTATTGATTAATATATCAATGCACTATTATCAAGTAGACATAAGACAGTGTAAATGAAAACAAAATATATATGTATACCTTGCAAAATATATATGTATACCTTGCAAAATATATATGTATACCTTGCAAAATATATTGTATACCTTGCAAAATATATATGTATACCTTGCAAAATATATATGTATATCTAAGACTAGGGTGAGGACCAGCTTTGGAAAAATGGTAAAAAAGCGAACTACAGTGGCTTTGTCCGCAGACGAAAGATGTGTACCACCGTTTTGACCAGGTTTGCGGAGTGTTACTGAAGCATTTTCGGTGAGCATGCACGTAAGACTTCCTAGAAAATCGTTCGCTGAATGATCCTTTGACACCGGCGGTGGTGTGGGGCCCTAGTCTGCTGTTTACGCACTAAAACCGTTATCTCCTCTTATATCTGAATCTTGGTATATTTGCGATATTTCACCAAAGGGTTCTAAAAGCTTCGTTGGTACTTCGGGTCTTCATCATATAGTTCACTGGCCATGAGCAGTCTATATTTGTGCTCCACGATAGTTAACTGGACGGTGTCTTGCAATTTTCCCAGATCTGGGATGAACGACCTCCTCCATTGGCCGTTGATTTCTCCTCGGCTGGCTGTTTGTGGTCCTGAACACTGATCCAACCATCTTTCGACCGTCGCTTTACGTGCGTTCACTAGGTCATAGTTCTCGTCTAAACACCTCTCTGCCCTTTCGCTCACCATTAGGTTCAAAGAGATCGTCTTTGGTACCACCATTAGGGCTCCCGCCCTAGTGGGTATGCCCTAGTGACTTGGATGGCCCTGACTCGCTGGGCCGGCAGTAGCATTGCTCTACTTAGTTTCTGCATGTCCACCCATAACGGGTAGGCGAATGAGATAGTGGACTCCATGACCGAAGCATGGCCAGCCTTCTGCTCTCCTCCGACGCTCCCCCGATTCTGGGGAATATGTAAGCCAGGTTAAGTGCTGCTCCCTAGCCTTTGGCGGTGCATATTTGATGTGCCCTTTGCCTGTAAAAACCGTATCATCCCAAGGTAACATGCCTTTCTCGTAATCTTGATTGCGGTTTCGCCAATTTTAAGGTTAATCCCTCAGGTTAATTCCTTTGCGGTCGGTAGGATCGAGCGCTTCCACCATCTCTGGGTCAGCCCTAAAATGATTCGCCTCCATCCATTCGTTTATCTTCTGTAGGGCCGCGTTTCTTCAGACAGCACAGTCCGAATTTCGACATCTATATCAGATTCAAAAGGTAACTTTTTTGGGGTTTGAGAGGGAACAGAGGGTTCCCTGAAATGTTTACTGCGGACGCGTACAACGGTGGTGCAATAACAGTACTAAATAGAAACATATCTTATGTGTGCCGTTTATTTTTCTACTTGAAATGGAACTTTTCTTATTTGAGCATGCACCATCGATTCGCATTGGCTTTGCTGAGCAAAACCAACTATCAAGGAAGACGTGAAAATTTCCGCTGAGAGGAAACTTTAGGGGTTTGCTTCGGGAAACGATGTAATCCAACAGCTTCTTGAAGGTGTAATCAAGAGGTCTGCCATTTCTCCTACCTAATTGGTATTCGCTTAAACTTGGCAGAAATATGGTCCCAACATTAGAGCTCGATCATGCGTTCCTCACCATATATATAATACATTGTAAGTAATACCTATAAGGTTAAGAGCTGAGGCCTGTCAGATAGGGGAACAGCTAAGGGTCAGCTCTAAAAAAAAAAAAAAAAAAAAAAAAAAAAAAATACATTGTAAGAAATATAGTGCGGAAGTTGCCAAGCTTTCAGCTGGAGTATTGTACCATAGCACGTTAGGGGTCTTCTGTATAAAATGCAAAAGAAGCTTTTGTATTCGCTTCTCAACAACATCTCGTATATTTTATTGATGATCATACTCTCCTACGATTACCACTATTGTTATGTATAAAAAAGATCGGTCGATTAACTGTGTTCACTCCGTGCTTCTGAAGAGTATATATATATACTCTATATATATATATATATATATATATATATATATATATATATAATAATATTATATATATAATATATATATATATATATACTTTCAAACAGTTCACATCTGACAATAGATCTTATTATCATTATTATAATTAGCATCATTCTTACTATCTATGTTAATAGTAAAAAAACAGTCGCACGACACATTTATCCGTGGTGGTATTATGAATAATTATAGTTAATAATTGTCATCATTCTCGCAGTCCATCCAGCACTCTAGTCCAGGTATAAAATATCTAACTAAGTGTATTTTTTTTAGCTGTCCATCAGTTGACTTCCATACATCTTCCGCCATTCCGTCACGCTTTTAATATACCTATCTACATGTGTAAATATTGTTAGAATATAGTGGCAGTAACAGGCATTTGTAATGATCGATACTTTTAATACACCGTCGATAATAATTATAATATTACTTATTTTGTTGGGTCCGGTTTGTATAGATTGGTGAAGGTTCTGCACCATTTGCGCACAACTATCTCACACGCTCGCTCACTCATTCAAATTGTGTGATTTTTTTTTGATAACGACACCGAATAAGCTATTCAACAATACTATAATAGTGACAATAATTTAATGAACCATCCGTTCTCGTGTAATGTCGAGTCGTTGTGTACAAGGTGAAACTGGCGACTGTATTCCTCAAAAATGGATAATGGAAAACTTTGCCGGTAGAAATGTATGCAAACGTCAACCACACAACATCTATCCCAGCTACGAGGCTACGCTTCTTAGACTTTGTCATTTTTACAACGGCTATATGGAGAAGGCTTACACTTTCCGCTTCGCTCATAGGAACGAAGGGCTCTACAACCTCCTCCTTGGGAATGTTTGCTTTATAAGGCACTTTTACAGCATCGTTCGCCGTGTGGATGTCGGCCAGGATAATCGGATTATTCTGGTCCAACGTCGTAATATCAATACAAACCATCCCGTCTCACCGAGAGACGTTAATCGCTGAGACCTACGTAGATTCTGTGTTTGGAAAGTTTCTACGCACTACGACTGCATGCCTGTCTACGTGTCGATATATGTATTCCACAAAAATCACCGGGTGTTTTTTTTTGTTTGCTGTGGCTTTGCAAACAAGATGTATGCAAACAAAGTATTGCGCATCACGGTCAGTCTCTCAGATCGGCCTGTGCTGTAAAACGGACCTACAAAATCGATTTGTAGATCATGTTAATGTCGTTTATAGGGGACAACATTATGTCACTACAAGATCGACGTGAAGAATACTTCGACAGAACGTCCTGTCTCGTTCGAAGAAGGCTTGCAACTAACACGTCTCGCAAAGAAATCATGAGAGCCACGCCGACGGGTAAATAGGCTTAAATTAATAAATAGTATTTTGATGCTATATTACATTGCACGTCTGATTCAAGATTTGGCAGCGCAGGTCTAGCAGAGGAATTTTGTTTGCGAGCCACGCGAAATCCTTGTGCTGACACTCGTTTGCACGATTTGTCTTGGACTTGGGGAATGACGTTTGTGCACGGGAAGAACGCTGACTGCTCGAGATCTTCCCCAGCTGAAGGGTCATCTTCGCTTATGATGTCCGGTATGAGAATCGAGAGTTGCCTATGCTAATTAAGCTTGCTCTGGAAAAAAGGCAGAAAGAAACAATGGCGGCACGAAGACCCTTGTAGTAGCTGCAACCCTGAAACACAGATCTGGGGGAATGTAGCCACACAGTGGATAAATGGGGAACACCCTTTCGTGATGAGGGCACACTCAAAGAAACCATTCCTTCTTCTTCATAACATGATGTCCGGTTTTAGCGTGCATGACAGCCGTGTCGGCATCCGGCGCATCCAATGCTCCATGATCCTCCTGTGTGATGTAGTCGCCTTTGTGCCTCGATATAAACCGCGACAGAATAAAGCACATCAGTATGAGGGCTGCCAAAAGGATGGCGAACACAATTCCCAGAATGGCCGACTCATTGAGCGCGGGCCGGAAGAAACTCTCCCGGAAGACGCCCGGCGGCAAAGTGGGCGGTGGCCGGGTCTCGTTCGGCTCCTCAGGGTACGTGACAGCCTCAATGCCGCAGGTGTCTTCACGAAGGTCGTCGGGGAACGCGTGCACGTTGGCACGCCGAGACTCCTGGAAGAGCCTTCGCAGGGGAACGTGATCTTCAAACTGCACTCGTGTGATGCAACCCGCGAAGCCTTCGCCGCTCGTCATCGTCTCGTTGCGGCCGATGTAGATCGATTTTAGCTCGTTGAACTGGGCGTCCGCCTTGTGCCCCACATTGAACGTATGGATCTGCGGTTGGTAGTTGTCGACGTAGATGGAGAGACGGCGACCTTTGTCCGATCGTACAATCTGCACGTCGTGAATTTGGCCAAGTGCGAAGTTTTCGTTCTTCACGATTAGCTCCTGCCGTTCGAAACCGAAATCGAACACGAGACGAAGATGTCCCGAGGTCGACATCATGAGATTCAAGTACTCTCCCGATTTTGATGACATGCCGAAAATCATTCCTTGATGCTCCGTGGTCGTGAAGCCCACACGGATGAACTCCTCAAGAGTGGATACCGTTGTCTCGAAGTCGTAACGCACATAGGACTCGGATCGGAGGTTGACTCCGATTTCGTCAGCACAGATTGGACCCTTAAACGGTGTCCATTGGCAATCGCATGAATACTGTGAGTATCCCTCGAGGCAGATGCCGTTGTTTTGGCAGGGATTGCTGATACACTTGCCCACGCAGCCCACTGACACACCGTACAATCCTTCTTGCGCTTGGCTCTGAAATACAACAGAAAGAAACGAACAACAGGGAAGTTGAAATCCGTCCTCTCCCATCGATCCAATAATACAATGTAATAGTTAATATATTTACGAATCGTAAGCCTTACTGAAATTGAAATCACTAAACGAGATCAGCTTTCTTTATGAGGAAAAGTTCGCTCTATAACGTCGCGGCACAGCGAGGAGTGCAGAATCCCTACCCCCAAGACTCCCTTGGTTAGGGGACATGGATTTTAATAGCTATGTCGACAGCCAGCTCTGATGCCGAGCTTCGCTCACCTTGGGTCACCTTTCCTACACGGTTCATAAAATCATTTTATGCGAATCACGAAAAAGAAACACTACTGGCCCTATATATATATATATATATATAATATATATATGTATATACATACATACATACAGACATTTATACCATGGACATGGATAGGAAAGACGTTCGTCGCACTGCGACAGCCGAATGCTAAAATGCTTGACAAACGAATACCGTTGAGCATGAAAAAACCACATTGCCGAACGTGGGACATGCTGTTCGAAAGGTATCGATTTCTTATTTGCGTGCGTATGGCCAGCATTAGACATACCTTGAGATCGACAAGCTGTCCGTTAATTAAAAATGCACGAAGACATCCAACAAAGCCTTCTTTATAATCTACGGATGCTCCGATGACGAGACGCGAAGTTGTGAGGTTGAACGGGCGAGCCCGGTCGAGCCTCTCCTTCACCTCTGCCGATTGGGAGCCGTCGATCACAATTCGAGCCTCCTGTAACCGATCAATTAGAGAAATTATTACTCCAGTCGAATCTTAGGGTGTCACTAAAAGAAGCAAGAGCCCTTTAAACAACGTTCCTGAACTCTGATGAGACTTCACTCAGGTATGGCTTACGTTGCGATAGCCGTCCTCGTGGGTGAGAGGTCAACAACAGCCAAATGATGATAATAATTCCCGCCAGCCATGGATGTTCCTTGAGCTGATAGGTAAGTCAATGAACCTCACTGTCATGCTTCACGATGCAAAGTAGATTATGAGAAAGAAAGATCTCTCAGGAACGGCGCCGGTACAAGCATCGGGTCCAAATGCCTCTATTTAACCATGTATTAGTGTCATCGTTGTCTGAATGCCCTAAAACATACCTTGCGATTTCGCTCGACGTGCACGGAATGCCACTGGTCGTTGTTAAGCTTGTATGACGTCTCGACACTCACGCCCAGCAATCCATTGCCTGCCTGATATTGAAACTGGATTTGGTCTCCACCGACGAGGACCACCTATTTGCGTGTAGCACAAGGCCACGAATGTACAAAGTCAATAATGAAGCTGGTTAATGTCGGAACCTCAAATATGATGAACCTTAAAAATGCTATAGATACTATGTGCAAGATCTACACTATGAGGGAGGTGTAAACATTTGCCTGTTCTTAACGGATGGCGGCCTCATTTGTAGAGCGAGAGAGAGAGAGAGAGTCATACCTTTATGAAGTCTTGATATCCTTTGGAGTGAACGAGAATCCCGTTCTCTGCGGTCGTTCTGAACTGGAAATATATGTCGCCTGAATGTACCCAGTTGAAACGGGGTATTTCAACCGTGGCATCCGAATATCGGAACGTGACAACATTCTCGAACAGGTCATCGCCTTCGCAGTGTAGGGCCGATAACGTGGACAGGCCCTTCCGATTGTCTCCCATACTGCCGGTGTCACCGTACCGAAGCTGGAAGCGTAGCGAGCAGGACAATGACGTCATTTAAGTACGAAAAGTACAATTACACCTTGAAGCTACAACCATTTGATGGGCTCAGCAGAGTCATGATAATTAAATACTGCTTGAATCCTCTGAGGCGTCACACTAATAGCCAGCTCGATAGGTGTAAACTTCTATCAGAAGTAATCACGATGGGCAACAGTAACCCGTACCACTGACTATGCAGTATTACTCTCTGCTGTATACCTGTCTGACGGGTAGGTAGTTTCGATCGGTGAGGTCACCATGATCACTAAGCCATTTGTTTATGCCCGAATCGCAGTTGCACCACTTTCCGGGGTCTTCACAGATTTCCGTGAGGCCGCAGGCACATTTGCGAGAACCAGAAATCGAACCGCCCCAGTAGTCCATAGCCTACGAGATATGAGCAGAACAGAAACAGCATTTGTTAAACAACAACAGCAACACCACCATGTCAAATTGTCGCCTCGTCAGAGTTTCACTCCAAACTACAATAGTGAAATCCCCATAGCGATCCCCATAGGAGAGACCGCATAAATATGTCGGTTATAAGCACCCACCTGGTTGGTTCTGCTGACCCACCATCCGTATGGGTGGAAATTGCCCAACTCATCGGTGGGCGAATCGAACAGTTTCGAGTTGAAGCAGTCATAACGGAGGGTCTGTCGACAAAATGTTGATCGGTTGACCAGCTGAACGATTTGGTCCAGTGGGGCCGCATAGACTATATCTTGAATGAAGGATCCATGAGCTTGGTAGCCGACGACCTCAACGGCATGCTCCGCCTAAGGTACATCCAGGAAGAACAAGCCGACATAATGAAGTAAGTTAAAGTTAAAAGTTAAAGGTTAAAGGTTTTATGGGTTTATTAAAGGAGCTGCAATTTTACAATGCTTAAGCTCTCTTATATGTCACGCGGCGGGGCTCGAACCTGCGGTCTCTGGCTTCCGAGTACCAGAGACTTAGCCGTCTAGGCCACCGCGCTGACGGTGAGTGAAGTGAGCGAACGCTGTGATAAACATCTATGCTATGAATGACTACGACAGAGACGAACCACAGGGGGTAAATGTATTGAGTCCATACGAAGGAGTGGCTCTCATCGACGAGTTACTACAGAGTGTGTTAGTGTCACAATTACCTTGTGATGCACGATCGTCTCCGTTCTGTTGTCGGGATGAAATAGACAGTGCACCTCGAATGGCTCCAGGACTCCACTGCCATCGACGTCAATCTGAAGGCTCTTCTCAACTTCAAGCGGATGCTCAATTCGGTATCCTTCACAGGACAATGGGTGTCGACTAACGTGGCACACAGCGCCCGAATAGCCTGTTTTTGTGCAGTCGCACAAGAATTCGGTCCAGGTCTGCCGACATACGCCTGCAACGAACGCACAATGTGGACGCGTCCAACGTCTATATGTTAGCCGATGGTAATAGTTCCGGTTTCGAGTAACCGATCGAAACAACGGAGAGTGATATAACATCTTATTTAGCCATATACTATACTGCTAGAACAAGGTGGATCTGTCCTGCGTCGAATAATCAACTCTACCGACTACTGACCTTTGTGCTCGCAAGGATTCGGGTTGCATCGATCAACCATGGTGCAGGCGTCGAACACGACCGCGTCGAAATACTGGTCAGGTGAAAGGACTAGAGGATTGATGTAGCGACCTTCAATGTACAGGAACCGCATACATCCAAGGAAACCTCGTCGACCATAAACTCCACCACCAATCAGATAGTGCTGACCCGTCTCCATTACGAAACGACGAGTGGTAATTGAGGGGACGCGATCTGCAGCGTTAAAATACGAAAAAAAAAATAAATATATATATATATATATATCAGATACAATATAGATAGATGATCATTTCACAGAAATGCATCGATTCGTGCTAACCAGATTAGACAAAATGAGGTCGTCTATATGCGTAAATCAGCTAACATAGTGCACATATAGCTGTTCGGGTATATTCTGCTGGTGCAGCATCGTCAATCACACGTCAATCTTTCGAATACAGCTGATTCTGTAAACAACCGTCACTGTTTCATATAGTGATTGTCATCAATAGGCGAATACAATAAAAAGAATATTCACTGTACCAATATGTAGCTCGATGCGATTCTCCATTAGGACAAGCATCGTCTGATGCCATCGGCCATCGGCGAGGTTTTCGTCAAAGGGAGAAAGAATGACGACCGGGGTGTTTTTGCCCTGCAACTCGACTTTGATGAGACCCTGTCAATTCAAGCACAAATGGGTTACAATCTTGATTTAGTTCTAAACGTTAAATGTTACGCATCGATGTGATTACTACTGAACTATAGTTATTATCTAATAGAAGGTTCACGTTTTCTCTGTATGGGAGGTTTATACTTTTTGAGGAAGTTGGAAACAACAAATTAGCACTAGCAAACGTTAGTAAGGAGATGTCTTTAGACCTTAAGTATAATAGACTGGCGTCGAACAAGGGTTAGTTGGGCTAAAAATCTAACCAACCTTTTCCAGGTAGACAAGCACGTGACCTTCTCCAGAGAACTTGTTGTGGAGAAGCATGCCGTCTTCGTTGAAGGTCCGGAAATCGAACGACGTATTCATCTGCCGTTGCATATAGCCATTAACGCGAAGATATGACGCGTCGGAACTGAACGTCACGGGAATGACCTGGAACACGTAAACATGCGAAACATACCGATACTTGAATAATTTGGATAATGCTAATAGATAATGAGCAGCGATTAAAGTTGAACAAATTCGGTCAGACTGACAACTTGGGGGTGATAGGTGTCATCTAAGCAAAGGTTCGGAGATCATCATATGGTTGGTTACCTGTTCGAATTGGCAGGAATAGAGCGTTTCTCCGAAGATCTGGTAATCCCAGCCTCGATAGTCTTCTTTAACCTCGCGGATGACGTCGGTCTGATTGAAATAGAGGTTTTCGATGCAACCAGTGAAGTTCTTTGTTACGGCGAGGCCTTCCTGACTAAAGTACGGAAGACCTCCAACGAAGAATTCCCGGTTGAGATCCAATTTTATACTGTCTCCTTTGATCACCTGATGTTGCAAAGTGCAATATACGATAATAATGTTAGATATGAATGAATTAATTCCCGACCTGCTGAAAACAGTAGCTTAAAACGCGTGCACACGGCCTCATCGGCTATCGGCTTCAACATAGGCGATTATCCACGCAACTCTCCACCACTGGCATTATTGAAATATTACATGTCCGATGATAGAGATATACTTATTTAATATTTTTTGCTTCGTAAGAAGTATTTGTGGGGTAAAACATTGCGTGACTCAAATGAATTATTCGTTCTCCTCGTAGCAAATACATAAATAACTCACCTGTTGTAAAAGCACTCTGTCAACGGAGAATGTGATATCGCTCCGATTTCGATGAATTGAGACATCATGCCAAAGGTTGTCATCGAGAAGGCTTCCAACCTTCAGTGATGTGATTTGACCTATGATGTTTGAATAATATTACAATATAGAAATCGCAGATAAGCCTTACTATGTAGATATCAGTCACAACTATGGTAGAGAGAAAATCGTTTTCTGATCAGTCATTTCGCACCGACAAGGGAGAATATACCATCGAAAAAAATGGCTAGTAAAAAGTGATAAAATAAATATTGGTTGATGCCTCATTGATAAATAGTCGGTCCTTTCTATCCGAAACAACAGCAACGATGACAATACATGCGTTATATACAAGTAGATTCTACAAGTCTTAGATATAGAATGTATTTCCTTACCTTCTCCACCCAAGTCAATATTGAGAGTCAGCTGATTTTCAACAAGTTGTAAGGCAAATATATCCTTTTGCGTTCCTCGTGAATAGAGGAGTAATCCATTTGGATAATTCGTTCTGAAACGGAACGAGAAACGGTCCTCCAAAGAGGAGATCGGTCGTCTCAATGTTTTCATGACGTAGGCCTGCAAATGCGACGATAAAAGTGTTGAATTGCGTGAGCGTAACTTAATAACAAATAGGTTGCTACAATAGCAATGAGAAAGTGTCTTAACGGTTTCATTGGTAACCATATACGACCAGCTAATATGACCACCAATATACCACTAATGAATTTCTGAACCGTAGGACCACTCTGATTTGTCCACCTTGATTACTAGGAGGAACATGCCACCTGACACACATATATATATATATGTTAGGCTGACCCAAAAAAATGACACTCCTATCGTCTTGCGCCGTAATTTTATTATTGGCTGGTTTGAATTCAAATTTGGCGGGTAGTGAGACACAAGAATTAGCAAGCAGGCGGCGCGAAAGCCGCTAGCATTTGGCTTTCGTTGGGCGTTCGAAATGGCAACCGGCGGACCAGGTCTCTCAGACCTGCGTTCTCAGAAGAAAAGAGTCAGGTTTACGTTTCAAGAGAAGAAATGTCCAGCTGAGATCCACCGAAGTTTGATTACTGCGCACGGCCCTAATGCCCTGAGTCGACAGCAGGTGCGCCGTTCGTGTGCGCAGTTTAGGCAAGGTAACTGGGACATTATGGACATCGAGGGCGCCCACCCCTTCCCGGATCTCGATTCAACGAATGGATCGAGATAATCCAGGCCAGGACCTCATGAACTCGGTCCTGGCCAACTGAAAATGCGTGAGGAGTGTTTGCGAGACAATTTGAAGATATATAGGCAGCAAAAGTCGTCCAGAGCATACCCTTGCAGTGAACGAGACATGGGTCAGCCTATATAGGGGACCGGAAATAGATCCAGTGAAACAGTGGCTACGACCAGGTAAACAGGCAATGGCGGTAGCAGTACTAAATAGATTCAAGTCCAAAGTAATGGTAGCACTTGTCATGGATTTCAACAGAATTTTCTACTACGAGATTTCGGGCCCAAAAGAAAAAAGGAACTCGGCTCGATATCTCGAGTTCTTGAAGGGACTCATGAATACCTGGCATGGCAATAGGAATCACAGAGTGTGGCTGCTCGATGGCAATGCTAGGGCACATCGTAGCGATGAAATTACGTCGTGGCTTAAAGTCAACAAGTTTGAGCGGTGGCCTCATTTCATTTTTTCATTTGATCTATTTCCGGTCACCCCGTTATTCTCTCGATTTAAGCCCGTGTGACTATGGTTGCTTCCATCACTTAAGGAAGGCTAAAGGTGGCCAAAGGTATGCAAACATCGATTTGCTCGGAGAGGCCTTAAATAACAAAGTTATAAATGGGAATAGAAATAGTGCATACCTAGCCACCAGAAGGGGGCAGAACTCTGGGACCAGTGTATGAATGAAAGAGGTGTATACCTCTAACTCATACTAAAAACGCTTTGTTTTAACTCACTTAGTTAGTCGGTATTTGAAATTTACATGTGTGTAATTTTTTGGGTCAGCCTAATATATATATATATATATATACAATAGTCTGTATCTTTTATTCATAGTGTAGTCAACAATCGTTTGCATAGAACTAATATAATAGAACTGTTTGAACAGAAGTAGCAATTAATCGGCCGGGCCGACAGTAACTCAATAGGTTATGGTTTAGCGACCAGGCTAACTGCTTGTCGTTAGCCTATTTCGTGAATAAGAAATCTAACGGAGTAGCTTAAGTGGTACACACTCCCGTACATCTTTCTTACGCAACTCAGGCGCTGAAACCAACAATATATTAATTTTGGTAAAAATGACACTAACAATAATGTCTAAAATATAAGCCAACCATAATTATAATTATATTATGATTGTTGCTGAGTTTATCTCACCTGCCCATCGAAGTTGAGCGATTCGGCCTCGTACATGCAGCCCACCAGTTCGGCCCTCATTGAGATTCGATCGCGCCATCGTGTGGGATTGACACGGATGTATCTGCAAAGTGTTAATTCCAAGTATATACATATATATATATATATATATATATATATATATATATATATATATATATATGTGCTTGATGGTATAATGAAAATGGTATCCTTCCACATATCATATAATTTTTACCATATACACGCACGCACGCACTCTTCAGTAAATTCGGGCCCCGCCTACTCTGTCACTGCTGAGCGGTCGTCCACTCTAAGAAAATAGGAGAACACAAACCAACCTGGCGATAATGGGAATGTCAAAGTAGTTGATCACCGGTGAATCTCCATCTCGATTCGCATCAAACAATTTTGTGTTGCCATCTCTGTCTTTGTATTCCTGTGAATAAAGATAGTGAACGAATGCTTTGTTAAACTGCTAAATCAATTCAAACGCCGGAGTAAATCACAACTCAAACCCATCCTGATAAGCGGCAGCCATCCTTCACTGTTCATTCAAAGCGATGAAACTATGATTGATCGTTTGCGATTCGTTCATTGTGTATATTCGATCTTTGGAGTTTGGGCAAGCGCTGAACGAAACAGAGTCAATTTTACTCACTTGATAATCGCCACCATTATTTCCGAAGTAGATACGGAACTCCTGTACGAATTCTGAGGTGTACTGCTTCCCAAGGGTCTCTATATAATGGACCGTCTTCATTTCTTTCATGTCCACCTGCAAATGCAGACAAACTATTGGTTACTAGCCGTCGCAAAATAGCGAGAGAAACTAGTCAGATGCGTACAGATGACAATAGGTATTGAATTTATATCATATATATATATACATATCAGTTGATGTTAATTATGCTTAGCTCCACTGATAGGATTTGTTGAGTTTTGAAATAGACGCTCTGTAGCTTCAGTAGCTCAACGAACGTGTAGTTTGCATGCACACACATTACGGGTATAAATATATTTATTGGCAATTTACACGATGAATGTGTCACGTATAGAATTCACTGATTCCATGGTGACGCCTAATATATAAATAATGCATTATAATAATACATACGACGGCTATAGCGCACCATACTTGGAACAGCATTGTTGTATTTGTGCTTGTGTAAGGTTCGTGAAAAGTATAATTTGTATTCTATAGAAAGACTGGGACATGCGAATATATAATGAAGACTAGTACTATGAATAATCTCGTCTCCTGGTAGATCTGTATGAACAATTTGTGCCTGACTTTATGAAAACGATGTGATATCTAATAGAGCAGATCAGTTCTTATTAGACTTGTGGGCAAGCTTGGCATATCCGATTATGAATTTAACGACTGAGAGAGATTTAACTTTTGCTAAACGAGAACGCTCCACGACATTTATGCGGATACGGTCTTGAGGCAGGCCAAATTATGCCAGGCAACCCCTGTGCACGCAATCTATTACCCAACCAAATAGACAATTAAATTCAAATTGCGAAGGAATTAACACCCTTGTTGGACTCTTCCACAGCTCTAACGCATCACGTGCACTCTGTATACACGCCAGTGACCTGCACAAAGTTTTGCAAGAAACAATGAGAAATTTCCTCAGTGAACAACATAGCAGATTGTCCATTGGCTACTATATTACAGAAAGACCATTATATTCGCAGTAGATACATTAGTCCCGGATGGTTTTATTCTATATTGAATATTGACTGCTTTCGACCTAAACGCGTATTATTTATTATTCTATAATATCTAGCTAGACTGTATATTACGTTCTATGATCTAGATCAAGAGGATGCGGCCAATTTTTTCCCTTTTGTTGCGTTGTCCGATTAACCAACAAAAAAAGCCGCTCCCTAGAGACGTCACTGTGAACGAGCACAACATGAAATCACAAACGAGCAATTAGTCTGGACTCACCTCGAGATACTGTCCAAAATCGGAAACTCCGGCTGTCCACGAGCTGCCGCTATCTCTGACAGCTTTATCGGGACCACGTTCATCGTTGAGCTGAGATGAGGCTCGCAACTTTGACGAGGAGACCAGCTCCTCATTACACTCGTAGTAGCCCTGTACCGGGCAGATTTGTAATGAAACCGCGGCTAATACTACAACGTGTATTGCATATCTCTGTAGAAACGTCATATTGACGTTTGCTATTGGTTGGCGCATTTGCCCACAACCGGACCCCCTCTGTTTTCGCCGCCTTGGACAGTGCTCAACAGCACACAGGTGTTTGCGCTGCCACGGCAACCGCATTCTCTATTTGTGACTCAGAGAGAACCGCCGAACCGGGTGAAATCGCCAGCTTCTGCGAAGTCTGGCCCTTCTGACGATGGAACAGCAGATCGGTACCGCTGTGCTTCAGTCATAGACGGATCATGTATTGTATAGATCTATGCATCTGTATGCTAAACACTGATTTGCACACACATGGACACATCAGTTTGAGGCAACTTGGCAGATATTTAATAGGTGTGGCAGATATTATCTATACTTATGTGTATATATATATATATATGTATATATATATAGATATCAGGAATACATAATGATGTGGGCGAACAGAGCTACTTCACGATTTGCACAGAAAACGTAGAGGGGGATAATCGCAACATTTTGTAAGGACGCTGCTGGCGTTGCACGTATTACACTTTCGTAGACGAGCTTGCTCTTTATTGCAACCGGGTCAGGCACTGAGCTACAAACGGCTCCGAATTCGCATGGCTTTGTAGGTCTTCATGAGGTTCGTGGGTAAACTGGACGACAAACTGGGCACGTCGGACTTCCAGGCAAAAGCACACAAAATGAGCGTTCGTCGAACTCACAGATTCACAGATGCACGCGTCAAGCAGGCAGACATATAACAGCACAACACGATTGTACATACAGTTATTGCATGTTACTGTATGTTACCAGCCCCGGGGGAACTTGACATGTTTGTGTAGATGTTGTTACATCGTAACCGAAGGAACCGGACAACCAGTGGCTAATGCTCGGAACGAGCACCCCCCTAGAGAGCACAGGAGACTCGGGACTCTCGGTGAGTCCCGGCGCTCGCACCGGACGCCGGGACAGCACACTCTACAATTTGGCGGAACCCGGAGAGAGAGAGAGGTCTCGTAGCGATCTCCGCGCGCACTCTCTTACGCGCCCGCTCTTAGAGAGACAGGCGAATCACAGGGACGTATGAGGAGTATACGAGGGGGACTAGACAGTGGCACCACGAGCACGGCTACAATAACTACTACTTGAAGCATGGGGATTTCTCATATTGTTGGTTAATGCTCTCGCTGTATAGGGGACACCTGCGAACACGGTAAGCTCCAATGGGTCAATCGGCCTGTAGACAAATGGAGGGAGGTCCTTTTGACGTTGTCGGCGTTGGCGCTTCGTTGGCTCAGCGTCGTCCGTTGACACTGTGGGGCCGCGGCTGAAAGCCGCACGGTGGTACACCGAATCGCACAAGAGCAGCACAGTCGGGAGCTGCAACGCTCAAAGTCGCCGTCCTCAGACGCTGCTGCTGCTGCTACTGCTGTTGCTGCTGGTGTTGTCGCATCGTAGCTGAGCTCAGCATATCGGCGCAATAGCAACGGCCAGCTTCTCAGCCATCAGAGGAATTCGCCACCACCGTCACCAATGGTGCATGTTGCCAGAGATGTTGTGGAGACAGCGTCCCGTTGCCAGAGCAACATCAGCGGCAATCGCCGCATCCCCGTGAACGGATCTAGCGACCGCCACAGCAACAAAAGAATCGGTGGTGGCGGCGGCGACGGCGACGGCGGCGGCGGCAACGGCGGCAGTCTATCGGAACTCACGGCAGGATGAGGCGCGCTGCCGCTAGGAACCCGCCATTCGAGTCAAGCGACTGCTGCTGCTGCTGTTGCTTGCTGCGCTGCTCGTCGGCAGCGACAGACGACGACCAGCGTAAAGTCGTCGGACAGCTCAGTGGACGAATCAGATCTGACGCGTCGGTCTGACGTTCGCTGTCGCCCGAACCGTCCGACGGGACTGCCGCCGGGACGTAACACTTATCGCAACGTAGTTCCGTGTGCTGAAGCTAGACGTACGGCTGAACGGCGCCTCCGCGGCTTCGGCTGCTGTTGCTTTTGCTATTACTGCTGAAGTGAGTGCCGGAGAGGTACAGCGCCATTGGTCATTCGTACAGCACATGTGATCCGCTCAGGTGCAGCCCAACCCGAAGTATACAAACAAGACGAAGTATACGAGAGCCTGACCAGAGATAGCTGATCAGAAAGCTGGTCTGCTAGTGAATTAAGCGTCACTTTAGAAGATTACGCTTGCAACGCTTTTTTTCCGCTGTTGTTCTCCTTCTGAATTGAAAAAAGTTTCTGGAAAACTGGAACATGAGAGACGCCGGAAAACGGCATTTATTCGACACACAAAGCAGAGTTGAAGAACGTCTCCTAGCAATGATAATTAGGTGGTAAATACTACCTTATAATAGTGTGCGAACCTGTGAACCTAAGAAATAAGAGAAATTCGACAATTGAAATCCTTGCTCGCTCATTGCAGAATTGGACGTGTTCTCAAACGGAATTATACTTTGAAGTCTACACATCACGTTCGATATACCATAGTGTAGTTGTGTCAGTTCATAGCCATTCGAATCGAAGTGCTCAACAGCTAGAACCAGTGGGCTTGTATTCAAACGCGTGTGTGTATGTCATCCCGGCGGATTCCTCCGGATGCTTAATATGTTGAGATACTGAAGGCTCTGCATCGTTCGTTCGGGGTTCAGCAATAGGGCGAAGTGCCAATGCTGAGAAGATAACTTGGAATTAATTTCCTCCACCATAAGTTAGTGATGACTGGAGCGTTCATCAGTTTGACTGACGACTGATCGCGTGAATGTGTTGAATGTGTTCGTTAACGGAAGCCAGCTGTTGAGCTCAAAAGACAAGTAGGGAATCGCAATCAAGACCGTTCGGGTTAAGCTGAAAGAACTCATACCAGACGCTACAGACAGGTCTGCTTGAGCGATTCCACTCGATACAGGCGGACCAACATCGGAGAGTAACCGGACGCCGAGCGCAATCAGAAGTTATCGGAAGTGGCACTTCGGAACGCCGAAGGCTGACAGCCAAACACCGCTAGTGATCCCAGCCACGCGATCCTTCTGCGAAGGGGCCAAAGCAGAAATTCGTTGACCCATCCGTGAAAGTTTGCCAAGGCCGATCTCGCTGACTGAAACCGGGTCACTGGTGCATTTCACCGTTCAGGCTCGATAGACCTCGCCTACGACGACCCGAAGAGATCAAGCAAGTTCCACAACGTGTATCCACCCCCCGTAACACGCAGGGGCCGACTCCGCAAACACTGCAAGGGAATAGACCAGCTAGCATAAGTTATCATGGGATGCTTCGGATGTCGGGATGGTCGAGCGGGAGGCGTGCTATTTGCCCATGTCGGTATGGTGGCAACATTTCTCGCCTTTGTCACCCCCTACTGGCTCAAATCCGACTTCCGGGCGTACAGGTATGGGGTATACTCTCATTGGGACATCGTACACAATTCTAAGCTCTTGCTGATGTATGAAAACATGGTTTCGGAAGTGCGTCCTCTGCATCGCATTCACCTTATTAGTTTTGATTGGCTGATTCACGCAACGCCTCTGCCTGTTCTGAGGTTCTCAGATTCTCAGGGATTGCGTTAAGTTCTGCACCTATGAGTAACAGGCGCGTAATTTCATTATGGTGTGTCTGTTATTTTCTGTCTGTTATTCGTTGTCGTGATACGTCTTGCAGCGCCCAGTTCCTCCGGACTGGTTTGTGGGAGACGTGTTTCAGATCGCACTCGAGCCCCGATGATCTCGAGCAACGCAAGTTCTACGTGGGCTGCCGCTGGATTCTCACGTATGAGTACAACAGGCTGAGAGACACCCTTGAGCTGCCTTTTTTCATATCGACACAGGCAAGTCATTCGTCCGTCATTTTAACTAATCAGTAGTCCAAAATATCCACAACAAAAAAGAAACAACGAAATACTTATTTCTCCTCAGAAAAAAGCGCCATCTTTTTTAGCGATGTTGCAGAAATCAATCGATAAGAAAACCGATTGATTGTGCGAATGGAAAATTTAAGGGTCCACAAATTTATCCGATGACAGGGCGAAAGCGTTTAAGTTTAGAGGTCCAGGTTCAAGATCCCCAACGTTGTATATTTGCCTTTAGACGGGGGCCCCCTTACGAAGCAAAGACGAAAGCAATATCGCGGACGTCGAATGTGTAAGGCTGAGAGTCAGGCCAAAAGCGGTTGTTATTCCAGTATGGCTGGATGCGTGGGTGTACCTGCTACATGTTCGTTTCAACGAACATGAAACCCGACAAATGAATATGCGCTAAATGGCTTCGGAACAAGCAGTGCGTGCTTACACAGAGGTACACTGATATATATATATATATATATATATATATATAGGCGTTAGTAATTTCTTCGGACGAATGAGTCGCCTTACCTTTTATTTCCCTAACCCACAATCGAAAACATTTCCTGTGCTTGCCTTTGTCGTGTTCAACCTGTGTTTAATTACGCGGCGTCAGCCTTTAAATCCACAGAATTCGCAAGGTGCCGCAACCCTGAGGAGAACCATTTAGGGTGTATTTTGAACTGTATGAATCCAGTTCGAAATCCCCATTATTTTTTTGTAAACAATCTCAGACAATTGTAAATGCACGTCAGCTGCGCACAGTACCAAATAATACAAAGTAGATGCGCCAAAGTATCACAGTCAAATGTATGTAGTTCGTCTATTCTCGGTATCAAGGGGAATAAACTATAAGCATATAGCATTTCAATGCTAATGCTTATCAATATATACTTCTATGCTCCTTCAATATCGACAATATAATGTATAATCTATAGTGCTATAGAATATCGGAGCTGTAATAGCAGAGAACTGACATCGTTGAACAGCTTGTTCTTCTCCTGGTGAAATGCACACGAATAATTCCTTAGGTAGGTTCTCCAGTAAAAATGGGTCTAGCTATTAAGCATTTGTTACAACGACCATGACGACTAAACAAGAGAATTCGGACGTTCTAGGAAACAATCAATTTTCTGCTGTAATGACAAAACACCTGTAACGACTCCCTTGATTACAGACACAATTAATTATTGTCGACTAGTTCTTGTTCCCACCATGAATTTACGTACACATTCGGTGAGACGCATTTACTGTAATTACATACGGGTGCATTTGCTGCTAGAGAAGAGGAGGCCAACAATCACTCGTAAATATGGTCTGTCGATCTATCGATTAAGTCTTGTGGTTTATATTGATCATTCGCACACAGCAGGGGGTCGAGGTTGGATATGATTCGGGCTCAACGGATGTGATTATAATGCATTTCCCTTTTCAGGGTAAATCAAGGTGATTTATTGATGTCACTTGTATATGAGAGCCGGGATGTATGGAACAACAAACATATCTCTACAATGTGGAGATAAACTGTTACAATAAGAACAAATAAAAAAAAAAATATATATATATAAACAATCTCTTATATCGTCAGAGCCATCGTTACCACCCACATGATGGCCAGTACATGCTGGATTGTGTCAAATCTGCATATATTGAAGGTCGCTGTCTGCAGTTAGCCGTGAAAGCGATTCCTTCGAAACTAGCCTATTCGGGTGTGATCACGAGGCTGCTCAAACGGTTTTCGTCTTGTCCAATGGCCATGCTAACGGCTTATTTTTAAAAGCGAAGACCGATCTCCTGACTAAGTGTTGCTGCGAGAATCCCGTATATCAGCTTATCTTTGTATGACACACGCGTAGTTAAACATTTGACAGCAATAACGAAATTAATAGAAAATGATTTACATAATTTTCAAAATGGCCGCTGCACAGCTATAGAACGTACTTGAGAACCGATTAACGGTCGACATAATCGACTGTCGGGACACCGCGACAAGCAGTGCAAACACCGTTCTAGCACGACGAATCGAGTATCGGCAAGATTATACTACAGGGAGAAGAGACACTCTCGAATGTTGTCACATGGATGAAGAATATTAATTCACTATTACGAGACAACAGATCCGTCCGGCTTCCTGTACCTACTTAAAAGACATACTGAAAAGTACAAGTTCGGTCATAGTTAAAGATGTTTTTGTTTTTTACAACGTTTGTTCGTTCAATGTTTCTGCGTTTAATTGCCACTCAATAAACGTTGTCTAATGATTCCGTGAATTCAACGAATCATCACGGGGTCTAGGCATTTTATTTATTATTGACACTGTTCCCGCGTTTTGCTTCATTTGTGCCTATGACATTCACAGGTGTTCTACACATTCGCCTTCACAGCGCAATTAATTGCTTCCATCGGTCTCATATCAGTTTATGTCTGCTTCGATCGGACGGTCGAACGCCGTATCATCCGATACTGTAATCTAGTCCTGGCATTCGCTTGTCTATGCTCCACCATCGGTGAGTAGGGGTTCACACCTAATGAAGAACATTACCACGGCAGGGACACCATGGGCATGAATACAATCATGGCAATGCACTCAAAACAATGTGCGCAAGCAGAATTTCACATTGGTCTCCATTGATCACTGTCAGAGCCAGCAGAAAAAAACCGCTATCAGCACGGTACCCATGTATTTAGCGTACGTCGCATAGCCATCGAACAGCGCCCCTGTGCGCGACAGTGTTCGACGACGACCATACAATGTCAATTGTATTGGACATATTGCACAATCGATTGTATCGCACAGTCTAATGGATATCTGGGCCCGTGCAAGATATGCCATACACGGCGGTCGTATTTACCCAAAAGCCTCCGTCCGGTGTCAACAGTTCGCCATGTTCTATCTGACATGATACTATGACACGTGTGTGCCCTCATTGAGATAGTGTCACTGAAAGCATCGACGCTTGGTAACTTCGGGCGTTTACGGCAGCCCGATGGTGAACTGCTATAAATTTCGTCAGGAAAAGACCTGGGGGAAGAGAGCGTCTTTCGCCTGTGAGCGCCTGTGAAACAATGACGTAAGATGGGTCAAGGGGCGATAACGGCGGCACGCGGACAGCGTCGGCTCCAGAAGCTAGGGTGACCCCCCTAGGGTGTCTTATCGCATCGATGGCGGGACCCGAATCTAATCGTAGCCATCTGGAGTGCGATATCAGTGCTGATTAGTATCAATCAGCGATGGCAAACAAGCCTTACGCATCGTTGATACTGAGATGTATTTCACCCGGGACAATATCCATCAATTACAGATTCAATTAGAGCTCACACGTTCGTAATAGAATACTGTCATACATGATAGTACTGTTCACTATTTGTTCACCTATAAAATGCACGCGCACAGATTAACCCGTCGCAATGGACGAAGATGAGTTGTAGTAGCCTGAGCTCGTTAAAGCGAGTATCATCCATGCTTCCATTTCGGTCGCCGCTAATTAATTAACTGAAGCCTTTCATAGATTGCATTGATTTTACGTTACTCTATCCATCATGCTATCGTACGCTAAAATCGTGTCGTTCAACTATTTTCCAGCGGTAACGGTGTTCGGGGCATGCGCAAATCAGGACGGTTGGATGCCAGATCCGCTCCACAATTATTTGTCATGGTCGTACGCATCCGCTGTCGTCGGAGCGTTCTGCCAGCTTATGGCAGCAATCTGTCTACAGGTATTGTTGTTGCGCTAACAAATCGATCTAAGACAAACATACGAACAGTTAATTTCTTGCAGCAAAAATGACGTTCTCCTCGACAAGCAATGTTCGCGTCAGGTGGATGAGGCCTTTCCACGAAGCTCGAGCAAGCGATACAATGAAACAGACCGTTGAGAAATCTTAAGCACTTTGCTAGAGGGTGTTTGAGATCCTCGAGACGTAAACGGCCTCGGTCTGCGAGAAGTACGCGGACCTCAGTGAGGTCCATGTACTTAAAAAACAAAGGGTGATGCAGGGGTTCGTACTGTTAACGGTTCCAAATCATGGTCGCCGTGTTCAACAGGCAATGTTGAACCACACGAGAGAGAGAGAGAGAGAGCGTCGAGGACCGGATTAATTTACACATGCTATTTGTCCGTTTCAGGTCGACGCGCGCCATATCGACGATGGTGACACAAAAATGGAAAATCTCCACACGTTCGGATGAGTGGATCGACCTCCTTTAACAGGCTATCGATACAAAATATTACTACTATTTATCTTTCATCTTTTTTTCCTCGTATCCATATCCACCGCTGTGACGAGCCGTATTCGCAGATTGCAAAGAAAATTATACTATAATCGCGTATCAATATATCGGAGATAAAAGTTATCGTCCCAAGAAAAGGTCTTGCATTCATACACTACTCCGGTGTCTGCTGACCACTGTGTGCGGGGAACCGTTGTGTCGGTTATTCTCGAATCCTGAATCTTCCTCCTGAGTATCGCCTAGTGTCACCTAATTAGTGAGGATCGTCAATGATTGTCAATGGACTCAATTCGATCGGGTGTACACCGTCTTCGTGAGGTGAACAGTACTCGCTCGAGAGGCCAGTTCATCAAGTTTCGCTGCCAAGTGTTATAGTAAATTATATTTATTGTAAAAAAAAATGCTAAAAAAACGTTGAAGGAGATCATTCCTCTGTATATTACGGTGTCGATGTTGACGCGGATGCCATCTAAAGAAAATGATATATTTATGTACTGGTTTGTTTTATTTTTCCTTTGAAAATTGTAACGACGAATAAGTGTGCTTGCTGAGAGCGAGAGAGAGAGAGAAAGAGAGAGTATCAGCGTAAATGCGAGCGGAAACAATGACCGAACAGTGGTTGATCAAGGAGCTACTTTATGATATATATATATATATACAAACTCGAAGCCTCGACGCTATTGAACAACGCGTGTGAGTTTGCTAATGCATAGCAACAAGATCAAGATAGAGAGCAGTAGAAGCAGCAGCAGGAGGAATTAGATGATTGACAATGTGTAACAAACATGAGGAAACGATTGAATATCATCTCAGCTGGAGATGATTCTTGTACAATATTTGAATCACTAAACTATGAGAGAGCAGCAAATTATTTATATATATATATATATATATATATATATAAATATATATATATATATATAATATTTAGCTAAAATTCATATATATATATATATATACATATTTATTTATTTAATATACATGTACGCAAATAGTGAATAAAATGTAATGATTTTCATCAATACCACGAGGTTTAGCAGTGTTCATTGTAAGATACGTACACAATTTAAAACCAAAATCAATATGATAAATAGTTGGCAAAAAGATGTCTCTCCTTCAAGATTTCCTGCGAATTCGCTCCATTCACAATAACAACGAACACAAACATTGGTTGCTCTCATGTCGTAATGAGAAAGAGAGCGATTTATTGGATATATAGAGATTACAAACTACTCTGAACTGCTTCGTCATATGTACACAAACCAGTGGTTGGTTGCTACTCACAGTATGACATCTTATGAGAGCTTCTCCTTCAAGGAGCACATGAGCGGTGCGATGAACATGTGAATATTTCTGCACATCTTCAGACCGCTTATCAACTCTTACAGTTGGGAAGCGACATACAACATTGTTGTTGTTCTGCATTATTTCCGATCGCTTAAAAGCGATTTTGTATCAGTTTGTTCAATTATCGAATCGCCGTTCGTTAACTTCACTCGGGGCACGCAGCCCTGTAGTATACTCGGATAGTACATAATAACTAGAAACGGTTGATACACTGCGACGGTAATAGCAGATAGCGAAGACGAATGTATTCACAAATCGATTTTGATCAATCGATCGATCGATTGATGGGATGAAATTCGATGGAATAGATGTATATGGTACATATTATACATGCATGGATATGCGCTGGTGTAATGCGGACTGAAATATCGACACTGTAGATGCATACTGCCTTGACCCTGCGATTTCGGACCCACCAGGCGGGATCTAACTGGTGGTGTACGTAACGAATATGAACAATGACACCAACAGGACGAAATGCAGTATTTTATATAGAAATACATGGAACTAATCACGTGCGAAACGGTTTTCATCAACTAGCAATCACGTCTTCGACTGGAACAACAGTGTACCACGTCTACAAGTGGTCTAACAACGATACCTAACGAGATTCGGTAAACGAGAAATATCGAACAGAGGTGGGCACTAACTTGTATCGAGGAAGAAAGACTTTTTTGCCGCTCCTGAACATCTCCCGAATAATCCCCTGGGTCTGGATCTCGGCTGGCAGGCTCACGTATATCGACACACTGTGAACAGAGACAGCGCGGCAAGCACAGCACGGTGTTGTTATTGTTTGACTGATGGACGATTCTATCTATCTAACAATGCATTTCCATCATTTGTCAATCAGTAAGAACAACAATGCGGTGTTCGGGTGGACACTTGATGTGAGTCGACATACGACGGTGCGTACGTCAATTAAATCGACAGTTGTTAATGGGACGAAGTTTGTACTGGATAGCGAATAGAGACGACTCGATATTTCGCCGTAGCGCGCTGAGCACTCAGCTCTCTGAATAGGCAAATTGTGCTTAGTCTGACTTCGCTTGAATTCTGCGAAGTCCGTAGGGATCAGAGGAATCGAACGCGATTTGAACGTGATTTACAGTAATACATTATTTACCTAAATTGTAATTGAAGGGAAAACCCCCTCAGAGTGGATCATGTGTTGCCCGCGGCAATTTTTTCTTTGAGAAATACAGAACGTTATTTGTTAGCGTTTGTGCACAGCGACCAGAAGGAGACAATCATGTCGACTCAAATCCAGTGAGGACAGTCCCCAATTATTGTGTACTTACCTTGTGTTTAACTAATTGATAAATCAGTGAACGCTTGTTCCCAAAGCTCAATGCCGCTTTAATTAGCAGTCAACGTAGCACTGAAGTCATCGAAAAAATATCGGTTTTTCGGTTTAAAAAAAAAAAAAGTTTAAAATCGAAAACCCTAACTAAATTGACCGATTAATTGATTAATTTGTCAGTTATTCAGCTAACCTGTTAGCTCGCTGGAACGCATCGAGTGCCCTCACTTTGTCCAGCACAATCTGGGACTGTGCAGAGATATCAGCCGCATCGAGCTTCTTCAGTTGTGCTCGTATTGTTCGCCTGAGGGCAGCTTTCGCTTGCTTAAGTGGGGTGGTCATTTTTCCTGACGACAACCAGCGAACGATATCCGTGAAAATCACCGGAGAAGTCGGTAGTTACGGACACGAAGTGGATGCTTCACCGGCCGACTGGCACACGGAGCGGTTTCACCTGTAGTGGCCGAAAAATGCCTTGAAAACGACGACGCCAACAAAACGGAAAGTGGTAGAGACGTCAACGGGAGCGAGAGGCTTTGGTCTGTGGAGAGAATGTTTGCAGGCACTTTCGTCGGGGTACGACCTATTCGTCTAACGAGATACTGCGACAGGAAGACGGTGGTCACGGTAGCTGATGTTTATGCTGTTATCAAATCTCGCCCATCTTTTCACCGAGGCGGTCTCCTCTCCCCACCCGTTTGACACCAGATGACGCCAATAACAAAGGATAGATTCGAACGCAACGGACGGCAGAGCTCACCTCGGCGTTTCATCTATCATGTGCGCTGTTACAGCTCGTTGTTCGATATAGACACAGTGAAATGATTTTATTCTTAAGGCAACTTTATTTGACTGGTCGGTTAATTTGATTGACGATCGGACACTTTCTTATTTATAGCTGGCAGAACCACGGTAATAATACCAGAATGCCATAATAAATACTATGGCTTATTGACGGAACTGCAGTTTGGGAAACGCTCAAGTTCTCATAGATACAGATAGTCGCGAAAGTAGAGCCATGTCTAGCCGTGTACTAGACAATTTGTACCGAATAACAAAATGCGATACGCCTAACAGTGGAAAATCCCGAACCCTTCTACATTTTCACATTTTAAATATAGATTATACAGAAACAACGTGGGATGCAAGCTGTAAGTATTCATTCGATGTTACATAGATAATTATTTCCATTAAAGTCTGTAAACCGAGTTTTACTATTTCATTCTTGAATTTAGTCACTGTCCAAATTGATCAAATTTCACATGGAAACAAGCTCCAGATTTATAGGTAAGCGGCGAGCGAGGGAACGTCCACTAGATTAATCTTGGTTGTGATAGAGAGGACGCCAAACATAATAGCCAGGCGGCTAACGGACGGTGAGCGAGAAGGGGTGAAATCTCGACCAGGAAAGCCGCAATGATTGCATAGCACTGAAGTGTCAGGGCTGATTAAAGATTTATATTGGAGTTTGTTGAATCTGAAGTAGTCCCAAACACTTGACGGTTTGAGCTAGCCGAAGCTGCATCCCATTAAAGGATACGTGGTGCATCTCCACAACCCTCTGAGGCGAACAGCACAAGAGCAGGGCTGCGTTGCTGGCATTAAGGGGACTGCATGCTGACCGAGAATGAAATTCACAAAAATTAGGAGGAGGATAGAGGAGGATAGAACACTGAGGCATGGCTTCTTTCACAACGATAAGATCTGAACAATTCAGTTGTAAAATATGCACAACCTATACATACTATTACTAGTATCTGCAGGATTTATCGAGTGACATTAACAGTTGAAGGTATCCGCGAAATAGTCCAAGGTATTCCTGCTTGTCTTCAATGGTATCAGTGATCTCTTGCCACGTATGTGCAATCGCGAGATCCGTCGACCGTGACTTCCAAAAACCGAAGCGGCCCGGAGAGAGGAAACCAGCAGCTCAAAGATGCCTGTCAAGTCTATTAATTACTATATTCCCAAAAAACTCTGGATAAGTAAGTAGTCGATCAGAGATATAGGGCGATGACAGGTCTTCTCTCCCTAATTTTTGAAGAGAGGAACAATCCGTCCGTTCGTCAGCCTAGTGGAGAAGGAGTCCGTGTCGAATGCCAGATTGATTATGCTATCCAATAGACGAGCAGGCTTTTTCGGGACTTTCACGGTTCGCCAGCCAGATTCTCGCCTGCTCTCTTCGAAATCGGCTTGAACGTCGAGGGAAGCAACAGTCGCGGATCCTGTGTTATCGAATCGTGCGTTCAGCTTATACGCGATATCTTGTGTACTTGGGAGCTAGCCTCCAGAGCTAGTATTCATCCTCCACATTATCATTGTTCGATCTTGTCCTTCTTGCACCTCTTTCCTTCCTGCCTGCTCGTTCGCTTCGTTGACTGTCATGACAACTTCGACGCTTGCTTTCACCGCGTAGTTGACGTGTGGGGTAGAAGTCAGCCCCCAGTCAAGAATCACCCCAAGGTATTTGACCTCCTCTTTAATGGCGATCGTGTGGCCATTCAGCGCCATCTCCGGTACCCTGCACCTCTTGCGACTCACCAGCAGTATTTCTTCAGACTTTTTCGGGACAATCTAATCTAAGCTGTTTTCGTTCAGATCAGATCAAGTGAAACGCTTCTCTTGCTTTCGATTTCCCCTCCGCTTCGTGCTTGTAACGACCACTGCCAGGCCATCAGCATAGGCCATGGTGTTGACGCCTTCGCGTATTCCGAGCTCCACCACACCACAATGTCGATCCCGGAAGGGGTCCTGGTGGCACCACGGCATTTGCTTTGTGCCCTTCCTCTCCTTTGACGAGCCCGTGCTGTTTTTGTCCTGTCGCTGAAATAGATCGCTATAGTCCCGTGCAGGTAGCGGTCCTGTATAGTTCAAAGGCACTTTGTACTACCCTCCAACACATTGAGTAGAAGAGATCCGTTCGACGTCCAGGAGAACAACGAGGCAGACGCCCCGCATTCTCCGGCTATTTCACCTTTCCGCCTCTGCTGTCTCGAATACGCGTCTCAAGGCGTGAAGTGTTGACCGACCCTTCCCAAGACCGCACTGCTCCTTCTCTATTACTCCCTCGTCTTCCGCTATCAGTCTATCGGTGACGAGCACCTCGAACAGTTCTCCAGCCGTAGTTAATAGACATAAAGGTCGGTCCCTCCCAGAGACTCAAGCCAGTGGCTTCCCGGGCTTGAGGATTAGCACGAGGCGTGCCTTTTCCCTTAGTAGCTTATTGGCTACATGTCGGTGAAGCCTCGCCGTTCGCGATACTCTCAGTCGCCGGAACAACTTCTGCCTGCGCCATCTTCGTGAATTCGGCCTCTGCTTCTGGCATCTTCTTGTCTTCGAGGTTAGCAGCGTATAACAGTGTAATGCCCTCCGTACAAGATTGGTCCGCAGGGGTTCGTTCCATGTCCGCTCTTTACTCCTCTTAATGAAGGTTCTGAGCTGCTTTCTAGCAACTTTGTATGCATCGTAGGCCTGTTGACTTGCGAGACCCGCGGCGTCCCAGTCTAGGCTCCCATCGTCTCGGGTGCTTCCTATGCACTTTCGCAGCCATTTTGCGGATGCCTATAATCTCCCTCGAGTAGGGATCGCGCAGTTCGTAGCAGCCCTTGCTGAGCTCGGCCCTTATCTTCTCGCGGTTGACTATTTTGGCCCGCCGTCTCTCTCTAATCTGTGGATTCTCTGAGGCCCCTGTTTCCATCTCCGCTGCTATCTCGAAAATGAGCTAGCAGTGGTCGCTAAAGGAACCCTCGTCATCTCTTACTCTCCAGCGTTTGATGAGATGGGGATCATTCCACGCCCAACTATATGCATTGAGTGGTCACTGAAGACGAACCACTTCGTCAATCGAAATATGGTCGGAGTGAGAAAATCTGCCAGGAGGCTGCAGGAGACTCCCCTGCCAAGGGCCAACCATTTGCGAGGAGTAAAACAAGAGAGCTCTAAAATAGTCCATCCCTGATTTGGGGAAGAAAAAACGACAGTAATTCTCATTTTGACAGGATACTATGCTGTTCGTTCGCTTGTTGATAAATGCACTTTCTTTACAAACGACATTTTAGAATTCAGTGAATGTTCTGCTGAAAACGTCACCTAACAGTATACAGAGCGTGGGCATGTCCGCATGGCAACACCCCTTCTTTCAAAAAGTTACCCAAATCGTCGAAGGACACCATTGTGTTGCAGTTCGCAAACGGCCTTACTCAAGGGTTGCCTTAGGTATTTTTCGGCCTATAGATGATTACCTCATGCTGCCCTACCGATTTACAATTTGTCATTACTAAGCTCTTTTACACATCCTTTATATACTTGCTGATGGTAAGCTTAAACTGGTATTATATTATTTCTATTGAATATTACTATTTCAGTTTTTCTTGTTATTACTTTTTCGTGTTATTTATTCCACAAAGGCCGCTGGTGCAATTCCCGTAAATACGATATATCCCGTAAAATACAGGCTTCCTCCAATTTACGTGAATTAATAACTCAAACGGACGTCTAAAACATCTATTTAAATCGGCATATATAATATTTGGCTGTAATTTACATGCCGCTACACCTTGGGCACAGCGATGTTGGTGGTTTATTCAACACTGAAAGCGTGAACTGAGATATGGTCACAGCACTTTTATGATAACGTGCTGTGGTGAAACAAAACACTGATTTGTTTCCAGGCCTGAGCCTTGAGTGCCAACACGTCCGCTGCCAGCCTATTCTCTTCAGCTCGCTTCAAGCCAGAAAAATTGCTCACCACACGGAGTTATTGTTATTTCAAATAGTCGTTTACTATGCTGAACCCAATAAAGATTCCAATATGAAAAGTACCCTCTTGTCCTGGCCATGCTTCGGGCAACGTGCCGTCTCTCTTCGCACTTGACATCATAGACGAGTGACGGATGAGCTAGAGGGAGTTGCTGGTGGGAGATGGGCGGTTGTTCACCGGTTTCGCGTCGTTGCGAGTTCTACCAGTCATCGAAAATATCGCGTAGCCTATGACGGCAGTGTCGACATGGATGCGAGCAGTCCATGCGACGATCCTGAATTCTGACTGAGTTCGTGTTACCAACAAGTTGACTATACAAGTTTCGCAGATCATCGAGCCTATGTCTCATGCAGAGCGTTAGCGCATTGCGGTGGACCCCTACCTCGCTTAGAAGGTATTCGAACGGACGGAAGTTAGTCAACTGAAGCATTAGTGCACGTCCTTCGCGGTTGACCGCTAATCGAAGATCGTCCCAGGTTTGCACCATACGCGCAAGCAGCTGGCGTACCTTACATTTACAGAACTGGTAGCACTCATAGAGTAGCCTTAACCGTGCTCGATAATACGAGATAATATTGCCCCAAGGAATAAGTAACACGGGCGAAATATCGGTACTGGTCCGGCCGCACGCACACCTGAACTCGCACATATGTCCGCCGTGCATCATTGCCATGTCATTGAAGGTATAATGGGGTTCCGTATAAATGTATCCGTTCCGAGAGTCACATTAGCGAGCTGTTGTCGAACAGGTTCCTCGTTGAGGCCACACTTTTTTCTTTGATCTATTTAAGTTGTCTTCTGATATCCGAACAGTGGGTAGGTTAACTTCGTTATTGTGTCGCAAGAAGATTTGAAAATGCACGTTTGCGGCTGAAGATCCCACCCCCAGGCCCTTGCCCCCCAGGGCCCTCATCGGACCTCGCTCGGTACTTCCTACCGGTCTAATGGCATTATTTCGAGAATTGTCACACGGAACAGTCCACGCCTCCCTGAGGTGTCCACAGCTCCACTCAGGGCCATGCGTCGAGGGGAATGCATTCGATGACACGCCCTGTTAGCAATGAATTGCCTGTGGCACGCTCGCAGTAAAGCGGAAGAGCGAGATGGTAGTTGGCGAAGTAAACAACAAAGAGGCAAATTGCATTATTCCAGCTTGAGCCAGGTCAAAATTTCGCGCCTCGGCTATTTTTTTGGTATTGTTGTCAAGTATTGTCCCCATATGAGGCATAGATTCAGCTTTAGATTTGCTCTGCTACTAAGCGAATAACGATTTTTGGTCATATTGAACAAGTTCGGCAACCCAGGTAGCAGCAGACGCCGACTCATCAACATCTCATGACTTTTTTTTTCAAACGCACGGTCGCCACCATCTGATGACTTATCGTGCAGCAAGTGGACAACAAATGCTTTTATGCTTGGAGTGCTCTTTGCTTCGCATACAGCTCTGGTACAGAGCTGATAAACGTTTTAAATAACTGGTCCTGGCAAGAAATGCGTTACGCACGAACGGACGCCACCTTTAGATGTGAGGGCCGAGTAGTATCGGGCTCGCCATAAATTAGGGGCAAGCTAGACTACGGGCGTTACGGAGTAAAACTCCAGGAAATAAATTCTAATTATCCTATGTCTGAATATATTCAGAAATAATCAAAACTCTAGGTTTTCAGTTGGTCTGAAAGCCTCTGCATAGAAGCCTCTCTTAAGGTTTCCTCCATGCCTTCCAGCTCTCTTTTGAGTAACGCTATGGGTAGGTAGGAGTGATGGATGCCTATATATACATACACGCGGCGGGTTCGAGCCCCGCTGCGTGGTGACATACAAGAGAGCTTAAGCATTGCGAAATTGCAGCTCCTTTAATAAACCAATAAATCTTTACTTTTACTTATATATATATATATATATATATATATATATGGGAAGGCTGCGAGCAACTGATTTCTATCATATCCGCAAGAGCGATGAGCTGTTCGTTTCACGCAGCGCCAAGTCACAGCAAAACAGTTGTTTATAATAATATTGACCTTCGGCCTTTGATGGGACCTCGAGGTCTGACTAACTGGCAAAATAGGCACAGTGGGTTTACATGTTGATCTGATAGCGCATCTCGTTTGATTCTCTGATTGGTAATTGTGATTAACAATAATTCTAGAGTCCATTTACGCCTTAAGCAAATACAGAAATTAATTAAACTAATTTTGCATATTTTTGAGCAGGTATCTATTAGACTTGTGAGATAAATTGATCATTTTGCGCGAGATGTCTTTAATTTCCCGTAGGTCGAAAATTCAAAATGTGCACCCTTTTTTTTACATCGACGACGCATCCAAACTGGAGCGAAGACGAATCCAAACGTATTTCCATGAAATAATATTTCCATTAGAAATTCTCCTTCACGAGTCTCTCCTGTGACAGGCGACAATGTTTCTTCCAATAAAACCTCGAACGTTCGAAGACAACCATCCACGTGTCCTTCGAGTTTTGAAGGCTACAGCTCTAAAAGAGTATCCCGTCATTGGCTGATCCTTCCGTTGGCACACATACTAGCCAATTAAGTGTTTGTGCTCTCATCGGGAGCCGCAAGCGTATATTTTCTCCAGGGACAATAAGTCCGCAGCTCAAAGCTAACGGAACACGAGGAAATACAATTATTATCAGACACAGAAACGTCGCCATTATTAGCCTAGCAAGTCGCACCTAATTTTTCAATTGTTTGTGCAAGTTCAAAAAATAGCTGAACAAGCTTGTTTGACGCATGCTGATCTAACAGGTCACGGGATGTCATCGTATACGACGGGCAGAGAAGGACGACAAGCTACGAGATTTCGGTGAATCTTGAGGAGGATTCTAGAAAGTTCTCTCGGGTCGCACCTCCCTTCGCTGCATCGTTTGCTCATTTTTAGAGCTAGCTGATAGCGATAAATTCGCTTACATTTAATGCGAAATGTAGCTCCGTCACCGTAGATGTGCAATCAGCCGTTTATTCTACTTAGTACACGTATACGCACGAGGTAAGCTTGTGTTTATATATATATAGATAATTCGCGCAAGCTTACCTCGTACGCCAAGGAGGGCGCTAGCGTTTCTTGTTTATTTACAGATTTCGCCGCGCCATTAACGGGCCTTCACACCCCATCAACGGTAGCATAATCATCCCCACTACCAGTACACCTACCATAGACTTCAGTTGTTGCTGCTGCTGCTGCTGTTCAACGGTCGTCTCCTTATAGCTCCCTCAATGGTCTACGGTTGAGAGCTCATTCCGTTGCGCCTCACACCTCGATCACGCAGTGCCCATCACGTTGCGGTGAACGCAGTGGTAGCCTTAGCCGTCTCATTTCTCGTCTCAGCACACGTTCTTCTATGTCCCTTTCCCGATGGTTCCGCCCTCTCCCAGCTGATCGCGGGAGCTCTCATGCGAGTTCGGCCGGCGATAGCCGTTGTTTCGGCGGCGGGTGGGCTGTACGATCGGCGGTCAGTGAGATGGGCTCGTTTTGCTGGATGAATCTCGTCGATCGACGGACGGACCAGCGAGCCGACACGAACCCAATCGTGAGAGTGACGTCCCCGTAGGCGGTGTTTCGTTATGCGTTGGAGTCAGCTCAGCAGCAGCAGGCGTCAGCCTAAAGCCTCTGTTGTTAGTTTGTTACGGTTGTTGCTGCCGGCGGCGTCGCCTGTCATTGCGGGCTGCCGCGACTCGTTGGCTTAACTCGTTCGAGCACACTGCTAGCCGTACACTCTGCAGTGAGTTGCAGCAATCACCCTACTCTGCCAATCTCGGCCGCTGGAGCGGCCAGCCAGTCTCGGCCGCTGCGATATTTCTTCCGTGGCGTTCTGCCATTGTTGTGGTAATACACTGGGTGTCAGTGGGGGAAGCTAGCTGGCCGGAGAGAGCGGACGTGCAGCGCGTATCGGAGTATCGAGAGTGCGTTGTAGCGTCGTTGTGAGCAAGAAACTATCTGTGGGAAGTATTCGGTGAAGTACTCTGTTGTCCATCTCTCTCTATTCCTGTCGGTTCGTATGTCTGTATGTGTTTGTGCGGTGCCGTTAATCGTCTGAGTAGTTCGCCAGAGTTGGTGGATGGCCTTTTCGCTGGCTGGCCACGGGGGCAAAGCGGGTTGATCCTCGGAGTGGTGTCGGAAACACGTCGTTGACATCATCAGAAAGGCGGCAGCGACAAGTATCCAGCTTGGACCACGAACGGCTCAGGGGTCCAAGGAGCAAAGGATGTGGACGAACGCGGCGTCGTGCGGATCGCCAACGATGATGACACGGTGACAGCCGGCCGCGACCAGGGCCAATGTAGTAAGTGTCTCTTATGCCTGGCCAATACCATACTTCGGACTCGATATGATCTATACATTGTAAGACATGCCTTTGTAGTCCTTCGATTCCGCTGGAAACTATCCGACTCTTGTTGAGCACGACGTCGTACGCGAGGTCCTCAAAGCTTCCTGCTGTTCCCTGACATCTCGAGCTGGCCAAGGAGTGAAAGTGAATGGTGTTGGCGCGCTCGAACAGTATTCTGTCATAATTCCGAACACAGATTGTTTCGGATCCAATAAAGAAAAATGATGATAAAAAAGCTACAGCTAACTGTAAGGAGAACAGCGAGACGCTGATGACTATCCTGTCCTCTGTGCTCTTCGTTTTCTGTCGTGTGAACAAGGTTGCTCACGAATTGGTGAGCTAGCCACGTTACATTATGCCGGACATACACCGCAAATGGGTTAGACAATTGAATTAAAGGCTTCGTTAATTTCGATGAGCGGAAGGGCTGTAGATATCCCAATGAGAACAAGGTGAAGGCAACGTGCGCTCCATCTCATATTGATATTAAAGACAAGTTAAGTTATTAAAGTATATTACCAATATGCGTCGCACACTCCACGAGAGCGAAAAGCTAACAAAGCACTAATTGTTGACTGTCACGCAGTTAAAATAACTGTCGCGCCATTCCTTTCTAATTTGCTAATGAATAATTCAAGAAGCCGGCAGAGCGATAGAGAATCAGCTGTACACAGCATCAGCCGGGAACAACAAGAGCTGCTCGTTGTACCATGGGGGAGCTCAATCGTCAACAGCTGATTCCAACGATGGTTGCACTCTCGTTGAAAACAATCTCGCTGCTGGCTGTTCGAGAGTGCTTCAAAATACAGGTTGACCGCCATTGTGGCTGGTAGCTCGAGTTAGCGTGGCTGGTTAGCGGTTTAGCAATGCCGTAAATTGAAGGAGAAATTTGCCCTTACCCCCGCATGATTCTCACTGTTGATACTAAGCTGGACTCGAAATGGAAATGCGTTCGAGCAAGCTAGGATCGTACGTCAATAGGCTCATGGGCTGAAGATCTAGAGACCAAAATCTCAGAGAGGCGATTATTATAAGAGACAGGAATGAAAAAAGGGGTTCTGTGCAAATGACCAAAACTTTTAAATATGGACTATATTTATTATGAATCGAGAAATATAGCTAGATATAAACTTAAATATAAACTGTGAGTTGTTGTTCAAATTGAACAACAAAACAATCATATAAAATCACAGTCTTAAACATCTACGTGAATTAACTTACGATAACTAACATTAATTAGCAAGCATTCCGTTTATACCCTGCGTATGTGAAATGGTCGTGGGTAGGCAACGGCTCCCTACGTAGGCATTAATGTAACTAATTATAAGTGAGGTCAGAGGGAAAGGTGAAAAAAAAAGTGAGAAAATGGTGTTCGAGCAGATTTTTGCTAGTCCTATCGCCAGTACATGTCGCAAGAGTTAGTTAACCCTTGAATGAAACATTACATAATTAGGTTCAGGTGATTAAAACAATCAACAGTTGACGGTACATGCCGTCAGGTTGGAGCAACACCGGCCGACCTGCTTATGCAACCAAAATATTGGATACGCACAGATTGTCTCCGGGTGGACCATTAGCGCGGCCTGATTTTCTATGCGGGCACTCTCTCTCCGCAAATATATCGGCTTATACAGCGTTGTGTCTCAGTGTCCACAATGCTGGTGAATACTGAGCCGGCTTTTGAGATGCAGCCCTTGATAGTCGCTGCTATGTAACTCTTTAAAAATGAACACAGGGGGTAATTATATTTGTTGACACTTCGACCCACACCTTGAACTTGTGATTTCGAATGATTAGTGAACACTATCACCACTCATTTCTATAGAGGCGTAATAGCTCTGGAGATAGCTGACGGGAGTAGATTAACGTGCACACATTATATAATAACCAAGTCATCAAACTGCCGTATCATCGCGACCCATTACGCGCACTATTCATATGGATCTCTTGAGTTGCGTGCGCAATTAGACATTTGCCGTTGCCAAATCCCCTCTACTGATGAATAATCGAGACGAGCAGAAAAGCCAAAATATGGATATAGTAAAATTCAACCTAATTTTTCTCATTTGACAACCATAGCTCGTATGTCTTCGAAGCAGCAGCAGCATATAGCTTGTTTGCACATGGGTTCGAGCCTCAGCCGAACTTAAAGGTGATTCTCTATTTTGTTCTACCGTTATCAAATATCATTTTTTTAATAGGGACGTAGATAAATGTCACGCTCACGTAACCACCAACAGACGCTCGATAGCATCGTTCATTCTGACGGTGGCGGTAGCAGTCACTGAAAAAGTGCTTCCCAAAAGTAGCGAGGAGGAGCTTGTTCTCTTCTCGAAAAGGCCAATACGCAACCTGGCAACGATAGCAGGGCGCTATAAAACGGATTCATGAGACGGGCCGAACGTCCATACCATTAACACACTTGAACGGTGTCGGGATTCGGCTAGGCGATGATTGAATCAATCCGCCCCCTCCATCTTCACGAAGATCAAGCTTCTTGATTCAGCCGAGCCATCTCGCTCTCTGCTACTTGCATCAGGGTGAATTTCTCTCGGATTTTCGCAGCCAGTAACAGCAATCAGTTATTCATCTTTGGGTTTCGTGCATAGAGCCACGTACGATCTATCGACGCCTGCTTCAGCATTTCGATACTATCTACACCTCTTCTTCTATGATCTGTACAGTACGACACGTAGGACTCAGCAAGCAGTCGCTGTATGAACCTGCCATGGCCTGCAAATTGAATCTCATCAACTCTGCCTTAAGATACGAACCGCATAGCTTGAACCAGCTTATGATAGGCTGACGTACCGTAACGATAAGCAGCAGATTAAGTCGACCAGCACATTTGTAACATTTCACTTCATTCGCGTGTAATCGGCACTTAGCTTTATATAATAGATGGGGCCGGGTTATATATATATGTATACGGTATATGAGCGTGTGTGAGTGTCGATTCGAGTGGGGTCCCGCGGTGGGAATCCTGGCCGAGTGGACCTCTCATCTTGTTCCGCTACTATATTACTGTTACAGAAAGCGAGCCTGTTACACCCTCCCCTAGGCTCACCTCCCATCCAACAGCAAAATGGAGGGCCGGCCCACACAGGCCGCGGAATGCCTTGAAGAGCTAGGTACTCCTTCAACGAGTACTACAAGCGCAGAAATGGTAGCGGTAGCAGTAGTGTTATTACAACTTGGTGGTCCGGGCTTGCTCCTGGAAGGATGTACCGGCAAGGGAGGTCGTAGAGAGCCTCTTGACCGGTCGGTGACAGACCAAACGTGTTCCGTGTGCGTCCTTTACATTTGGCACGTACGACATCGCCCAGACATCGCGTCCCGTGGTGTTCGTGTGTCGAAACCTTGCGGGAACAATCTTTTGGTGCGTGGCTGTCCGGTTCGTCGGTTGTGCCGGTTTGTGACTCCCCGAGTGGTTTCGTGACCCCCGCCAACTACGACGGTGCTGGTTCGTTTCGAGCCAGTGAATAAAGCATCTTACCCGTCGTCAATAATGAGTGTAGCTTCGACAGTATCAATGTATCAATCCATCAGTCGGTCATCCGCCTCCGACAGCTAGCTAACTAAATAATAAGCAATATATATATATATATATGTATAACGAATGATTACAGTTAACGGGGTGACAGCCGAGGAGTCATATGTGAGCCTACGGCCTTAAGAATCTCGAACGTCACCAGGGCGGAATTGCAGCCACGGAGAGAGGTCATTGCCAGCTGCAGGCCTGGTCGTCCTCAACACTTGGTGTCGGACTCACGAATCGGAAGCTCACAGAACGGTCAGCCATGGATCCGAGTGAGGTCATCGTGGAGGAGAGGTCGGTGTTGCGGACTTTGCATATAGATACGGAGAAGCAGTGCGAGGAAAAAGGCATTATCTCTGTGACTGCTCATAGCAATTCGTTGTGCAGTGAGAACAATCAAATGATGTCACCCTAATGATAGTAATAATATGAAGTGGCAATAGCTATGATATTTGAAATCTCAATAGGCCAATATATTGATTGCATCACTAACGACTTACGCTAATGCCAACTCAGACAAACGGTCTAAAGGCAAAATCCTACCCTATATGTAATACTTAACCTGTGCACTACGCAAGTTTTTTTGCTAAATTAATTTCATGTTCGAGGTCATTAGTTGTCAAGCCATCACAGATAGTTTATACTGAGCAGGATTATTCGTTAGGGCTTTGCTCCAGTTATATCGTCGGTCTCAATCAGCATAATCAAGCTTCAGGGGTTCAATCGATCGAGATACATTGCATTCCACAAGATCTTCTCAAAGTGTGCACCACAACTCATATTCTTTATATATCTCTTGATGTTTGTGTGGTCTGTTGTGCTGTTTCGTGCGTATTGCCTCGTTCATACTGCGTTTTCTTCTCGCGTCCGATGGTGGCGTACCGTGGTGGTCTCGGATATCGCAATATATATATATATATATATGCTACTAATTCGCGTTTGTGAAGACGGACCCTCTTCACATGGCTGCTAACCTTAGGGGCCACGTGTACTGTCGGCCTGAGTGGCATTCTGCCTCTGTTAATCATCTCGCCGGAAATGGGGCTTCGCCTGAAGCAAGATGGTGAAACTGGTACGTTGCCTACATTCAAACGAGTGAATAATAGCTAACCGAACATATATTAACGCAATGCGTATAGCTGTCACTATACGCTGTCTAGATATATAGTGCCTGAACTATTAGTTATTGACCAATTATTTCAGAGTCGTCTTGTGCGATCTTTAAGTTAGACCTACGGGGAAGAGTAACGCCTACAGGACGATGCTGGCGTGGATGAACACGGTTACTGTATGCGACTACGGGTGGAACATTCGACTACGAGAGGGAAATGAGACATTGTCGACTACATTTATATACAGTGAATAGTGTGTGTGTGTGCGTGCTAATTTTAGTTATTGGGTCACAGTGAGCTGTTTTGTTCATCCAAACATTTTGAGAACTTTTCTTCAAACGGAACTAAAACTAAGATTATTCTAATGTGTATGAGAGCCATTCTCATTTAGTTTTTACGAGGTGGTCAGCGCTCTGCCAGCTTCTGAACGACTATATACGTTCCATTACGTTAGCAAAAATTAATTAAAATTAAAACGCCATCTATTCGTAATGTGTGGAAACGACCATAATCTCAAGGGCATCAATTACATCTGGAGAATACACCGATTAAATTCGCTAAAAAAAATCGTTAAAAAACCAATGAATACCGTCGGCCTTTGTCCACTTTGTGAATGCAGCCACATGATAAGGGTTTCCACTGTCATCGACAAGCCGCAGGGTGCGTTTTCTCTATAACCTTATAAAATGTCGTGGGTGGAATTCTAGAACAGGCCGACAAGGAGATCACAGTCCAACCTCAGGCGTTCGCAATGGCTGCAATAGTTGTCACTACCCGTTCGCTCGTGAGATGTCCTGAGGTGACATCACTTCCTCTGTGTTCTCCAGCGGTCCAGTTGTCCCTCGAAGATCGGTTACATCACGGGGAAACATTTTGCCGGGTAGAGACCTCCCCTTCAAGAGTTCTCAGTAAATTTTGGATGAATTTCATTCGGGCTTGCTGTTTAAAGAAACATGAATTCATTACTGAACGCTGATTGCCAGCACTAAAGATGTTTTAACTTGATAGGTTCAATGTCTGTCCTAAGAGACTGAACCAGCACTGAGCTGCATGTTGACAAAAGACTCAGATAATGACCGCTATGACGCATAGTTCAAAGGTTATCAGAGTCTTCCGATGGGCAAAGTATCTCCGAACGATCTGATAAATTCACGGCTATATCACCAGAACCTTTGCCTCGTCTGCGACTTGAAGACCCCTTAGCAGACAGACTCATGGATTCTGAGTGTATAATTGAATACATATGTCACGGTGTCTCCATTCGCCTCTATTGTCTGACGCATTGAGGTATGCATCGTTGTGTGTCTCTGCGGTCGGAAAGAAGCCTGTCCGTCTTATTAATTCAATCAGTTCCCTGGCTGGCGATTGCCTAATACGAGGATTTCCACATGGAAACGACACGGCTTGGATAAGATACGATACCGTAGTCGTCGTAGTTGCTGTTGAGTAAATGCTGATTGGCTGGGCGTCAATTAGATCAAGCAAACACTGTAACGCTGATCGTGGACACACGTCACGGAAAACGCAATGACCACGATGACAGCTATTCTTGAAGCTAACCTAACCATTATACGTAGAAGGGATCCAATTTAGTAAAGTTGGTCGATTTGACAGAAAGAAGCATGATCATAGATGAATGATTAGTGCAACACACCCGAGTAATTAACTAGCTAGCACAATGTGCGCAACGGTAGCAAGTTTAAATATATCAGCCGCGAGGTTAAGGCGGCCAGAGGGGAAGTTCAATATCGAGCGCCGAATTATTAAGCGCACCTCAGGAAAACCTTCCCAACTGCATTACATTTTGATGAAATGTATGAGCAATATTTCGTGAAGAAAAATTGAAGAATAACTGGGATCAAGTTCGTTGAACGATTCCTTTCGGGATACGCGAGACGATACGAGCTAGATTATATTTAAGAAATCCCCTAGTTATTTAAAGCGCATTGATCTGTATCCAATGTTAGTGTCGTAGTGCCTTATCCTATAGACAATTGTATTGTTGTGCGTCTCATTTTAATGTCCGTCATCTCGTTTGCGTGGCTAGAAAAATGGCTAAAACGTGGACTGAAAATGCCAAACCGGAGACCTGGTTTCATTTAGCGATTTACCTATGACCTATGAATAGCCGATGCTGAAACTGCTTTGCACATTTGGAGACGCATCTTTGGGCTTATTAAAGTTAAATTTTAGGCATCTTTAGTTTAATTATTAGGCCAAAATGCCAACCGGATAAAGAAGAAGCCAATCGAATGAAGCGTAACTGGATCATTATATCAAGCTGTTTAATTATGAAAGTGTCGCGTTTGGGAAGAGTGGGGAGGAAAGGGTAATTAGCTCCGCGTTATTTCAAAGGGACACGTCAATGCCTATCCATTAATTGGGATACGGCACAGATCTTGGAAATGCTAAACCCGCACGCCCAGAGTCACAGTTCTCATATATACTTCAGTGCCCTCAATAATAACGTTTATACAAGATGAATCCGAAGGGTTATCTCGATCTATTGTATCATTTCATTGTGTATCAGTTGTACCAAGACTGGTCATTCAAGACTGGTTACTGCGTATGCAGTGTCTAGAAACTCGACTCAGTGACTAGCCCAAGTAATAAGAACATAATGTGTGTATTGTTTATTCAGATGAGTAATAGTCACCCGCGTTAGTAATCCGCTATTAACGGCTCTGGGCACCAGTTTGCTCAGTGTTTCATCCAAGGTCAAGGTCGGGATATTAATTTGTCTTGGTGTACGTCTGACTCAAAACACTACTCATCTATTGCTTTAATTAGCTGTCCGGAGAGATGTAGAGGTTAAGCAGTCCAAACAGCTAAACTTGGTGATGTCAAACTAACCCGCCTACCAGCCATTACTCGTTCTTGATAATATCTCCGATGAGACATCGCACTGAGCTGCGGTCAGTTTAATGCGTAGCGTTTTACGACAAGATACTTTTCAATTGTTTCATTTATTGTTGTTAGGCATTGTCACTGTAATTATACCAAATGCCCTTCAGGCTCCATATCAGAGGAGACCAAAGCTTTTTCGCGAGCTATTATAAGATCTGGTCAAATACAAATCGCCGTGAATGACCAGTTCGTCTTTCTCGCGCGTGCCAGAAGAAAGATCTCTAGAATTAGATTTCGAAACGTGACTATTCTAAGGTCCAACAAACGAACCTATTGATTCTATGAGAATGCTTCGTGTGCCATTTCGAATCATGAGTCTCCATACGGATTTTGTACGGGAAGCATAAAATTATTTTTCGACATTTGTGACCAAGATAATAGTTTGTAGTATTGTGTCGTCATATCCGTTTAGTGAGAATCGAACTAGAATGAGCTTTATTCCTTGACAATTACGCAACCGCTATCGAGTTATACTATTTGCGGACACGTAAACGTGTGTAGTGATCTAACGTTCTTTAAGTGGCGGTATTAAGTAGTCGAGACAATAACTCACTATATGGAAACTGCTTTTCTCAGGCGGGAGCACCCTCAGGCTTCTGCTGGGTTTTGCTGTCGGTGGACTTCTCGGTGACGTCTTTCTACATCTTCTACCCGAGTCGGTTGAGATATTAAGGAGCTCAGGTATTTAATACACAAGTATAAATATTATACACATACTCATGCTGTGCTAAGTGTCCTCAAAGGCTGAACCGGTTTATAGTTTTTGTCTGGCATTTCACCTGATCTGTGTCGAGTGGCTGCATCGTAACACGCCGCATTGTGCATGAATTTTTCGTAATTATTACACACAGTGTCTACGGTTTCAGCGATGTGATGTCACAGATCTCGTCGAACACCGCTTTAATACGATTTTATACTTTTATACATCCTATGTTAAATAATGGTAGTAGGTGTCTGGGTTGCATTACTGATAGCTATATAAGTCGAGAAGTGAACCCGTGTTCCAATAATGAAGGGATGTATCAGATTAGGTAGATTCTCAATGGTTTCTTTTCGATGACAGGAATAACCATTTATCTCATGGTGAAGATTATTACTGGGGGGTTCGTTATCAGGGAGACGACATTTCAACTTACTAGCCTTGTGCGTCCCATCTATTAATGAAACTATCGTTGACACGAACCACTATCACTGTTCCGGCAATTGTATTCCTTAAATTGCACTAACAAAATTTAACAGCTTTAGTAACTCCGTCGTTATCGATTTGACCACGTGACTGACAAACTGTATCGATCTCATTGTTGACTCACAGCACTGATGTCATCCAAAGTAATATTCAAATTTAGTACGGGATGGCGTCCCAAGCCGAAGCTGTTGGGGGTTTAGTCAGTAGGAATCTGACACTCCCACTCGAATACTTGTGAAGAGTGGTGCCTATGTAAGGTTTGCCCTTAACCTCAGTATAAAAAAAAAGCACTGATGCATAGGGATATTCCTCATACGGGATATTGTTCACGACCGCTGCGAATGACTACTTGAATGGACGGTGCTAATTGTACCTATGTATGGGTCGTTACGTTTTGCTTAGGTGGATACACGAGTGACGAATCTGCTCTGCGGGCCTGTGGCATATGGACCCTTGTGGGACTCTTCACGTTTATCCTGGTCGAACTGCTGTTCGCCGCCCATCAGCGTTTGCAGGTCAGTACCTATGAACATACATGCATCTTGCATGACGTTTACGAAACATTCGTATTGTATTTCTCTATGTTTGTCTCGGTCAACTTGTGCATTTACATTTACCGCAGTGACGTACCTTGTCCCCCGCCCCCCATATGTATAATAACGAGAGAGACTGTCGTCCTAATGGCTCGAATGGCCTCAATCACCTTGGCGAAAAACAAAAAAAAACAGCGCCAGCTCGTCGAAACCGTCCAAGCCAACATTATACGATACATTCCCGCTTGGCGTGAGGTAGTTGAGTAGAACTGTCAGCTCAGGCTATATACACTTGTTGAGCTTCGCTTTCTGTAAAGTGTAAGTAACTGTAAAAGTCGGCCTTCATTTTTGTGCATTGACTGGTGCAGGAGCAGTATGAGCTAGGCGAATCAAAGAAGGATGATGATCACACGATACACAGCAATGGAGTGGTCGATTCGGGCGGGACTGCCGGGAACAGCCTCAATGGAAATCCCAGCCATCACAATGCTAATGGATCAGTTCCAGGGAACAAAACGAGGCCAAGGAGCGATAGCTCAGATCTCATTCACATTTCAGGTTCGGTCGGTCTACATATTCATGTTTGACTGTGGGTATTATTAATTAGTAGTAATATTATGAAACAGGTCATAATGGTAAAAGGCATGTAAAGTGTATATTTTCATTTAATTGATAGAGGGACAGTATTAATTAATTAGAAGTTCCGTTAGTCAGGATGCGTCTTTTTCCTTTTCTGAATATATGTAGAATATATCTTTAGATAGCTTTGGAACGCTCTCAAACATAGGATATGTATCATGTAAAAGCTGTCCGGCTTTGTTGTAAAAGCTGTTGTTGGGAAACACTTTCATACGAGATAATTATTATTCTATATTACAATGATGAAATTAGGAATCATAAAATATACTGACGTAAAACATATTCAGTTATATTAGTTCTTTAAACGGGTTCGCACCCGTCAACTCACTCATTCAAGTGAATATCTAAGCGAAATAGAGTATTTGATTGCACTAGAAAAATGGTTTTTGGTTCTTTCAGGTTATCTAAATCTCCTGGCAAACAGCATTGATAATTTCAGTCACGGACTTGCAGTGGCTGGAAGCTTCTTGGCAGGAACGAAGGTTGGTAATACATCGAAGGGATTATCAATTATATATATATATATATAGTTAAAAATATGACTCCAGAGTTAACCTCGAGCTGGGACAGGCTTTTCGGACATCTTCTTGACCTTGCATCAATAAGATAGCGATACTCAGTCGGAAACTCAGTAATCAATGGAATTTTATTATTATTATTATTATTATTATTATTATTATTATTATATAGCTGTTGTTAGTTCACCTGGTTTGGCAAGCCTGAATAGCATCCAGCGATAAGCCAGCACGGACAATCAACCTCTCCTTCATAACCTCTGTTGGGAATCTGTGTCAATTTGAAACAGGTCGGCTTGATTACAACGTTCGCAATCCTGCTACACGAAATACCTCACGAAGTCGGGGATTTTGCGATTTTGCTCAAGTCGGGCTTCTCACGGTGGCAGGTCAGTGGTCCTTCATCGCAATGCGATATTTTATATATAGATATATATATATACGAATAATAAAATACAACAAAATAACGTCATTAACTTATTTAATGTGATATATATATATATATATATATTTATATATCATATTAAATACGTTCACAACGTTATTTTGTTATATTTTATTTAATTCCTCTCAGCATCGCACACAGTTTTTATGTCACTCAAGAAATTACCTAATTCACATTATAGGCAAGACACAATCTGCTTGAATTGCATTTTACACCCCGCATCATATGCACCCGTCATTTTAGTAGTGTCTGGCCCTCGGACCTCCACCCATCATAACAATAAACCGATTCCCCGAACTTGTTTCTAATATATCCGGCGATTTTTCCTTATCGTGCCCCTTGCAGGCGGCCCGTGCCCAGTTAAGTACAGCAGCAGTTGGCGTCCTCGGTGCCGTAGCTGCCCTGTCCGTTGAGCGAGTCGAGTCGTTGGGCAGGTATGTACAACATTTGCATTAGTGGACTTGGTCGTTCAATGCGACAAATTGGTGGACGTTGGCCATGCCACCAAACGATTATATGACACGTTCAGAATTGTGTTTTTTTTCAAACGTGTAAACGTTCCACGTTGCTTATTGGCCGCCACGTGGAACGTTTACGTGCTTCATAGCTCGCTTCCGACGCTCGCTGTGCACCCACGCATCGGAAGCGATCTCTCGAAGGATTGCGAACGCAGAGGATCGAGAAGCAGAGCGATGTCAAAGAATATATTTCCACTCAGTTTAGGAAGGTTTCAATTTCGTTCTGCGTATAGCTATTGTTTTTCTTGCAAATGAATGGATAATACTTGGTTCGCTGTTGCTGGTGGTTTCTCTAGCCATAGTATAATGTTCCTTTGCCTTGGTGATTCTGGCAGTTGCACCTCGTGGATTTTGCCGTTTACGGCTGGAGGGTTCATCAACATTGCGCTCATCGGAGTGCTACCTGAGCTCTTAAAGGAACGCAACCCCAAGTGAGTAAACAGATATTATTACAGCTATCTGCGGATATTTGGCAAGATATTCGATTATACCTTACGGCTCCAGAAGATCTTCGCGAGCTTGCTTTTTTTTCCGATATCACTTTCAGCGAATGTTTGTTATTGTTGTTGTTTTCCTGGCTATTATTTCAAAGCGGTATTTTTACCATATTTCGTAACACTAACAAACCGTGCAGCGGTCCCGAGACGTTTCAGCCTTCAGACAAAAGCGGAACTAGTTTGCGGGTTGATCTTGCTGGTCAAGCTACGTACCGATTTCTTCAAAAATACTCGTATGTCCACACTCACAACGGTGACTAATTCCTAATTATTCGTATAGTAGATATTTAGCAGGACGCCGTATATCTAACATCGTAGTAAGTACTTGGAAGCTAAGCTACAAATTGTCTATTCGTACGATTTCAGGGAGTCGTTGAAACAGTTCTTCTGTGTATTCCTGGGCCTTTCGCTGATGGCCGCTGTTCAAGTGCTCACGCACTGAAGACAGTTCATTCTAAAACCTCCCAAACTTGCTCCCAAAAGGAAAGAACATTTCTTCCGAGCTTGAAGAGAGCCACGTGTTCGCAACCCTCGAAGGCGGATTTCTCTGAGGTTGCAGATATTGTATTTCTGAACTCTGCTCAACGCGACTCCGCTATTTTCGAAAAAGCATATACGTAGATGTGCTTATTGTTAATTCTTGTTTCATCTCGCAGCACACGACAACAACAATACCTTAAGCCACCGGAAACATGGAAAGATAGTTAGAGGGAGAACAAGGCCCAATGTGAAGACTTGAGCGACCACTTCCACTCGTTGTGAGCAACCCGTTCTTCTCCGTGGCTACGGTAATGATCGTTTTTAATAGAAAGCCACTGTTCAGCTTTGTCCCTGCGTTGCTCGCTGAAAATCGTCGTGCAATAAATACTATAGATAAGTATATATGATTCATAGCGAGAACTTCATACGTGACAGGAGAAAATTAGCTCGCCTGTTATTTTAATCGTGGTGCCATATATTCTGTATGTTGATCATTGCGATCATCAATAGTTAGGTTGTTACCCTTTTTATATTACTATTGCAGTGCAGTGAATAGAGATGAGAAGCAGTATAAACATATTCAACAATGACACCCTGTATTGACACGACAGAAGAGTGGACACCAACGACATACAGCCTATTTGATTTTGAGTAATTAGATTAATGCAATTGACACACACATATCATCACTTTGTCTCTGTGAGAAGTGGTTAACAATGTTTTTTAACGCTATTGTGTTCAATTTCACATGATATTATGGTTATTGAGAGACATACGATTACGAATCGTTCTGGAAATGCGAAAATTTTGGGTAAGATTCAACAAGAGGGAAAGGCAAGAGGAATCACAAGAATGATAATAATAATAATATCAAATGATGAAAGTAATAATATATATATGCTGTTGTACAGATTATGAATACAGCTGGTTTAAGACAAACACCGACTGAACACATTATTTAAGTACCAAAGCAGGCAGCTATATATATATATATATATATATATATATACTAGTGAACAACAAGATACTCTACCGCATTGTGTATTAATATAATAAATGATATTTTGAAGAAATAATGACACGCTCACTAAATGAACGAAAGTTTTCTTCATTTATTTATTTTATAAGCTTGTCTCATTGTCGGAAGCCATACACTCGAATTGTTGCTACTTTGCTAGTATTAAATCTTGATGTAGTCACACTATCATATATATATATATATATATATATATATATATATATATATATATATATATATATATATATATATATATATATATATATATACAGGGAATGCAACAGCTATAACTCAGTCGAAATGTCGCGGTAGTGATTTAACATAAGGATGCCGTCATTTTCCGCAATAATCGGTTTTTAAGGAATTTTTTTCTGGGAATCCGGCCACGTTGTTTGCTATGAATGTTTGACCAGCTGAGGTGACCCCAATACGGCAAGGGCTTGTCAATACAGTGCTAGCAATAGTCTAGCATAGTCGTTTTAGAAATCACTCGATTTGTCCAAATTGATAGAATACCATAATGCAATACAAAGTTTTGTCCTGTTAACGACACTGCAGTTTTTCACAATGGTTAAGTTCTCGTTATCGCTGATAGTATTTGTAATCTGCTTTGAGCAACTGTGCGTGGCAACTCACCGTATATTGGGGCATTTAGACTGGATTATATTCTTTTTCAAGTATATACATATCTACAGATTTTTAAGACACAAGGAATGAAGGTAGAAGGCGTTTGCTATTCGTTCATGGCGATTGTCTACGCTTCACGTGAAAACGTTTTAGCTCAGGTGAGTGCCCTAGTCTCACGAGGAAAGGAACTCAAGGCAATTCCTGTGTATATCCTGAATGCGGGAAGTACAAGATGCACCGACAGCACCGTGCCCATCGGAAGAATGTCCAACCCCCAGAACAGGAAGGTACCAGAGTCTCTGCGAAGGTTGCCCGTAGTGCGTCATCTCGAATGATTTCCGCCCGTCTTAGTGTCCCTTTGTAGCCGCAGCCCCAAATGGAAAAACCACAACTAGGAAGCGGCAGGAGCAGGGTCTTATAAACAAGAGCAAGCCTCTGGTGGGTGTGCCCGGGTCCTTGAGCCGTTGAATCGACGAGATGACAGCACAGCATTTTGCAGAGGGAACTGCAAGGTGATCCCGCCACCTGAGCGTCTCGAGGTTAAAGTTAAAGCAAGGCATTTTACTACAGGTGACAACGTTAGCTCAACTCCACAGGTATGAGCCGAAACATGTTCCTGATGTCATTGAGCCTAGCGAAACAACGTGACACCTATTTTGATGGCATCGATTACTAGGGCAAACCTTTCGAAAACCTTTACGACTCTCTGCACTGCGATAAGAGCCGCATGTATGTCCCGTCGGATCTCGCAAGGTCGGATATGACCTTGCGGAGTAACGACAATCGTCGGCGTAAGCAAACACCTTAGAAGACTTCTCGGAAGAACTATGGATCAGTACGAAGTCAACGAGAATATTGAACATAAAAAGTTCCAGAATGGAGCCCTGTGGGGTACCCAGGTCTATTATACGTGTCGTGGAGTCCGTGTCGCCGACCCTTACCGCCTGTCTTCTACAGAAAGGGTATGAGGGGAACCATGACGTCCAGAAACACTACTGTGGAATGCTACTTCCGAAAACCAAACTGAGCTGGCGACAATAAGTAAATAGAAGCGGGATATCACTCCGGTATGTACAAAACCACCTTTTCAAAGACCTCATATAGGTTGTCGACAAGAGATACAGGTCGGTAATTTGGGGGTAGCTTGCGGTCTCCTTCGTGTTTGAACAGAAGAATAATCGTCAGCATCTTAAGCTTAGGAGCTTTTCATTGATCGGTTTAAAACAATTGGCCGCTGATGAGTAAGAGATGTCGCCGATAACGATATTAGTTTGCTAGGGACTCCGGCCGCACCCATATAACAGCCTGCCTTCGTCGACTCGAGTGCCCTTCGTACTTCCGCTACTTCGACGGGCGCGACGGTAACACGGGGCTTGTGACTTGTCCAGATTGAGGCTAATTCAGAGCGGATGTCCTCGTGCAACTCGACCGCCTCCAAAGTTTTTGAAGCCACTGTCGTGAAGTACCAGTTCAATTCGTTAGCGATCTCCTAAGGAGAGTCTAATAGATCCGACTTTCCCCTCAAGGAGAGTGTTAGGGCAAAACATCCGCACCTTTTCCTTACCACATGTGGAGTTGGTATTTTGGAAATTAATCAATTCTCAAGGCTGCTTGGTGTTCCCGTTAGACTTTCAGAACCTGGTTTTGAAGAGGGACAACCTTGCATACATAAGCTCCCGCTTGACCTGGATACGCTGTTGATAATAGGCTGATTCCTCTGTACCAAAAGCGAACTGCCAACGATACAACTTATTGGCACTACGACGCATTCTCCGAATCCTGGCCGCGAATTGCAATCTCTTCTGGTGCCGGAGAGAATTAACCATCACTGTTGAGAAGCAGCGGTTGTATTCTGCGGAGACCAGTCTGCTGGAGGCCTCGAACAGGGAATCAGTGACCTCAGCATCGCGGACTGCGAGCCAACCTAATCGGCCCATTCGTGTCACAAAGTGCTCAGTACAACTCGCGTCCAAAACACACTGAATTATCTAGAACCAAAATAATGGATAGTACCATTAGTATTAAGCATTCTATGCAGTTCCTTTAATAAATCAATGAAGCCTTACCTTACCTTACCACAATACATACCTTGCTAAAGCTATGATATGATCTGAGCTTAATTAATAAGATAAAATTTCGAAACCTGGAGTATAATTCGCCCGTTGTTCTCAAGCTCTGGACATTTCCACTCCAATCATGAGCTAAACAATGGTGGCCCATTTAAGCACGATTGCTTCACCAGCAATCCATTCATCGGCGTAATAAATATGCATGTGAGAAAATAGTGCATTGATCAAACGAACAGAGATCTAAAGCACAGGTGGAATGATTATTAAAATACTAATTTATATATCATTTCGATGGGTCGATCGCCAATCGACCATCATTTAACATCATCTACAGCCTGGTTGTTCTGTAGTGGCTATCGCGGTTTAACTCTGCAAGTCATCGAGGTATCAGAGCTTAATTATATCTTCGCCCGGAAGATAGACAATATTGTGTATTGGACGGTGATAATAATTGTAATACACGATAACTTACGTCCCGTAGACGTTAAATGTTGGCTGTGGGTCAGCCCGGAAAATCTATTTTTTTTAACACACGATAGCTTACCTTCGACATAGCTCCCAAGGGTGACTCCGCATGGGATATGATTGGTAACTTGTTTTGCCATAATCGCCTGCGCAACATCCTCAAGTTGGGAAATGATCCCAAGATACGACAAATACAACAGAGAGAGAGCGACCTTAGAATGAGCGCTCAATTGGTCAGCGAGGCTGCAAATGTCTTTTGTTGTTCTGGAAACTTCGTGAAGAAACTGAAAAAAATCACGCCGCAATATTTATGGTCAACATTAAGTTAAATATAATATTCGAATAGGCACTGAACGATATCTGAACTACTTCAAAAAAGGAGGACGCCTTTCATAATTTCCCTCACAATATATATATGTAATACTATATTGTAGCTTATATTTCATAGAATAATTTCAATAATTTGATTTTACAGTCTGTAAATGCGCACGTCCCTAGAATTGCTGCTGTTTTTCTCGACTCGGTAGAAAGTAACGTGACGCAAGCGATATAACATGTTTTGCTCATTACTACGTTAGTTAATTCGTTAATTATGCGCATATATTTCACCGACAAAAAATAATAAACACCGTCCAGGTATTGGCAATTGTGCCAGTAGTAATTAGTCAATTCAAACATAGCCACGACACATACCCGCACTACATGATTGATAGATTGATTAAATGAAGAAGGTCCTTAATTGCTGAAATGGGACATGATTACTCTATCAATGTAATAATAACGTCTAATGATCGGGAAATATTTGTGTGGTTGCATCAAATAGATTACTATTCATATGAGCCCCAATGGTGTATAAATGCCCTGGCTCATCCTTTCTTCATTTAATGAGAAGTGGGAAGCTCAAGCTAACAACGTCATAAACTTGTTATGACTCTCTACCGTGAATAGTATGAATATATATATATATATATATATATATATAAATAGCCGCCTTCATATATACGCTTTGGGCAATGGGAATAAGCGACAACAAATCTATGAAACTGGATAGAAAATTGTCCATCTCCTCCGTATATTTTTGCGAAAGTTATTGAGCCTAATGACTTGAGAACCGAAGCTAGTTCTTGCAGACCTTTTTTTTGGATCGAGCTATTGGAGAAGAGCCGGCAAGTTAATTTTGGTGTTATAATTTATCACAATTGTGATGTGTGGACGTGTTGTTGACAATTCTGGGTGGAAAGTTTTCGAGAGGCAAGTGCCCAGACGCAGCAGACATATCAACAGGCGTCACCTCTCGTCAGGATAACTAGCTAATCTGCAGACAACGGGTAATAATTATAGGGGTTCGTTTTAATCCTCTTTTCGACTTCTTCTCACGCTCTCTGTGTACCTTTCTTTGTCAATACCTTTGTAACAAATCTGTCCATAATTCTCCAGTTGCCTCTGCTTACAACGAGCAGCATAGTGTCGACTCAATATTCGATCTGAGGCATTGCGCCAAGGGATTCTACCAGCTCGTTTCTTTATTTCTGAAATCTATCACACACACCCAGAACGTATGTTCCACAGTATCCACAATCGCTCCCTCACAGTTTTGACAGGTAGGTGTCTCCTTTTTCGCAAATCTATGGAGGTATTGTCCGAAGTCCCCAATGACCGGTCAGCATCTGGGGGTGGTGTAGTAGTAGTTAATCTGGCCGTGTTTTCGCGTCACCCATTTGATAACATCCGTAATAAATTTGCGGATGCCCCCTCCCAAGCAAATGTTCGAGTTCATCCATTTTCTTGACCATCCTTCCAGGGACTCCTGGGGGAGTTCATCCTTTTTCAGTGTCAGCCTTTTGTCCTCGTAGATCTTGACTCTTTCTAATGCTTTAAGCTCCCAGGGCACCGAGCGACTCAAGAGCAAGGCGGCAGTCGTAGAGTGTATGCGCAGCTGATTCGTACGGCCATCTTCCTCTGAGTGTTTTGGACTTCTAGTTACATTTTAGTAAACTTCAGTAAGAGCTTTCTTCCAAATGGTCTTCCGTTGTGTCTTGCAGTTTCCTTCGAATGTGATTCGAGTCCTTGCCGATTATCACCGCGGCCAGATAATCAGCATACGCTACTAATTTAACTTCCGCCATATATTTCTACTCGAGTATGCCATTATACCCAATGTTCCACAAGAGAGGACCCAGGACGGGGCGTTAGGGAACCCTTTGGTCACTTTATATATGGTGCCATCATGGACTACATCTCTGTCGCTCAGGTAGCTACTGATAACTCTTAAAGTTAAGTATGAGGAAACACCCTTGTCATTTAGTCTGTTCTGAAGGACGTCCCATGGAGTTGAAAGAGTTGAGCATTTTAGATATCGAAGACGATCAGAGCGCAGAGGCCTCTTGATTTTATGTGTTCGTTTAGCGCTACGTTCAAAACGTTATTGATGGCATCGACGGTCGATTTACCATGTACGAACCAAATTGATCCGTCGAAAGCAGGTTTTTGTCCCTGGGCACGAACTGAGGGTATGCTTGATATTGTTAATGTGCACTGGCCCCGCCAAGCATTCATTAAGACTAAATTCATGAGGAATAATATACGGAAAGCAAGAAAGGCCAGAATAGTAATAATGAACGAAGAGGACCTCCGTACAGAGAAGATTAATATCTGATCTTAATAATAAGATATTCGATACCCAATTCCCAGATCTGCACAAACTGAAAGATCACCCCAACGGTAAGAAACCCATTCGAATTCATTTTCGGATTTGTTTGGGGAAAAGTATACTCCTATCACTCCGATGCCCTGGACGTCCATCCAGACAACTCCGTTGCCTTTGCCCGTTTTTGTTATCGCTGCCCTGTTTCTGTCTGCTAAAATGGTGACATCCGATTTCACGTCGGCTGGCCAGCTACTCATTTCGCATCTGTTAGGTTCGGCGACAATGCTTAGATCTATTCCCAGTATAATAACTGTCTGGTCCAGTAATTCGTCCGCAGCCCGCCTTCTTTTTAGGTTGGTCTGTATAACTTTAACCATATTTATTGCCTTTCGGAGCTGTGACTCTGTTTGTTAGTCAGTTTTTTTTACTTCGTCTCCATACCTGGGACACTTGAGACTGTTTACTCGGTGTGCCTATGATTTACAGTGCATGCAGAATATATCCTCTTTGCAGTCTTTTGCCTTGTGGCCACCTTTGGAGCATTTGACGCATTTTACCGTGTCTGCTTTCTTTCCTTTGCAGTCTACCCCGCAGTGCCCTGAACTAAGGCAGTTTGAGCAGATTTTGAGATGAATTAGTTTTTCCACTTGACACCAGAGTCGTCCGATCTTAACCTCCGATCTGTGGCTGGCGTCAAGTCCTCGTGCTTTGTCCCAATTGGTTTTTACAATCGCTGTGTCCAGATTCCATTGTAGTTTCTACGCGGTGAGTCTACTTGGTGCATTGGTACCTCTAGAGCCTTAGCGATATCGCTGATGATCGTGGACGCGTCGAAGCCCCTGACGATGACTTTGTGGTTATTACTCTCCTCACGCGATTCCACATTTAGGTTGGTTGCACTGGCGATATTCGCTTCGAACTGCGTTACAGTAGCGTTCTTGCCAGGTTTGACGAGTAATCTGATCTTTCCTTCGCCGTCACTGAGAATCCTCCTGATCTCGACCCCGCTTTCTTCTGAAGTAACCTGTTCCTTCACTTTTGCCGGGATCTCTGCGTAGTTTGCTTAACTTGCTGTTAACAGCAAGCGATCACCAGTACATCTTTTTCTCCATCAATCCAGGAATGTTTATTGCTAAAAAACCCCCAGTTCAAAGGGAAGAGCTAACGAATGGTGTGGCCCTTTGTCTTCAAGTTAAACTTAGTGGTTCGTGCGCCGCTTTAAGGTACACACCTTAGCTCTGCTGTCTTATTCTATGCAATACTCATATCAGAAATGGTTCTGTACGGGGGTCTTCCTTTCCCAATAAAATGAATAAAACAATGGAGAGACTGGAACAGTGAATCGATTTCTCACTCCAGCATGTTGTCTCCATCGATCGATGGCAGTTACAGGCCAACTATACCGTGGCTAGCTTTCAAATCTGAACTTTGTCCTCTGAAACTTTTTCGGCGACTATTTATACTTGAAATAGACCAAAAATATTTGGAAGGGTGACTTGAAATTATGGTTTTGGCGAAAAATAATAAATATGTGGGTATTTGAATATGTGATTGAAGTGCTTCTCGAGCGGGCTAAAAATGCTTTAGAATTCATGAAAGCACCAAACCTTAAAGCTATACGTTGCTTTAGGTAGGTGCATGAGACCTTGCGATGTCTAAGCGTCCACCAGAACCAAGAATGATCAACCCTCGAAATTTAATAAAGTTAAGTAATATCTTAGGAATATGCCAACACAACTATTCCTATTGGCCCCAACTGTGAGTGTTCCAAGTCATCCATTATATTATACTGCTGTGGTGTGATTTCGGACAAGCTTCGCATGATATTTCATCTGATATCTCGTTATATCTATCTATGGGCTGGCTGAGTAATTATTGGTGGACAGTCGGTCTCCTCAAGCGATCAATCCGTAACAGCCTGCAAATCGATGGATCAAGGTCGTGCTCCGTATTGCTCGTCCATAGAGATTCCATTGTTCTATTGCACTATCACTCAATGGTATCCCTGTTTCTAACGTAGGGGGGGATTATCTCTATACAGGTTGTAAATAGGAAGGTTGACGTCGATACTGTGTCTACCGTATCTGTGTATGCTAGAGGCAGACAACCGATGTTATTCGGCGTTGTTTTGGAGATTAATATCTCACTTTTAAACTTTGAGAGGGACGATGAGATGAAAGATATGATCTCCCGCTATCGTATAAGCTATGTCTAAACATGGAAATGTGTAATCGAAGCCATTTTAGTAGGTAACGTTGTCAAATACGACGATTTCAAGTGGCCGCACTATTGCGCTGTATAACTTTCCCCACAGAATCGTCGCATAGCCGCGAGCGCTGCTAACATCACTATCATAGAAGAAACAGCTAATTAACAGCATCTCCATGTTGCTTACTATATTTTTTTGCTTTTAATTGTAGGACTTCCAGTGAGTAACTGAGTCTCGAATATTTTGTTTTTTTGTATATATATAAATATATATGTATCTATATATATGATATAGAGGCATGTCCTTATTCCATATTATTGTGTGTCATATATATATATATATATATATATATATGAGTGCGAATGTGTCATTCTATGACGGCGCCGGCCTGACATCGTCGCCAACTGCGTCACCAATTGTTGCAGATTATATATATATATATATATATATATGTCGGGACGCCCAGAAAATTCTCATATCGCTAACATGCAGAAAATGATGTAACGAATACCCAGGCGAAGCTGCAGGCGAGGAGAGGCCCTCACAGAAGAAACTTAAGTAACATTCAAGCTAGCCGAATATGAGGCGAAGGTCTGAAGAAGCCACAGAACAGATGATAACAAGTTTTTAGAATGGATGCATTCTCAAACAAAAAAAGGAAATACAGTAAGTTTGTATTAATGCGAGCATGCGAACAGTGTTTTTACTGCCCGCGTCAGGCAAAGTCACCAGGGGTCAAGCCCGATGAAAAAATATTTGGCGACGGTTTTCATTGGAGGCCCGTGGGCTGCCGACAAGCTTCAGCCACTCTCAGGATGGTGGTGGGGAGTTTTGTTAATGAATGCATTCTTAAATAATAATATAAATAAATAATATAGCTTATATCAGTCCGAGTATGCTCAGACGAGCTGATCTTAATTCATGGTAGTTATTTGTTAGCAAATTGTAAAGACCACATTTTTGAATCGAGCCATCTTAATTGAGCTTAAGCGAACGTGTCTGGGTGTCTGTGCAGATTTGTTTTACGTATAAGTCTATATATCGTAGGCACTCGGAGGAAAGATGACCTTATGATTAGTAATCAGCCCTAGGTTCCAGCGCCGTGGTCCAAAAATCGACCTACGTTACCTCCACGACCACTAGTGATTGATCAACGACATCACATTACAAATGCACGGCAGGGGCAAATGATTTGATGTGGAAAGTATTTATGTTTCATAGGAGATGATTGCCGTGACCAATATGCACGTGTGATGATGCTTCTTAAATTCATACTGAACACTGTTCGAACGCAAACGCGCACGTGGCCGCTTGTATGCATATATATATATATATATATATATATATATATATATATGTATATATATTAGGTTGATTCATAAGGAATTTTGTATTTTTCCTTACCTTGAGTTGCTGTATCTTTTGAAAGAGTGAGCGTATCTTCATGAATATAGCGACCCTCGTTTTCTATAACTCGCGCCCATCTATCAGGCAGCATATCGATCCCGCGGCGGAAAAACGCCTCATCGTGTGAAGCGATCCACTCGTCTAACCAATTTCTGACCTCTCCTTCTGTCTTGAAGCGCTTCCCCCGCAAGCCGCTCTCCATCGCTCTGAATAGGTGGTAATCTGATGGGGCAATGTCCGAGCTATACGCCGGGTGTGGCAAAATTTCCCAGCCAAGGTCATTTATTGTATGGCGGGTCGCCAAAGCAACATGGGCCCTAGAGTTGTCATGTTGCAATGTCACTTTCCGTTGTCCTTCGCTCCTCCACGGCCTTTTCCTGTCAATTTCTCGGCTTAGTTTTCTGAGTTGTCCTCTGTACCGATCAGCGTTGATCGTTTCGCCAGGTTTGAGAAGCTCATAATAGAGCACCCCCTTCTGATCCCACCAAATGCAAAGCATTACCTTAGAGCACTCGTTTTTAATACTTTGGGGATTATCGTAGAATATCCATTTTTCATCTCCTGTAACGATTTTATGTAAAAAGTTCTTCATTGTTTGCCGAGCAAGGAGAGAAGAACAAATGGCGAGTCGGTCTGTCTCTCGTGGCTGTCCCGAACGTCTTTTGTTATTCAAATCGAAATCTCCAGCTCTAAAGCGCTTAAACCATTTTTGACAGACTCGTAGTGATACTGCAGACTCCCCCTCTGTTTCCCACACAATCCTCGTGGTCTCGGCTGGATTATTCCCAGTAAGAAAATAGTGAAGAAGACAATGTCGGATATGTAGGATCTTCGTCTCCATAGTCGACCCAGTGATCGAGTCAACCGCTACTGATAAAACACAGACAAAATATAAACAGTTGTCTGCTGCGCATTTGATTCGAAAGAAACCCGCCCAATTTGAAATCCATAACGTTCGTGTTGGTGAAACAGAACTTACGCAACTTCAAAGATAGTCGAACTTGCTCAAAAATCAATATTATATATATATATATAATATTGGTTTTTGATTATTGCAGAGCATTTGTGAAATTCTTTTCCCTCTCTTTCTTCTAAATACGTATTTATACTTGTAAACAAATACACTCTGTATGCACATTGTTGAAGAATAGAGTAGATGCCCAGCCTATCCGATTATTAGAATATATCATTTCTAGTGACACTCATACATCATCCGTTACCTTGAATTTATATATGTGAACAACAAATGCTCGCTAGTGTGTCCGGAAAGTTTAATTTCATAAAACATCATGGTTACTACGAGGGATTCGATATGACGTTCTGAAAATGCGAACACTTTGGAGAAGATAACGAGAGCTAATTCTGGAGCGGGAGTGGTGAGCAACAACAATGAACTGTTTATTGTGATGTCCTTCTACGTTGATTATCGCACACGCGTGATAATTAATCATACCAACTATAGTTGAATCACAAGAATTATAATAATAATATCGAATGCTGAAAGTAATAATATATATTCTGATGTAAAGTATATATATATATATTGAAGCCACATATAGCCAAGTTCACCATTCATTAGTGTAATAATAATAATAACAGGAACGAGCTACCAAGACACACAAACCAACTGATATATATATATATATAAAAATATATAATAATAATATATATATATATATATATATATATATATATATATATAAACATGCTTAAAGAACAATAAAATACTCTACCTTATTGTGAGTTAATATAAGAAATTATATTTTGAAGAAATAACGAAGCGTTCCCTAAATGAGCAAAGGTTGTCTTCTTTTATTTGTTCATTCACCGGATGATTTGTGCCGGCCCGTCCTTAGCTCGTTTATTTCGGAGGGCAGAAAAGGTGGTATATATTTAAAATCATTCAACTATTAGATGCAGGTAACATTCTGTGGGTAAACGTAGCGGAGGAAAGTTCTCTTTGTAGAGCCAATGCGCCAGAGGTAAAAACGCCACTTTTCTCTTAAAAGTCTGTCACACTGTTGGAAGTCGCACGCCGTACCTCAGGCGGAGGTTCGTACCAGCAGTTGGAGATACCAACGTGAGACAGCTTATACACAGGGTATACAACAGTTATAACTCAGTCGAAATGACGCTGTAATGATTTAACATAAGGATGCCGTCTTTCTCCACAAGAGTCAATTTTTAAGTGAATTTTATATGGGAATCCGGCCACGTTGTTTGCTATGAATGTTTGACCAGCTGAGGTGACCCCAACACGGCAAGGGCTCGTCAATACAGTTCTAGCAATAGTCTAGCATAGTCGTTTTAGAAATCGCTTGATTTGTTCAAATTGATAAAATAGAATACAGCGCTTTGGCTTATTAAGAGAACTGCAGTTTTTTTTTTACAATGCTTAAATTCTCGTCACCGCGGATGGTATTGGCAATCTGCTTTGAGCAGCTGTGCATGGCAACTTACCGTATTTATATTATTTGTATATTTTGGGACATGTCCGGCCGGATTAGATTCCAGGTAACGAGTTGACGCATATTGCTTTCTCTTTTGATCTATTTTTCTTACGCAAACAACGTAAATAAGGACATCACACACATTGTGGTTATTTTGAAATTTTATTAGGGCAACTAATAATCGTGGTACGGTAAATGTTCATATATATTGTCTACCGGTCTCTCTTATTGGGTGCCCACCAAAACTCGCCTTTGAATACGGTCTTGTAGACGGTGTATCAGCTATAATTCATCCGTTTGTTCTTGTGGTTTATATATATATATATATATATATTAAGAACAGTTATGACTCAGATCGAACAACTCCTATAATTTTTAATGATATATTTGCCGAGAAAATCTTCTACGATGCAGGATCAGCACTCAAATATGAGACAGAGTTGTTAACTAGCACGGTTGTCCCGGTTGATTTTCGTCGTAAGTGAAAAAATTGATAAGGATGTATGCGGATGAAGAATTGTCGCAAATACTTTCGGTCGTACAGCCTGCACTAATTACTTGAGGTTAATCTCTACAAGAGCGTTAAAGATTTCGAACGCGTGGACCCACGCCTTCAGATCGTCATCGCTGAGATTAGGTGCTAAGTACTCTGCAATCACTCCTTGGAGACTCTGGAACATTTACAAAGAAAGCAAAGAAAAGGAAATTGACAATGAAATGAATACTATATGTTTTATAACTTGGAAATAACAGAAGTATAGCAATAATCTCTCACGCACCTCCAAGCAAAAAATGGTTTTAAAAATACAACTACTATCTAAAACTCACGAACTCTGAGTTATATTGAACCTAAACCTTGTATAATATCAAAATATAGGTGTTATCTTTTTTTCAGTCCCTTTGGGAAGGGACTCTTAAATCGTCTCGGTTCAACGCCTTGCTAATAAAATCCTATGTATTCAGCTTAATTAATAAGCTAAAACCTTGGACATTTCCCACTCTTTAATTAGATCTTCGGTCCGAAGATAGACAGTATTGTATACGTCATATATGATAGCTTACCTTATAGTTCTCAAGAGTGACTCCGCGGGGGATGTGATTGTGAACCTGTTTTGCCACAATCGCCTGCGCAACATCATCATCGTCAAGCTGGGAAATGATTGAAGACACGGCAAAAACAACAGAGAGAGCGTGTGCGATAAACTTCGAATTAGTGCTCAGCTCGTCAATGGGGACGTCAGCAAAGGCGGCGAATTTCTTCTGCTGTTCTGGAAACTTTTTGAAGAAACTGAAAGAAAAAACGTTGCCATATTTAAGGTCAACTTTAAGTTAAATAGCCAAACGATTTATTATAATATATTAAACGTTACAATAGGTCGTTACAATAGTTAAATATGATAATCGAATAGCCGTCTGAACTGCCTCAGAGGAGGAGAATGCCTTCCATGAGACTACAATTTGCAACATCTTCGAATTTTGGGGTCAGTAAATTTGAATGTTAGACTCGGTGTTCCTGTCTCGTGACGAGAGAGCGTCATAATGTGAACTACTTACTGATTCGACAATTAACTCATTCAGTACGCGCGTATATTTCATTGACAAAAATTAGTTCTAGTGTACAGCTAATTAGGTTAGGCTTTTGCAATGTTAAATGATAGAGATACGAGAGACACTTGCGGTTGCGAATAGTATAATTACTACGACCTTCTGCTAAAGAAAACCAAGTTCCGTTTGGTATTGATGAAAAATAATAAATATGTGGGTATTTGAATATGTGATTGAAGTACGTCTCGAGCGGGCTAAAAATGCTTTAGAATTTATGAAAGCATCCAAGCTGTGCCTTGAAGCTATACGTTGCTTTAGGTATGTGCATGAGACCCTGCGATGTCTAAGCGTACACCAGCGCCAAGGATGATCAACCCTCGAAATTTAATAAAATTAAGTAATATCTTAGGAATATGCTAACACAAGCATCTCTATTGGCCCCAACTGTGAGTGTTCCAAGTCATCCATTATATTATACTGCTGTGGTGTGATTTCGGACAAGCTTCGAATGATATTTCATCTGATATCTCGCTATGTTTATCTGTGGGCTGGCTGAGCAATAAAGTAGTTAATTATTGGTGGACAGTCGCTCTCCTCAAGCGATCAATCCGTAACAGCCTGCAAATCGATGGATCAAGGTCGTGCTCCGTATTGCTCGTCCATAGAGATTCCATTGTTCTATTGCACTATCACTCAATGGTATCCGTGTTTCTAACGTGGGGGGGGATTATCTCTATACAGGTTGTAAATAGGAAGCTTGACGTCGATACTGTGTCTACCGTATCTGCTCTGTATGCGAGAGGCAGACAACCGATGTTATTCGGCTTTGTTTTGGAGATTAATATCTCGTTTTTAAACTTTGAGAGGGACGATGAGATGAAAGATATGATCTCCCGCTATCGTATAAGCTATGTCTAAACATGGAAATGTGTAATCGAAGCCATTTGAGAAAGTAACGTTGTCAAATACGACGATTTCAAGTGGCCGCACTATTGCGCTGTATAACTTTCCCCACAGGATCGTCGCAATAGCCGCGAGCGCTGCTAACATCACTATCATAGAAGAAACAGCTAATTAACAGAATCTCAATGTTGCTTATTATATTTTTTTGCTTTTACTTGTAGGACTTCCAGTGGGTAACTGGGTCTCGAAGATTTTTTTCGAACGTGTATATGCGCAAACGATTAACGATTCTGCTCAGAGGACCCAATCATTCGATACAATACAGACGTCAACGTGTGTTCCAGGAGTCGTCTTGATTCCGCTCCCCAACGTCGTCGCTTTCTGCGCGGACGAAGACAAGCGAGTAGTAGGTCCCTTTATTTCTAGAAAAAAACTCCACTGGTACACCTGGCCTTAGAGCCCCGCGTACGCTTCGGGTCGAAGTTCTCTGCATTCTGTTTTGAGTATTTATGGTCACTCACCTCAACAGGATGGCGATGGCATTCTTTTTCGTTTCCATCTTAACCAGACCCCAACTGTCCTTGAGCAGACGTTTCTCCTCAGCGTTAAGCGCAGCGACGCTACCTGCTTGGCCCATGTTGCTGTAGATGTCACTGAGGCACTCGTCTGAGTTGACTCCAAAAAAATACGCGAGCGACGAATGTCTACGAATCGAGGTACAAATCTGCCTTTGCTTCTGCCGAAGAAGGGATGCGGTGTCGCGTCCGCAGAAATATCGACGTATCGCCAACAGAGAGACAGCAGAGGACAGAGTATAATGAATACCCAGCGTTCAGGTCTACATATACTCGCTGTGGTGACAGCCGAAGCTGAAGGCGAGGAGAGGCCAGCTCAGAGGAAACCAAAGAAAGATTCAAGCTGGCCGAATATGAGGCAAAGGTCTGAAGAAGCCACAGAACAGATGACGACCAGAACTACAGCAACAGGTGACTACCGAAGTAAAAGAGATGTTCGTTTCCTATTAATCCCCTGTCCCCGTATCCAGGCCTACGTTCTAGTCCTTTAAAATCTTATTCATAAGCTTTAACTGTACAGCACTAACCTGTTGCTAGTGTATTTGTGTATGCGTACGTCTCTCGCTCTCTCTTGATCACTGTGCTTCCTGTAACACTCTATTTTAACTGCTCTCGCGTGAAAGTCGCCAAGAGTCAAGCTCGATGAAAGAACACTCAACGGCGATTTTCATTGAAGGACAGTGGGCTGCCGACAACAGGCCGATGCGTGCTGGCACCGCCGCCACCGCCATCGGCAAAGCTCTGGGAGAGAGGATTTCTCTTAAGGCGGGATGTTGTTACGTCGATTAGGAAAGGGAACGCCGGCCCGCCGGTCAACGATGACGTTGGTGAACAACAAGGAGGCATTCGATATATTGTCACTTCGGTCGGCTGAACTGTGGGCTGAATCTTCGCATTGAAAGTCCATTTACGCGGGTGGTACTGGCGAGCGTCGGCCATTTTTAGGATGGTGGTGGCGGGTTTTGGTAACGAATGCGTGCCTAAAAGACAATATATAGAAACATGAGTGGCTGATATCAGTCCGAGTATGCTCAAGTTAGCTGATGTTGATTCATGGTATATGTTTGTTCGCAAATTGCAAAGACCACATTTTTTCCTTGAGCAATCTTAATTGCGCTCAAGCGAACGTGTCTGGGTGTGTGTGTGTGTGTGTGTAGATTCTTTTTTATGTATAAGCCTGTGTATTCTAGCCACTCAGGGAAAATACGTCTATATGCTTAGTAATCAGCTGTGGGTCTTCCTGGTCAAGAATGGCTCCACTTTACACCCACGACCACCGGTGATCGATCAAACGGCATCGCATTACAAGTACAAGGCAGGGGCAAATTATTTGCAGTAGCAGGTGTCTATGTCTCATAGGAGAGATGATTGCCGCGACGAATATGTGATGCTCCTTTTCAAATTGGTAGAGAGGCTGAAATATTATTAACGCTGTTTGAACTCAAGTGCGCGCATAATCCCGCAATTCTATTAATTATATGCAATTCAGCGAATGCGCAAATATATATATATATATATATATATATATGCATTAACAATTTTCATGAAATTGTTATCTTTGATTTTCTTCCACACACATGCCATAGCGCGTTTTCTAAATATAATCGAAACAATAAAAGTACAAAAAAGTTATGTTAGAAGACTTCTAATTTTGCTAACAGTTTGTTCCATACCAAGATCTTGAGTAACGTGCAACGTGCTCTGATATAACTTACAGGGTGTTTTCTTATTTATCTATTGTGGGTCGCATTAACATACCAAGATCCATCACACAATATACATGCACATGGTGTGCGGTTGTGAAGGTAAGGTTTCAAGTTGATCGGAAGACATAGGCCTGATGACCTGAGGTTGAAATTCACTCCCAAACGCGGAGTGATTATTAATACAAGCGCGATTCATGACCGATCTCACCTTCTCTTCTGATTAATCCCTCTGAAAGTGTTTTGTGGTCCGTTGAAACACAGGCTGACGACAACGATTCGCTTTTCAACATTCTGTTATATCATACCCCGTTCCTTGAGCCAATCTGGATATTGTACAGGTTATATCTTCTTAATTATTTGTGTAAAATTGTTTTACCTGTATCTTTCTTTACGCTTTAATATTTGGCTATTTTTAGGCAATAATTGATTAATTTATATATTGTCCTTGCGACTTGACACTATATTATACATATAAGCACTTGTGGCGACCATACATTCTTCGAATCTCGATACTTAATCAAGTGCGTGCACTAGATAATGAATAAGTAGCCTTAAAAACGGGACAACTAATGCTGATTTCGTAGAGCCTTATCTTGCAAGTGTCCGTAGCTAAACGCCCGAATAATTGCGCATAACTACTTCTACGATTGTGATCATGATTATCAGCGCAGGAGTATGGCAGGAGTCGCATTGTGTGGAGCCATAATTAATAATAATAATAATTCAAGCCTATCCGATATACGGCGCTGTCGACGCCGTGGACAGAGCAGTGCTTCTGGAAGCGGATCGCGTTCTGACCGTTCGTTCGAGCTCCTGTGTGTGCTGTACGTCGGTACTGTTCGATTGTTGGCGCGAGAGACTGCGCGTTCGCGGAAGAGACCACCATTGGGGACTCGGAGCTCGTTCGTACAGTTATTATTATTATTATTATTATTATTATCGGAGCAGTCGAACAGTGACGGCATTGATTGCCACATTGACTCATCTGCGTACTCGCCTCCTCACTCGATAGGTCTCATTGTCGCGGTATCGCGCTGACACCACTGAACGTCGATATTGTGGACCACATATACATTACACTTATATGTATACATAAATCGATTTTATTTCACACACTTCTGTGTAAATATAATAATAGCATTCATTATTGTAATTAAAAGTGAGAGTCTACCTGCTGCAAGGGGAACTGTATAAGACAATTTCGAATTCTGCATCTGCGGTGGACTCGACAGAATCGAATGTGACTGGGTGCCGCCGCCGCCGATGATGTTTCGGCGCACCGCAACCACGATCGGTTCTAGATTACGCCAAGGTCACAGCTGCCACTCGTCACGTCCATTGACGTCGCATCTATACGATCGGTCGTTGAGTTTCAGGTCACAAATGCTAATTACATGGTTCGAAAATGTACAAAGATCCCGCTGCTGGTGAAGTCATGCTTTGTCATGCCGAGTTTGGCTGTCTCAGCCAAGCCAACCACCATGTAATCATGTAAATACCATAATAAAACTCTATCCATAACCTGACACCCGTTAAGGTTCACCGTTGTGCGAAATGTGTTCTAATTCTATAAATCTAAAGCCCGTCTACGAACAACCAAAGAGGCAGTTCGTCAGCAGCAATTGTCCATTATGATACACCCTGTTGACGGCCGTCATTACGCCGCACTTCGCGTCGCACAGAAATGATGATGCGCACACGCCTGGCCACAAAACAAGCCCACTCTCCTTGTTTTCCATACGTGGGCTCTCGTCAAGCTACAACCCTTCCACGTCGAATGAAACACGTGATTCACGTAGCAGAGGTTTCAGTGCATCTCTTCGAGGATGTTCTGCCCTACAGAACGTTACTAAATCACTCTGTACGTGTTAATTTTTGATTATTATTGAGTATTTGACGTTGTATATCGTCAACCCAATGAATCGTAACTGAGGATAAAGAAAACTCTCTCTCTCTCTCTATCTATCTCTGTCGCTCTTGTTTCCCTACCTAATCTTTAGGTATAACTACGACGACTGAGGATGGGCAATGTCCGAATCGCTCGAGGGAGCACTCGACTATGCCACTTCACCAGCATCTAACTGGACACCATTGGACTATTTATTATGTGTGCTGATATTTAGTTTCTGCTTCGAATATGTTGAATCTTACAGTGGTATATTCTGTTTTATTGGTAAATAACATCTCATTGCTTTTACTAGACCCTCTTACCATCGCTTTCACTCGATCTCATTCGATATCGGAGACATGACGTAGACGGAGCATAGTGCACTCGTTCGTTGTGAATACAGATGAGTAGAATAGGGTGAAGCAATCTAACATAATTGAACAACGTATTTCAAGAAAAAGAAAAAGGAGATCTATGCCAGAATCGTGTTCAAGTATCATAGCCGGAAATCGACTCGCAGCTCTAGTAAATCCATTATTATATTATTATTATTATTATTATTATTATTATTATTATTATTATTATTATTATTATTATTATTATTATTATTATTATTATATTATTATTATTATTATTATTATTATCAACTAATCAATCAATTTCATATAGGTAGCAATCCAACGAGACATTGAGACGAGCTTGATCGACTAAACCCGGTATCTCAAATACTGTCACACTATGCAATCCGCCGCTCTCACTATTGCCTATGGAGGATATTCGAGTCCCATGAACCTGACGACAATTCGTTTTCTGATAGATGTGGACAACCTTGCAAGATATATATATATATATATATATACTTATATATCAACTCTTACTTTGTCCGCTCATATTGTCAATATGTATACACTCTACTCTATATTCCGTCAAGTTGTTCTATTATATATTATATATGGCGAGGCCTAAATCAACTCAGACGCTTGGCTTTCTTGTTCAGCCTATAAATGATCCGCAGCAGAGCAGCAGTGGAGAGTATGAGGGAAGTTGTAAATTTTCACCGATCGAAACCTACAGATGGCATGCACCGCAGGTGGACACTACGGTATCGCTTTCTCAAAACGATGGGCCTCGTGCAAAAGCCGCACCCGTGCTGCCTGCCTGGAACCAACTCGCTGCACTGTCTTCATGATTCGCTACTCTGCAATGCTCATCTTGCTTAGCGATAGTTCGCCCCATGAACGAGGTGGCCAAATTAAGTAATGGCGCAGGAGGAAGAAATCCCAGAGAGAGAGAGAGAGACAGAGGGAGGGACGTGTCTCTCAGCTCTAATTACGAAACAGTGGCAAAGTCTTGCGTCATCGGGCGGAAAGGGGAGCCCCTGGAACTAGCGCATTCGCGTGGACGCTGCCGGGCGACGACAAAGGCGGAATCGACTGAACAAGTAGAATGGCGTATTCAAACGGGGAACGCTCCATGAGGCGTTTTTCACTAAAATAACAATGTGGTCGTTGAAGACAGCTGGCTACGACAGTTATTCATAATTAGGTAACGCGGCCGAATAGGCGCGTCGGGTCATTATATTTTTATTATTATTACTATCTGCATCACTTAGCGCTTAAGTGCCCTGTATGTTTCTGGTAGACGAGGATAGAACCGTTGTCGTCATCCCAGATGCGTTTGAAATAGCCGTATCAAACATGCCGGCGGGTTCTCATGGCCGAATGATTATTCTCATTTTTGTTTATTACCAACTCAGGTAAAATCAGGTACGATTCGGATTTTTTTATAGGAGGTAATTCGTTTGATATGGTTTTTCCTTTGTAAAAAGATCCCCCGTGTGCTCCCTCGCGATAATTGTCTCGTTGCAAATCAATGTTGATTGGATTATTAAATTTCAACCATTTTTTAACAACACTATATTCGATCATATGTCACAAATTGAATAATGAAATTTAAATACAATTTTTTAAGAAATCCAATAAAAAAACATTCAAATATTTCGACTTCTTGCAAAAATTTGATTTTATCCCTGTTGTGTCGAGGATATAGGTGCATTAAATACTTTATCTGATTTTTAATGTTATAAACCTACTTCACTACTTATGACGTAAAGCTGTTCCTATACATACTACAATAAAATGTTCGGTTACCTTTCGTTGGGATGATGCTACGCCACGGGCGAGTTTCCGTATCTCATTATGCTACTAATGTTTCCAATCATGTCCAAAGATGTTGAACACAAATCAGTATTTTTTTCAAATTTTACATATACAGGTATATATATATATCACTGGACCTGCGTACCTGTCGAAGATCGATCTCATGTCGAAAATAGAAAAATAATACTTTTAAATACAATGTTAACTGTACAATGTTAATGTAATGAAGACTAAACGATGATTTCCTCTAGTTACGCCCGGGGGCAATCATCGCTCGAAAAATCGTTAGAGCCATTTTCAAAGTCGTTGGCACTTTTGTACATAAAATAACAAAATATGTATATATAAATAAATATATATATATATATTTAGCAGGCTTTCGAGGATACGATAGGATATATATATATATACATATTGTCGTTGTAAATCCTCGTGTGAGAAATAATCATAGTAATTTCTATAGCTGTGATATATTACGGCGATTGTATTAATTGCATACTTCTCTTGAATAGCTACCTCTCTGGCTTATCTATGAAAGGATAACCTCACCCACTCTGCCAATAAATCCAAAGAGGTTTTCGGGCTGACTCTCAGCCAACATTTAACGTCCACGGTGCCACTGCTTCGTAAGACGGACCCCTTTAAATGCAAGTGTACAAGGGTGGGGATCGAACCGGTGGACACACGGGTCTCCTCCGATTGCAAGGCGCACACGAATTCCCCGCGGCACCGGGCTCGACGCCAATAAATCCACTGAGCGCCTAATGTTTCAGCTTCCTTGAAATTCTACAGTGTTCAGTAGTCTTCCTGGCTATATTGCAATTATTAGAACCGACGGATACTCAGAGGCGCCCAGATTGACACAGTTGGCTCATAGCGGGAGAAATTACTAGTCGAGTCTTTGAATCATGGCTCGTCCTTGTTGGAAATGTTCCCGTAATCGTATATATATATATATTTATATATATATTTTTTTGACAATTACTGTTTGCTTAACTTCGAACAGCTTGTGACACACAGTGCTTATTCAATCCCATCTAATAATGAGATGTCGTCGGTATTCTGTCGGCGAACACCGTAATCGTCACTTTTTAATCTCCGATAGCACTGTTTCTTCATGGATCGATCACAATACGTATTCACAGCCATAAGGATTAAACCGCTCCAGCAGCACCTCTTCTCGTGGCCAAGTTGTATGCGAGGACATATCGAGGAAACATATTCGATATATAGTTCCATTTGACATTTTGATTATATGAGCAAAAAAAAACGCCACCGTACGAGAAGCGGGATATGTTGCCGAGAAATCGTTGTGCCTGCCGGCAACATGACACAGGAAACGTTTGACAGAGCGTCTCATTTGTGTGACATCCGTATGTATCTAGATCTGACATCCGGAACCACCGAGACGTGACCAGGGCGAAATTACAGCAACCCCCAAACGCAAGTGTACAGTGAACAATGTAGAGGATGATTTTGTCACGTTATAAAATGAAATTCGTATCTATTTGTTCCTCTGAGTCAACAGCTGATTGTTTCGTTAGCGTTCTATCGTTGATTGCGTATGGCACTTCCTTTAACTAGGACTCACAGCGCGCATTCGAAATCGTGTTCATACAGATGGCATTCTGCCAAGCGCAGTAAATATTTACTTCAGATTTTTTAACAGCTATACGATGAGATGAGTATATGATCTAATGCAGGGTATCTTTGTGATGTCACCTTATAATGTCCTTGGTGCGAGATACCCATAAACGTGGACTGTGCGCCGTATGTCCATTCTATTTATCAGATCAATCTGATAAACTATATCAATTGGGATCTTTTGCTGCGCGCGATGATGGACAGTTCGACAATGTTTGGTGAATGGTCTAGAGGACCTATGCCATAATTAGGTTTAAATGAACTGTATTGATGTCGGTTGTTAGCGGATCGATTTTAGAGGCATTTATTTTCTGCGTACAGCGCCAACCGTTTCAATCAAGATATTCATTCCTGATTGATTGAATTCATGTGTTCTTGATTGATTTCGACCGTCCCAACAACAGATGGGAGAGTGTCTGTCCGTCGTCTCATCTTAGACACCCTGTGTACAACCTGGTGACTGCACAGACACTCGTAGCCTAACTAAAGCGTATACTTATGCGCTTATACTTATGTAGTATTCGTGAAGGAAAGCAGTACCTCAACAGAGTAATTTAGCACTCACTTCATATCCGGACTCAAACAAAAATTTGTGATATCTACAGGGTGTTCGTAAAGCCATTCAACCCATAGCAGAGTAATCAAACTTTGACGAGTTTGTTGGCAACCTTCCATACAACTTTAGCTTGTATATTCCTGTAAATACATCGTTAGTAGCGTGTATTTAAAATTTAAACTGGAACAGAAACAAGAAGCCCACAAAAATTTACCTCATAGGACTTCACTCCGGTGGAACTATCTTGAGCCTCTAGTGAGCCTCAAAGCGCTGCGGGTTGTTCGAGTAATTGTGATCTCTGGACTTTTCTCTATTTTGATTTGAAATACTCATTAGTGTCAACACTGATTGCACTACTCCAACGCCCCGTATTATGCTGTACGAATTCTTCTTCGTCAGAGTGAACCAAGCGACTTGTATGTTCGGAGACCTCGAAATGTTGACAATATATTTGTTAAATTCTAAATGCTGATATATTGCTCACACAGCGAACTCACCACTCACGAGCCGAACCTAAGGTAACGGCCGTCATTACTCGACGTCTCAAGCTGGAGGCGTAATCCATAATTTGAAACAGAAAAGTTCACTATTACTTCTGCTAAAAACGATCAAACAATTATGTAACACATAATTGTGCACGTCCGGTCAACGATTATCGTTTCACGAGTTCATGAGCACAGCTAAGTGGGATTTTATTAAGGTCAAATAAATTAAGGTGACCCTAATTATTAAGCATCGAATACATTTCATTGCCTTCGGGGCACATCGGGCATGGGCTAGACGATGGACAAACCTAGTGTACCATAAATTTCCTCGCATATCTTCACCGTTGCCGTTCGTCGCCTTTATCTTCATCGGCTCCTCAGATCTAAGAGAGCACACCTTTGTGTTAAGATCTGTGACAAGAACTTTGTGTTAACATCTGGTTAAGATCGTATCACCCACTTCGTATCCGCATAAAGATCTGATACCGTTTATCTTGATCTTAACCTTCTGTAGGGGACCCGAATTGATTCTATTACAAACAGTATTTGCGCTAGAATCAAACGTGCGTAAAGGACTCTTTCATGGGTGGGGGGGGGGACTAGGAATTTAACTAATTATAAACGTTCGATCTTTGAATTGAAAAGAAAAGATGAAGAGGAAGATAAGGCATGAAAAGAGATAGAGCCGTGACTCTCTATCAATATGACATCTTGAATCTATTCTTCTCTCTAATTACTGACGAATTGTCGTACTTTGCAAGACCCCTTTACTCTTACTAGATTTAACTAATTAGCTTTTCTATTTTGTGTCGTCGAGAGAAGGCGGCATCTCGCCGTTCGGTTTCGCGAATATTTCCAAAAAAAAATCTAAAAAATCATAACATTGCAAAAGCAAATCTTTCGACGGAAAACCTCTCAATTGTCTACAAAATGCGCCAGATACCTAGAAGAGACGATGACATCGACGTTTATTTTAGGAGAAGAGATATTTTCTATTTATTTACAAGATGTCAATATACATATCGATTATTATAAATATTTATTATTTAGTAGTTATTGATTATTAGAATAAATGTAACCGTCGTTGATATTGGTCACTATATTGTTACTTGGTTAATATTCGTCGCAATTAACATATCATGTATTAGCTTATAATTGTTACGATGAATGTTGTTGTTGTTTTCCTTGTTTTGTTTAAATATGCTGTATATAACTATCATGAGTTCAATATGTTTCTATTTATCTGTAGCTATACTCAGATGAATGCATTTGTTCATTCCTATTGGAAGGGCTGACCATGGCAACTGGCGACTCTGAATCTCAATCAACAACAGTAACAACACCAACGACTGTTTAACACCGTTGAAAGCGATTGCGGCAGGACATTGCATTCATTGTTCGCCTCGTCCATAATCTGTTCCTACAGGGTCCTCCTGGCGATTTCGTGATGCGGGTCGATTGACGACCGCGGCACCACGAGCATCTCTTGTTCTTCTACTCAGTATCACTTCGTGTCTACTTGTGATTCGTCTGGGTGGACACTTCGGTCATAGCTCCCAGTGTTCACGATTAGTTAGTAGGCACTACTAGCTACAGACTATAGAAGCACAAACGTGATAGGATCTGTCCTTTGAATGGAGAGAGAGCGAGAGAGAGAGAGAGGAAAAAACAAAACAACTAGCAATTATGTATTGTTGATACTTGTTATATTTTCGATAGATGATTATATGTTGTCTTGTGGCATCTACATTAAAGGGTCTCGTAAATAAATCGTCTTGTCGTCATCAAAGCTCTGTGGTTTTCCCACTAGCTATTGAGTGACGTCTGCCTCTCGTGGGTTATGCTCGCGCTGAAACAATGTTAAATGTGCTAGATGGTTGTACGTACACAGCGCATAAATCGACTGACTAATGTCGGCTATGCTGAGTAGTTTGCTATTACGCTTGCAGGATACGCTCTTGAAATATCTGACCGCGTCCTAATGGAAGCACGATGGTGGCTGGTGAATTTGAGCACTAATTTGTTACTCTTGAAAGATTAGTCGAACTCTCGATTTGCAACTAACCCCTAAAACGAAGGGGTCAGAATGATCGAACGCTATAAAGGCTTAGAAATACAACTCGAGTTAATTACTATTTCATTATTATGTTAACAATTGCTCTGGGAAGTAATGTAGTTTAGGTGTACAGATGAGCAGATCGTGTACTCTGGCCTCTCGAAACAGCCGGTGTCTCAGCTTAAACGGGGCCAGGCAAATGATCATTGACTTGTAGGGACCCCAAACCACAACTAACTAACTATCGTTCATAGATGAGATAAAAATATCGCCTTAAATAGAGGCTTTCCACAAGAGCAAGTAAAAATATATATGTATATATATATATTATATAATATGTACTCAAGTTGTGCTTCTATCGGTGGCAGATCAAACATCGCATACGGATTGCAGCATCTACGTGATTACCTCTCTTGTCTCATCTATTTGAACCTATTTAGCAAAGCGAAAGCACTGGTACAGCTGTTAAATACAATATATCTAAGGGCTAAGCGATTCGTTCGCGGTAAGAATCGATTTCATTTCATACTAGTGGTCATTAGATGCGTATTTAAATTACTTTTGACTGGAATTGAGACATTTGTAGATAGTGGTAAGAATGGGAGAATATGAGCAGTGCGGAATCGAGTCAAATGTATACTTTAGCATGTACATGCTGGAATATGCTTTTAATATTCGCTGTTAGTCCTAGCTTGATTTTTCATAAAACCCCATCCAGCTGCTAGACAATGCCTCTCTTGAGGGAGATCAGGCTTATTTCAGTTCAGATCAAGGCTAATAGCCGTATCGCAACTAAAAACAAATAGTTATCGATTAATTCAGGGATGGCTTCGTATAACTGTAACTTTTTTTTACAATTGTACGATTGAGCGCTCAAGTACCTCAATTTTGAACCTCGCTCGGTTTATACATATACAGTGCTGTGCATAAGCTTAACAGCCCCCTATATTTCAACAAATCGTTACAAAGTATACACATTTGAGACATTTATTTTGTATCAGATTAATGTACGTGTCAAATAACATACACACCACAAAGAACAGCGCATATGACGGCGCACACAGCTTGCTACAATGAAATGTGTCATATTTAGGTTGTGCAAAAGGATAACGCACCCACAGTTATCGAGTGTTCTCACTCAATAATTCTCATTTTCTTGTGCTAATCAGTACCGTGTGGCCCTGCCCTTGCTAATTATAACGTCAAAAACTCGGTTTGGCATACTATCAACGAGATTTAGCAGGATCTGGTCGCTGACACCTTCCCAGGTCTCCAACAACGCCTCTCGTAATGCTTCCACGGATGTATACTGTCGATTCGGGGCATATACTCGTCGGACAAGAATGCCCCAGAGGTTCTCCATCGGGTTGACATAAGAAGAACATGCTGGCTACTCTAGGGTTTCAATGCCATGCCATTCGAACCACGCACGTGTACTAGCGCTGACGTGAATTGAAGCGTTAGCTTGTTAGAAAACAATTGGCAGTCGGTAAAATCTACTACTAAATTGTAGTAGGTTGTTGGTCAACATCTGCTGATAGTCCTCGCTATTCATTCGAAATAAAATGAAAGCGAATCCAAGTTTGCAAAGCTCCCCAACCCATAAAGCACTCTCCGCCGAACAGGTGCTTCGAGAAGTACCGTGACTCTCTACGTACATCATGCCAGTAACCGTTAAATCCATCTAGCCCATCCAAATTTAACTTATTCTCGTCACTGAAGACGATTTGAAACAGCATAGTACCTTTTAGGTAGATGTGCACCCTCAGGATACTATTTAAAAAATGTTGCCCCAATATTCATCAATGTCCTGTCTCCGTCCATATTGTTGCTTGCGAAGTTTAGTTGGGCAGTCACGTGGCGTTGTTGATGACGAGGTATTGTTTTCATTTGTGCCCGTATGATCTGAGGATAACGCTTAATTGTCTTTAAAACTGTTGACCTATGTACCTGAAGGTTTAACCCTTGCCCGATTGCTTCACAACTTATGGGCGAATTCGAGACCAATCGACAGATATGCATGGCAGTTCGCTGGCTGTACTTTCGTGGACGTCCTTTAGACTTATTAGTACCATACGTCGACGGACTGCGTCAATAATTTTGCACCACGTGACGATTTCTGCCAATTTCTCTGGCAATTGCAGCCTGGGTCTTTCCTGCTCGGTATAAAGCAGTAATATCTGCTTTCTCTGTATTAGTAAGGCTCGAAGAGTGTCCTATGACTACAGTACAGCTTGAATGCTCAACACCAACTGGATTAATTTAGCGAGAACACTCGATAACTGTGGGTGCGTTAACCTTTTGCACAACCGAAATATGACACATTTCATTGTAGCAAGCTGTGTGCGCCGTCATATGCGCTGTTCATTGTGGTGTGTATGTTATTTGATACGTACATTAATCCGATACAGAATAAATGTTTCAAATGTGTATTCTTTGCAACGATTTGTTGAAATATAGGGGGTCCGTTAAGCTTATGCACAGAACTGTATATATAGTGGCAATAGAGCACCTGTGCATCTAGCGATGACCATCACGTTCGTAAATTTCCCATCTAAAAACGCGTGTTTTTTAGAAACGAATGCCAGGTATCATCATGGCACATTGCCCTCGATCATATGGGCTGTCTATTCGATACGCCAATCAGCACTAGCTTTATCAGCAGTTACAAAATATGTTTTGTAATGATTATATATATATATATATACGTATGTGTACGTGCTGGTGCGACGTTATTTGGTGCACGTACTCAAGTCTCTCTTCAGCCAACAGCGAGGCAAGTATCTTTAGGGCGACGTTGATTGGGCAAGTTAGATGCGGTACGCAACAATACCAATATTGGTTATTATATAATGTTTACTTGAACGTTAGCTAAAAATATGGCTGAATATGGGAATTTCTCCTTAGTCAATAATATTCCTTCTCATCATATATAGTCGTATACCCTACCCCTTAGAACCTCCGGGGTAGAAAGAAGTTTCGTGAATGACACTCTGCTTCATCGATACCTCAAGTACACTGTACCCGACAGTTTCGCAGTACGTCGAAACCTATCGCCCAGAGACATGATCATATCATTTTTAATTCTACGTTTTACAACAACTCGCATAATTTGTCCAGCTAATTTTCAGGAAACGTAGCCTTTTAGAACATGGTCGGACTCTGACACTGAAAACGAAAACTATAATAATAGTTGCAAGAATCCAGCCATTCAAATGACAACTCATTTCAGACGTGTATGGCCTTGTAGAAATTGCTGGTGGTTTTCTGAGAAGAAAGCTTCGCTTGGTAGAGGAATTCGTTGTCACGTCTAACCCAATATCCTCGTAGAGCCCTTACTGCGCGTAATGTGGGCACCAACATCCACCCTTTGAAAGGCGCACTAGGTATTATATATATATATATATATCTCCCCCCCCTATACCCCCCATAATCCCTAGAAATAATTCCTAATTACTGTATGTTTGAATAAATAACTTATTGTTTTTCTTATATATATGTATATAACGATATTCTCATAGTCTCTTTGTCTAGGCTGAGTGATATATATATATATATATATATAATATATTATATTGTGTATGTTGTCGCGCTACGATTGTGGAGTATGGTTGTGCTGTCGTTTTCGTACATTAGGGTTGATGGTTAAACGAAATGTTGTGATAAAGACTTTCTTTCCTAAGGTCGGATTTTATGTCGGAATTTAACACCGTCTATGAACACTGTAACGTAATTGACATCGGTGGCTGCACAGCTTAGCAAGAGCTCACAGGAAAACAGAGGATATTCAAAAGGGTTCCAATACGGTGGCAAAAAAAGTCCCGCGATCCAGCGACGTGTTATAGGGTATGTTTCTCTACATAATTCAGGCAACAGTTGTGCCCCCGTGAACGAACGTTATAGAGCTGTAATTAATTTGATCACTAGCTAATTGATTTGATTACAGCAGGTATCCGGGTACCCGTTGTAAATGTGGTCTCTTCTGATTAACGTGTTTAGAGTTTTTTTTTTGATGAATATACACCGTAGAGCAACGTTTCAGAGAATGTGTAGCCCACAATATGATAATCGTGTTCTTCCTCAAAATGAAAAAAATACGAGAATATTTCATGCCACCATAATGCTTGGAACGTGTTTCGAAGGGTTGGATCCACTCTTCACGTAGATTCCGAAGGTAATGATAACAATTCACCTGAATAGCACAGGTGGCCTCTAAGGTTAAGTCTTCTGTATTTGAATAGCCGCTCAATTGTATGATTCGCTCCGATTGAGTACCCGCCAAAGATGCATCCGACTTGACACGCCGATCAAACGAATATGTCAATGTTCTGTTCAATCGTCTTGGCGGCCCACACGGCTCCGTGGTCAATGCTAGTGAAAATATAGGCGAACGCTTATGATAAGGGAAATCTTACATTACGACAGCAAATAGGCTGATGCTTTAAGCCTTACTCAATCGGTCAAGGTCATTTCTCAGAAAACAGGGAACCTTAACGAAGAGGGTCGAGTGACCACGGTCAGTCAACTTTAATTATCACTTATCTCTATCACAGCGGGACAGTTTTATTAATTTTAGATAAGATATCACGTTTAGTGATAGCCAGATTGGAGTTAAGTAGTTCTTAGATCGACTCCAATAGGACTCCATTAATATATATATATATGTATATATATATATATATATATACCCTCATAAATGATAGGGAAAATAAACTCTACAATGGTTGACAGTAGGTATATAAGAGCAAATTACAGCCCCTTCTCCCAAGTTGTCGGTACAGATGTGGTGGATAAATAGTGAAACGAAAAAAAAAACGCTAAAAAATACTTAGAAATTTCCCAGCTCATTGTCAGCCAAAATAAATCCTATATCACAGAAACTCCACTCTACCTGTATGCTTGAAACAACAAAGATTCAGTTCGTTCCCAACGTCTCATCACCGTTGGCAACGCATCGCTAGCGGATCTCAGCGGCGAGAGGTTGCCGTTCCTCAAAGAAGGTCGCCATTTGAGTTAAAGCAGCGAGCGACTTAGATTGACTGGTCACCAATCAGCAGCTCATAGCAAATGAACCGACTGACACCGTCGCCTACGTGAAACGTCTAACTCCACGACGTGTTTACGTTTTTTACGTTTTCTTCCGCTCCCTGGCTCTAATTTCCAGTGTGAACCTATTGCCTCTGTGCGTGAAATACGTTATCTAAGTAACGTGTTTTCTAAGTGACACGGGGTTCCTAACATATCGGGGTGGTCCTTGGCGTTCGGTAATTCCTACTCTTCTTCCATGAGCGTCGTGTTTGTCGCCAGCTCACAATGATAGCTAGCCAGCTCGTTCTCGGCATCAGTAACAACAATAACAAAAAAAATCAAATGTTGTACTCAAATGCGAGAGAGAGAGAGGCAATACATATATTTATATATATATATAAATTGTGATATTTAAATCAATCGTCATTTGTTCTCTGCTTGCCCGCTGCGAAGTGCGTGCGTATTGTCTTACGTGAGGTGAATTTGATTCAGCGTTATGTGTAACACTTTATTGGAAATCACATCATTGCGAGCGATTATGGGCGAGAATATCTGAGAATTCTGATAGTGTCCTATAGTAGCTTCTTGATTATCATTTACATCCGACATTTGATTGATCTGTTGATTTATTTATAGATTTTTGATGATGTCTTCAGTAGTGACAATAAGCCTCGTTAGGTTTTACCTCGTCCTCATCATTTGAGCGCGCAAAGGGGGTCTTCGCATGGCCCAAACACGGTGGGCCATGTGCCTGGCAGGAAGAAATACGCCACACATGCGTACAGACATGCTATACAGCACGTTCCTGAAATTGCATGAGACAAAATATCGGTATATGCTGTCAGTAGCCAAAACTCGATTTAAAACAAGCACTGAGAGGGGGAAGGTATTGTGATTTTTCTATGGAAAATCGACTACAGAACGCATTTGTTTCTGCATTTGCATCTTCTGTAGAAGGTTCTACTCAATGCAAAGTTATAACGGATATGACTTGTTGGTATATATATATATAATATGTTATTTATACAGCATTATAATATATTATTATATACATATATCCACAAGCATGAATACGTATCTGGAATCGTATACCTCCGCACGCGACGGCAAACGTATCAACGGCACGCTCCCGGAGAACCATACGACGCCACCGACGCTTCGAGACGATCTGATTGGCGGTGACCAGACCGACCATCTGGAGGGTGTCCACCTCCGAAAGTGATTGCGTATGCCTGCGTAATCGTCCACGAGATCGATTACATTGGTAATTAACTAATAATTAAGGGTAGGCGACATGCAATCAGTAAATGATGTGTGCAATACGTTTTTTTGACCAGGACAAAACAGCAGACCTCATCATTGCTCATCAGCAAACCTCAAGCATGCCAAGTAGCATTAGTGGCCGTGACACGGTGCTACGCACGTACGTTTGAAAATATATGAAAAACAAATTGCAGATTATACTTTATTGACACAATTTGCGCATAGAGGTCGTCATGCGGAAACAAAAATGTATCTCTCTTTGTTGCTACAGCTGCAATCTCGCAATGCCACTGCGAAACGTTCATTGACCGTAGCACGGTGCGATCAATATACATATTACGATGGCACAAAATCACCAAACAGGGATTCATATCTTGCACATTCACACAAATTATACCTTAAGAGGCCGTAAAAAAAACCAGAAACAGGGATAGTCTCATGTGTTTCGGATTCTGCAACAAACCGGTGTGAATGAAATATGTAGATAACACATAACAGTTCAAAGCAAAAAAGAGATTGCTACAAATATCCTCGTTAAGGTACCAATTAAAATAAGTCAGCGCATATAATTTTATAGCGGGAGTTGTCGACCCATTTTGCACAGACAAGTGTATCATTCGTTAAGCGGATGGGGAATGGACATTCAGGTAGCCAGAAGGAAACGCCTCACTTCGGAAGAGAGACATTACCAAGAAAATGCAGTTATTAAATTTGAAACTGACCTCCTAAGACATTCTTCGAGGAGGTCTGCGCTACGCCTGCGCACCATATTTTGATCCTTAGCCATATGAGCGATCTCGTCCATATGTAAGCTATGACGCGTAATCACCTAGAAAATCACATAGACAATCATGGAAGATCGTACTTATTATCTATATACCATTCTCTATTCAGGCACTGCGTTGGCTTCAGCATATTGTTCAATATTATAACATCTCGCTATGAAGATTATCGTTGTGTATTATATATATACGTATATATATATACTATTTTCTTTTACATGTAAGTCATGTCTCGCCTACCTCTGCTGAGTGAGCCCTCCAGACGCCGTCTGGCATACTGCAATGGTCTCGATATGGCGGCGGATGAAGATCCATACTACGCATATGCAAAATGTCCATCTCACTCTGGCCGGGTACGTCGAGCAACTCTCGAGAACAGCGCCTGCTGTTGGCGCTCCACACGAGTGGCGTGCCCTGTCCGTGACCCCCGCCCATTGAGTCCAGTGAGCCCGCGCTGCTAAGCTCGCTGCGAAAGCTCAACATTGAGCTAAGTGGCCCCGCAGACTCACCACCTCTGCTACTGCTGCTTCGGCCTTCTTCCAGGCGGCGCTGATCGACGGAGCTACTCCCCAGTGCGGTGCGATGGACCTGCTCACCGAAAGCCGCACCCCCAGGAGCGAGGCTACCCCCAGTGGCGCTGCTGCCACCACCGGCCGCAATCGCAAACGGACCCATCCATGTGGCGGTCGTCCGACGGTGACGCGGCGAGTCACTGCTGAGAAATTCTGATGGCGGCGTCGGGAAGTCGAGGCAAAGTGTCTGTGGGCGGGCGCTACGCTGCGGAGGCGTCGTCACAACAGCGAGATGGTTACTGCTACCACTGGCGACGTCTCCATCGACACCGCCATTGCTGCTAACGGCAGCACCGCGATTCATCTGCTCAACGTCTTGGGTGCTTCTGCCGCCGGGGCTAGTGCTGCTACTACCACCTCGACCACAACTGCCAATACTTCCAGAACCAGCATCCTGACCAAGCAGGTGGCAGTCAGTGGGTGGCGCAAGCCAGTCGGACGGGATTGGGGCCTCATCGCCGATATCGCCTCCCTGCCGAAGCCAATCGGACAGAGGACGGTGAGGCCCATCGGGGCAGGACAATCCATTCTTCGACCACGTCCCGCCGTCGCTTTGCCACTTCTTCTGCTCGTGGGGATGGTGACTGGTAAGTATCGGCTGATAGTTCCCTCGGAGCTGTTGTGTATGTGGCTGTTGTTGATGCTGCTGCTGTTGTTGATGCTGCTGCTGCTGTTGTTGTTGCTGAGGATGATGATGGTAGCACTCACGTTGATGATCATGGTCATGGGTTTGCTGGTTCAGTATACTACTATTGCTGCCGTTGTTGTGTGCGTGGGCGGACGTTCTGTATACAGGTCGATGCTGCCTGCTTGCTGGGATATTTGGCTGGCCTTTGTAGCTATGAGGAGAAGCAGTTTGCTGATATTGAGGCTGATGATGCTGTCGGTGCCGGACCGCATCGTGGCCTCGTGGCGACGGTGGGGGCGAGTAGCCTGGTGGCGACTCATCTGGAAAGCGATGACGGCGGTGTCGGCAAATTCAGATCGAAGAAATAAGAACACACACACACACCTTGATACTACGCATACATTTACGAGTACTAACGTTCGTCAATCCCTTTAGGGTACATCTCCGGAAATATCCATAGACGCATATATAAAGTAAATGCGATGTTGTCAGAAAGAAACAATGACATACGTATCTCTCACATGGGAATATCACATGTATGAAAAAACCAGTGACCTTGCGAAAAGCAACAGATCCCAATGCGTTATCCCATCCCCGATACAGAAATACAAAGCAGTCATAACAGACCTTTCATCAACAGGACCTCTGTCGTCAACGGTGAACAATCAACATTTTACAGATGCAGCGATTCGGCACATCAGTTCGTGCTGGTTAAATAGGCTACTCGACATGCCATCCATCGCATACAATACAGATGTTTGATTGAGGCTCAAATAGAGGACAGGCACTCGTGAAATAGCGTAAAGTTAAGATAAAGCTTTATCGATTTACTATTTAAGGAACTGCAAGTTCTAGAATGCTGAAGTTCTCCCATATGTCACGTGTTGTCGCATTCGTAACGAAAAATAACTTGGAAGAAAGTATAGAATATGGGCTCTCGTATGTGCGTTGCCCGTGCTGCTTATGTAATTAAAAGTCGTAGAAACGAAACATATTATAGCAACTAGCAACCTGCACTCATAGTCGTAAATCGAAGGCTACGTTGCAGAATTTCAACATTGTCTTGCGGGGGCTGAAAATCTCAGCATCAAACACCCCCGAATACCGATCAGTTGCAAAGAGCGCTGGCATTACCACCCACGATAAATGTAATATGAATGATGCTTTGTATACGTACTCAACGTGACGATACATAACGATGTTTTAAACAATCATACCCACAATGTACTGAAAATGCTTCGCCCAAATTTAGAATCTTCTTCGTAGTATAGTCACTAATTTTTGTCAGTATGCCTTACGTCCCTGTCGGTCAATACGATCCGCAGTAGCTGTTCATGAATCAATCGAATTCTGCGAATCGAGAGTCGCAGAGAAGGCGGAAATACAACCGCTTGAGTGTTCCATACTTTGATCTCGAGACTCACTCCGGTCTGCACGATGAGCACGCTCAAATAGTGTAATGCACGCAGCGAGCATGTTCGACAAAGTAAAATGAAAACATCACATACGTAAAACAACAGTTTTGATCTCAAAAGTGTGAGTCTGGTGTGCTGTGGCATACTGCTGGTTGTTGCGTGCTGATTAACGACATAGGAAAATTAGTAGGTTCCCATCCTCTGGCAGAGATCTCAATTATACTTTACACACACATGTTGTTGTGATTATTTATTCCGCATTCTACTATCACCATGTTATTCGTATGTGTTTTTAGCATCTATTTTTATACATAAATGTAATTTTTATTAATGATGAATGTTATGAATAGTTAATAATAATAGTAAACGCACTTTATTCAAAGTTATTAGATGTGTACGATAAGTAGTGACAAAATAACAAGAAAGTGTGTACTGCTGTGGTGTCGCCGTGTTCTCGTTGGTCAGTTGCGCAGAGTACGTGAGAGAAGCCACGTAAAACAAAGTCCTTTACCGACTGTTTCTTGGTTATGAACTTCGGTAGAATATTGCGTTTTTTTCTCGTTGAGGTTTCTATTATATCGAACATCGCTTCTTTTAGACTGGACCGCTTTTTTTCGATTCAAGTGAATACATTTTTGTCGATGGCGTTAAGTCTCGCCATGATTTGAGGAATATTTAGTTAATTTATTATATTTCACACATTGGGATTTGAAGGCGAACAACGGCCTAGAGATTTCGATATCCCCAGGTAGACTCGAATTCTACAACGGCGCGGCATGCGTCATGAGTGGTTCCACGTGGACCTTAAATATATATATATATATAGTTTTGATTACCATGGCCAAAATGAAGAACGACACATTTCCCTATTAACAATTATAGGTCAAGGCAATCGAGTCCACTCCGAGAACTTCTTGAGGGTTTCTTGTAGAAGTATGCAATCCTCAAGTTCGTTAACATTAGTATATATCTTCACATCGTCTGCGTAAATTTTAGCATATATTGATGAGGGTAACATGTACACTATAAAGTTTATATACAGGATAAGCATAAGCGAAGCTAAAATTGTTACCTGGAGGTAGCCGGTAGTTGCACGGCCGAAATTTGAGGATTTTTCAGTTACTCGAACGCGCAAGGTGCGATCATGGAGGATTCGTAATACTTAAATAGTTATATACTTAAATCAAACACTCACAGTGAGGAAAAAATTCTCTCTCTCTCTCGCGCGCTCTCTCTCTCTATATATATATATATATAAGGCTGGCCCAAAAGTAATGAGGCTCCTATCGTCTTGCTCCGAATTCTTATTCTTGGCCGGCTTGAATTCAAATTTGGCGGGTAGTGAGACACAACAATTAGCAAGCAGGCGGCGCGAAAGCCGCTAGCATTCGGCTTTTGTTGGGCGTTCGAAATGGCACCCACCGGAACAGGTCCCTCAGCCTTGCATTTTCACAAGAAAAGTGTCAGGTTTATGTGTCAAAAGAAGAAATGTCTACCTGAAACCCATCGAAGGTTGCTTAGCGTGCACGGCCATAACGTCCTGAATCGACGACAGGTGTGCCGTTGGTGTGCGCAGTTTAGGTAAGGCTGCTGGGACATTAATAAACAGAGAGCGCTCACCCTTTCCCGAATCTCAGTTCGACGAACGAATCGAGATAATCGAAAAAGCTTTTGAGCAAACTAGAGCTTGATCATTGGCGACTTTGTCGGCTGAAATTGGCGTGCCTCATGAAACATCTCGTCGAATTATTAGAAATGCAGAAAAAAATGCAAGTGGGTCCCTCATGAAGTCGGTCCTGGCTAACTGAAAATGCGCGAGGAGTGTTCGCGAGACAATTTGAAGATATATACGCAGCAAAGGAGTCGCTTAGAGCATACCGTTGCAGTGGACGAGACATTGGTCAGCCTGTATAGGGGACCGGAAAAGATCAAGTGAAACAGTGGCTTCGACCAGGTGAACAAGTAGTGGTGTTAGCAGTACCAAATAAATTCGAGCCTAGAGTAATGGTAGCACTTGTCATGGATTTCAACTAAAGTTGCTACTGCAAGATTTTGGGCTCAAAAGGAAAAACGGACTTGGCTCGATATCTCGTGTTCTTGAAAGGACTCATGAATAATTGGCATGGCGATAGCAAGGACTGAGTGCGGCTCGATGCTGCTCGATGACTATGCTTAGGACACACAGTAGCAATGAAATTACGTCCTGGCCAACAAGATTAGCGTCCCCCCCCCCATTCTCCCAATTTAAACCCGTGTGACTATGGTTGCGTCCATCGATTAAAGAGGGCTATAGATAGCAAAAGGTATGCAAATATTATATATGTAATATATATATATAAAAAACGAAGTTATAAATGGGAATAGAAATGGTGCATACTTAGCCGTCAGAAGGCTGCCAGAACTCTGTGACCAGTGTATAAATATAAGAGGCGCATACCTCTAACTCAAACTAAAAAATCTTTGTTTTAACACACTTAGTTTAGCCGGCAATGAAATTTGTGTCTCACTATTTTTGGGTCAGCTCAGTGGAGGGACTTTTATATATAATATATTTTAATATATAAATATACATATATTATATATAAAAGTCCCTCCACGGAGAGTGGCACTCTGTCTGCTCGATGTTGTTCCGGGCCTCTTCTCTAGTTTAAAAACTCTACAACGGGCGCTCAGATCTGACGCCCCGCAGGAAGAGCATAATTGGGACGTTTTGCATACGATTTAGCAATTGCTCAAATCCTTTACTCAAAAGTGGTACGTTGATTCCAAATGGGGTTCTATTACTTGAACAAACGTCTCTGCAGCCCTTACAGCTATGCCTTTTACAGAGCGTTTGAAACAATATTTTTTGGATGAAAGGTAACCGTCTTTGCCCTGGCCGGTATCACAAGCCACAATCAACTGCAAGAGTACATGCCTCGCTTGTATGACGACCTGTGGCCTTTTGAATTTGCTAGAACAAGGGGGCCATGGTAAACATAACTAGATTATATCCAATGTGCAACAGTTTGACCCCACAGAATAGCATCGCGGTGTTGTTTTGACACAAATATCACGTAATTTACGTCCCGACTCGTTAATGTTCATATGTTAGTGTTCTGCAACACTTATTTAGGTTAAACCAGGGAGGTATGGTGGCGGCTCTCATGCAGCGTGAGGCTAAATCTCGCATCTTGCTGTGTGACTTTTGACTGTCTTGTGATAAGTCGATTTCAATGAAACCTTGCAGACCTCATACCTAATATACGCCAAACTTATCCTCAAGATGAAATCCAGAAATGTGTAAATTTCGTTGTCTTATCATTGGGACCAATCTGCGGGACTATCCCATAGAGCATAATGCTAAATATCACAGCATGTAACCTCTTATGCTTAAAAGGAGATTTTAGATTTAGGTTTTAGATTATTGAATATTGTCGTGTTTTCTGCGTTACGCTCACTTATCGAAACCACGTAATCACAATTGGCTCAAACTTCACACCGCAGATTCGATATCGGATAGGCCTGCAAAGGAGCTAAGTTCAGAGACGCGTAGAATGCGTGTTATCCAGGTTAGCAAAGCATCCGACCAAGGGATCCGAGATTTAGCGATATGGTTAATAGGCTCAAGTATTGCAAACAAAGGAGACAACAGTTACACTTTTCTTAGATATAAGTGTACACCTAGATTAGGCACGAAGCAGGCATTAGGTCTGCGAAGTTTGATTGAAATTGATGTATTAAATGAGGTCACAAGGTGACTCATCATCACTAGGTGAATCGGCGCACCTCCGAATGCGACAATTAGCATTATGCATAATGAAGCTCGGTGGCAGCAGATTTTTGCCAAATATATGAGAATGTTGCAGAAATTACACTGGGCCGCGCCCCGGAAACGCTCGCGTACACCCGCGTGGTCTCTGTATCAAATGACATCTTCAGGCCATTCTGCTGGGTCTGACTGTTGCTTCTTGAGAAATATCTACTAATTTTTTCATTTCATTTCATTTAAGGTTTATTTTCGGAACTGCAGTTTCGCAATGCTCAAGTTCTCGCGAAAAAAAAAATATGATAATACCTACATGCATCGATCCCTTGTCCCAGCATATTCGAACGTTTATAGGTCAGGCGATACCACTCAAAAGATGCTCTTCAAGAAGCATACACTGCGCATGTGCATTTGTTCTGAGAATGAAAGATGAATTCATCTTGAATACTGCCAAGATAGCTCCCACGCTTGATATACAGTATTACAAATGTTTGCTAAAATCATCCAACTCTAATTTCCGGATATATCCAACACAAAATTTCATCAAGCCGAGATTTCAGTCATTTCAATCGTTATGGTCGTTATCCTAGATCAATGGCGTTAGCGAGGTCGTTCAGGTATAGCTGCATGCATCTTCGAATCGGCTTCACAGTGGCCCTGGCCATCCGTCTGGTACTTTCAAGCTTAGCATAACACCCCCTATCGGAGAAATCTAGTCAGAGTCAAACAGCCCCAAATATATCAGTGTTATTCCGGTATTGTAGTTCTAGCTGATGTTGATAGCAGTGTTATGTATCGATACGCCTGTACTAATTAGCATGTGAACCCGGTTTTCTGTAAACGAAAAACAATAACTTTCGAGGAGTTGGATCGTCGTTGACTGTCGATAAAAGTCCAAATGACCTGCACCCTCTGTGTAACAAACCATTTATTCATATCATCTACGAGACACTGCTCACGATAGTAAAATAAATATATTCCATAAACGATAACCGATCGAGCCGACCCCCCGACATAACAATAGCGAGAATACTCTAGCAGTAAAAACCCATACCGACAACACAGCCGAATTAATTATTCATAGGCTAGATACCACGTGGGCCGAATCAAAGTCCTAGAATAGACCCATTTTAAAAGAATCGAGATGGTGAGCTCAACTATAATAAGCCGGCTATCAGAACACAAAAAAAACGCCAACCCGCTCCAATGATTCAACGCGGCTGTCGATCGCCATGAAACCAATACAAACGGGGCGTATTAGCGAGAGTGAAAATTAATATTCGTAACGTGTACACCGACATGGGTGGTCCGTCTATGTGTCTCGCCAATGCATGTATGTGACATTTCGAATGGAGACAATTGTACTCGGGGACGGCTGTTTGATCGCCGCTGGCCGGGCGGGCAACGCTTAGCGGACTGCCAGACGACCTAAATACATTTAGCGAATTTATCGCCAGCATTTAGGCCAATAGGCGGATTTTGTAAGCGGACTTTCCGGGGGTCAAAACCCAACTGTTCGGTCAACTGTAAAGCGATATATGTCCATGAAGTCTACAATGCATTAACAGGTTTGACCGAATGTTAGTATGAAAATATTCGTAGTCACGGTTCTTGGCGAAATACGGTCCAAACAATATATATACATAGATATATTTTAGTAGCTGGCGGACCCAAATAGGCAATTCCGATATGTCGATATGCGGCTCATCGTAAAAAGCCCGGGTGACTTTATATATATATATATATATATATATATATTATTATTATTATTATTAAGTTTCTCAAAATCAATTACGCTAAAAACGGACACAACATTTCCACGATATGCCAGTAGCTAATAGATCGTCTACGGAATCGCCAGCGCTTTGATTCTGCTCTACGCGATTGCGTCTTCATTCATGGCTAGAACGATTTTAACTGATTCTCAGCGGTTCGCCCATGTGACGACACCACCTTTGGGTATTACCTTAAGAACTTATCGGAGCCGCCTTCACTTCAATTTTTCGGTGTGCTCCTATAACTGGTTCGCTGACAGCGAATATGTTGAAACATCAATCAGGGACAGGTCAGGCTCTGACTACACGAGATGACGAGCGGGCATGTAATGGGTATTTGCTATTATGTACCACAAATCAACACCGTAATGAGGCAATTGGTACCCGCTGAGATCTGTTTACAAACAGTGAACCGGACCTCTGTCACAAGGCGGGCGTCGAGTTCATTTTATAGATGATCTGCACCTATAATAATGCTCGTTAATTTGATTTCATTGTGGCAGTAATAATACGAAAATTAATAATTCGTGTAATCTGACGCCTCTGACTGCTGCAGATCGGATCAAATTAATGCAAGACTAGCGCTGTACTTTCGGCAAATCCAATTAAGACGCCGAGGATACCTCCCTTAGATGTCTTAAATTGAGAATGTCAAAATCCCCGCTCATACAATCTCGGAAATTTGACTGTTACTAATCCATGTAGCTATAACATGACAGAAAAGCTTAAAAACCCAACCAGAAATTGATTTCAATGGGTTCTGAAGTGACATTGTGGAAGCCAGATGTAGCTGTATCAATTTCATATCTTTACATCTATACATGTATACCACCCTGGCCACCTCAGATAAAACTGTTTTGTTTTTTCGAGCTGCCCCTCAGCTGAGCTGTTCCCCTATCTGACAGGTCTCAGCTCTCAACCTTTGGGTATTACTATAAGGAGGACCTGTCGGGGCCACCTTTGCTTATTCTCTTCCTCCCTCGTACCTGGCAAGAATCTTCAGATAAAGAACTCCAAAGATTCTGTCTGACAGGATTTGAACCTAACACACACGTCCCTCCACCTCATATAGAGCGCGACTAATAACAGTATATGCACCCTTTTATTTCTTACAGTATTGTTATTGTCCAATAATATTTTCATAGAACTTCTACAACAGAGTAAGTTTGGTTTGCCCAAATAGTTCGGTGGATCAGGCACCGTGACACATCTAAACAACTTTGACAGACATTATGAAAGAGGAATACTACTGAACTAACGAAGTAATTTGTGTATGGTTAGTTATGCCCATTCTACTACTATATTCGGCAGGCGTATGCACATATACCTTTTGCGATCAGATCTCTCCAGTGCAGTATATACAATATATATATATATATATATTGAGGAACTGCCACTAGTCAAGGTAACATTAAACCATCAATGCCACCCGTACAATGTCCATTGGATACGGCAGAAATGGGACTGCTCTGCGCCCGAATAGATATATATACACACACACACATAATGTATGTATATATATATATATTGGACAAGTTCAGAGAACCATGACCGGTGATGACTCAGCACTTTTACAACCTCCACCATTACAGTCTCAATGGACCATTGCTGCTATTAAGTTTACTGGGCCCCTCAAAATTGCCGCCGCTGGGGTGGCGCTGGCGAAGTCATCGTTGGCTGCTTCGATCATCCTCTGCACCGATAGTAATATTTATTTATTTCGTTCATGAAAGCCTACGATTGATAATGAATTCTCGACAACTCTAAGTACGTGCTTGAGTTATATAATGCACTATATCGTATAACGTTCGCGGTGCTGATAGTCGCTAGATTTCCGGTAAACATATAAAGTTATTCTGCTGCGAGTTATTGTTTCATTGTACCAACGAAGGTTCTATGGAAGTATTTCAGATTTAGCATTGAGCAGGTACCGTAAGCAGGTTAGGCTGTCCATCTCGATATATTTTATTTACGGTTGCGAGCGAGACCAATACTGCTAGTACGACTGGCACAGTTCGCTATTTACGAGTTGTTTTCAATGTCGGTAACATAAATTTTTCATCGATTGCCGCTTACACGTATAGCGAGGGGTCTGACTTCCATTAAAGGACGAGAAAATTCGTCGGTTAAATGTTTTAAATGCAACTGCGTCAATCGATTTTTCGCTCCGTTGTTGAGGAGATTGTTTGACAATGCTACTTATGTAGTTGTTGTTGTTCTTCTTTGGGATAGGTTCTGTGCAAATGTGCATATAGCTATGTAACATTTATAAAGATAATAAAATATTCGACATAGAATAAAGCCAAGTGTTTGTTATAAACGCTAAGCTAGAAGTCGGCTCTGACTGAATTTGGCAGTCCGCGTGATATATGTTTGCCATTGCCGTGATAGTGAAGTGTAAGGGCCTGCTGTAGCTTGAAGATCAGCTGAGATCTCTTTGCCTTTTTCTGTGAAATTGTGTAATTCATTGATATCTGCATCAGCCGGCATTGTCAGCTGGCAACACCGTTTTTTTTATGGGAGGTTTCGGGAACGCGTAATGCACATGCGTGACCGAGCAGCCTCTTGCCACCTAGTGTGAGACTCATAAACTCACTAAAACTAGTTTTCCACCCCACCACTAGTTGGTTTGGAACGACGTAAGCTGGCTACACCCGAGATGCTATAAGTGTGGAAGCCAGACTGCGCTCTGTAATATTCCAACTGTATCCGCAACGTCAAGCTTCCAAGTGAAGGCCATTGTTTCTCATTGTATACGTCGTTCGGGATTTCGCAGTTATCAGGATGACAATTGAGCTAATTTTTCTTGTCGGGAGAAGTCTGCAATAATGCCTACATGCCGTTTGTACCTGTTAAGCCAATTTCAGAGCCTTGTAAAAGCTCACTTAGGTAAGAGGCAACAGTCGTCCGGCACTGACGATGTGGTGTCGTTGAAATGAACGAATGTCCCTAATGAGACTGACTGGTCTCCCTGTGGTGTCTCCCTCTTCATCAAGGCACCGAAAGGACACTAGCAGACAGTGGCGGCGTCAGTGCATAAATATATGTATGACATTCAAGCAGGGATAAGCCACTGATTAAGACTGTTTGACCACCATAAATATTTATAGGCACATTACTACCCCAACGAGACCAACAACGAGAAACATAAAGAGATATAAACGGTTTAGTCTAAACCTCCTTCGGCATTTATAGTGGCCCATACCGGCTTTGCTATCAATCAATCAGCCATATCAGCTTTGGAATCAGCTTTTACCGAACAAAACAATCGATTTCACCTTTCTTTTGTGGCCGTCGACGAACTTGATTGTTCAATGACATGTAGATGATCCACTTTAAAACATTCTCAGTATTGCAGACGAATAAGGAACTTTAGGTTGTAAATAATAGATTTAGGAACGTAACACGATGTGAACGGGAAGAAATCGTGTATTTTTTGGCAGATTTTTACACTGGCCCCCACACAGCATTTCGCTCTAAACTCGCGTCCGCGTATGCAGTCTTGCCTGTCATGACGAAATGATCCAACAACTAGCAGTACGCTCCCCTATATTGGAACTAGAATAGAATCTCGTTGGTACTTGGATACGGTGGGCGTACAGCGAATGACCAAGTGACCTGATAAAGAACACCTTCCGCATGCAACGAAAGTCATCCGATAAGAGCATGGATGGCATAAATACTATGGTATCTAGTGTACCCACAACACACAGTGGTAATCGAATATGCTTATATACATATATATATATACACACACACACGTACACACTCTCTATGCTTCGTCTTAAAAAGAACACACAGTCTGTTGTGACATTCGGGCTGTACTTACGTTGTGCTCAGGGTGGTCCGGTTCGTGATTGATGCGTGCGTGCGTGCGTTGGGAGTGCTTTATTGTTGCGTACTGCTGGTGACAGCGTCGCTGTACATTTCTCACGTATTTTGGGTTATCATCGCGTAAAACAACTAACCTGACTGCTGCTATTGGCCTTCTTGCTAGTGCTAATTACATGTAGACGAGTGCTCACTGATTTAGACAAAAGATAATTAGTGCTGGCCTTCAGACCGGAGGTTGGCGGTGTTCGAATTCGGCTGGCTACCACTTTGTTCCTGTCGACTATATTTGTGGCACTACTACCTAATCGGTGTTAGCGTGTGGTGATTTTTGACTGCAGCCCCGAACGTAAGGGCCAGCGACGATGTCAAAGCCGGGAGTCATTTGACTTCGAGTAAATAGCTTAATTATGTATACATTTGTAAAGATTCACTGCGCATTGAAACTACACTTTTCAGTTTCACGATTTTGCCATTTATCTATTAAAAAGAACATTACTGCCATAATTCATAAGGAAATTACAAGTAGTCATTTTCTGAAACTGTTGTATGCGCTACAAAGCAAAGTTCGTAGAAGCAATTCGTACGAACGACGCCAGCCATCTTTGATGGACATATTTTTTTGTCAGATTGCATTCGTCTCTAGAATTTATGGCGTCTGCTAATTCTGATCTACAAGTTCTGTCCTCAAGGGGCAAACTACTTCCAGCGGCAATCGGACGATCAAGTGACAGCTATCCCGACACAAAGTTCGAGTCGACAAGAGCTAATATGATGTCCTACATAGAGTATATAGTACCGCAGAGGGCAACTCAGGATTTGTGCACGACACAATGTCCACTCTCAATGCTTCTAAGACAACCACAAATCCTCGCTCACTGTTGCGTTCACAGTGCGCTAATTTTAGTTACAGACCGATTGCTCCACTACCCGCTATAAGGTAACACAAAGGACAGCAAGTCATAAGTTCAAGTTGGGCTCAGTGCAGCACATAAAGGCAGGCAGATACCACATGTCCGACATAAACAAATATGGAAATATCGAAATCAAATACTCAAATACTAGCAAAAATATGGGCTTCTTAAGCTTCTCCACCTATCGTCAACGAGGGATGGATACTGTTTTAGACACTTGTAACATGCTGATAGTCGTTTGCACCTCACTAAGAGTCCGAGGTACGATGTACAGGAATGGTTACAGATTGCTTCAGCCAAATGGTGGCCGGTCGTTTTAATCTATTTAATTACATTTGTGCTAATCACAAATCGCCTCGGCGCAAACTATCACACAGGCATTAAATAAACACACATTTGTCAGTTCTGTTTGTGCCGCGTTTATTTTTGTTGATTTTTATTTACAAACAATATCGCTATTTTATTGTTTATCAACGACAACAATGTTACTCACCTGCGTGGTTGGTTTTTAGCATTTTGAACATTTGATGATATGTTTATTCATAACCTAAGTTTTAAGAACTCTAAGCAAATTTCTCTTTAACCGTATCAATGTTAGATGCTGCTTTATATTTGTCTGATTTCTTCGCGAGTAGGATTCAAGAAAACAATAATAATATAATATACTAATATAATATATATATAAGATTGGGAGCCAGTTCTTCAATGGACCCAAATTCGACACAGGCAAATATGCGCACCAGGATTGCACAGCAGAAAAATCTTTATCGGCTTAATATACAAATATAGACTGTTCGAAGAAAGGAGCTCAACGTCAATGTATACACGAGTAGTCACTAACGCTCCCCATCAATCGTCCAGAGAGAAAGATCGTTACATGAGGTGTACGACAGCAGTATATGGGAAATGTAGGCTTGAATGCTAAAGCTTCGTGTCGGGCAAAGGGTCCATCTTATGAAGCAACGTCGAAAGTAGCACGTGGACGTAAAACGTTCAAAGCCATGAGTGAGTCTGCAGGGAAAATTTATTTAGAGGGCACAACCTACAGTACAAGCTTGATACAAGACGTTCGTTTGCACGTCTTCACAACTACAGAAGGCCAAATGCAAAAGGGTCAAGCCAATGTGTCCTCACGGTAGGTTAAGATTTCGTATAGAGAAGTATTCTATCAAGTTTCCGTCTCTGCGGGTTCATAGTGGGAAAAATGGACGTCGTGTATCGGCGGAAAACGGGGCCGCCAGGGATATACATATGTAGCTATGTACATTCGAGATAGTGATTGATTTTGTAGGAATTAACAGAGTTGATTGTTACTGAAGGGGGCAACAAATCGACAAAATTAAAAAAAAAAAAAGACAAAGGGGTCAAAGAAATCGGCAGGAACTCGCGCTAATTAATCATTTAATTTTAGCAGTAATTCGTCGAAAATATCTAATCAGTTAGGTTCGATCTAGCTAGCGTCAGTTGCGTGATTTAGATACACATGTGTCACACGTGTGTATGAATTTTCGACAAAGCTCCCACCAGCTCTACGGCAGATAATCCTACTCGCGACAATGCAAATCGAGATTGCTAAACGTTTTTCTTCGTCCGAAATCTATGCTAGTATCGTCATCAGGCAATATACTACAGGTATTAGTTATCTATGTACGCTAGTCGTAGCTTTCAACATGTATCTGCCAAGGCAGCAACACCTACACGGGCTTCTCTACTAAAGCCGCAGGTCGCCCGCACGACACATCATCTCACCCAACGATGGGCATTTTAACGTCAGACTACTGTCAACATTCTAACCCTTTGCTGTGCACCCCTTCGCTAATACGGCTTCAAGTGGTATATCAAGGCTGAAAACGTACTCAGGCGAATCAGACACTTGTGTGTTGCACAAATGTGTCCGCCTCATCTAGCTGCTGCTGCTGCTGTGCCCTGTGTTCTCTCCCTCGGGTGCATATTGTACAGTGCATAGGAAGGCATATCTCGAATGTCTCACGTGAAACTTCTACGTGTAGCTACGTGTAGATGGTTCGGTGCATTAGATTACCTAACGTGAACACGCTTATGCACATGATGACAAACAGGGTCAGTAGGCAAAGTAGCTGGTTCAATATGCAGACAAACAAACATACGGACAGACCCAGTCTCAATCACACAGCGACGTTTCGGGGGTGCTCGCAAATGGCGAGCGTATGCAGTGTGCGCACGATACGGGTCTAAACACGATATCGCTGCATCTATCGATAACACGAGAAACGGGGGCGATAAGCTTTCTGTTAAAGAAAGAAGAATCATGAACGAGTGAGATTCCCCTCAATAAGAGTCCTTGCAGCACTATCTGCGGTCGGCTAACCGCACCAATTCACCCTGTCCCTTAACTGGGTCGGGTGGCGTTTTCCCATTTCAGAATATAGCCCTCTGATGGTGACGCTGGCTTCTGAAGAATGACCTGTTGTGAGCTGGTACGACCTCACCTGACATCGTTACAACGGGGAACACATTTGACAGCTGGAAATGCGCTGATTACTCATAATCGCTAGCATTTTTGGAGACGGTCGTCTCAGGGATGAAGAGATCGGAAAAGCTCAGAATGATGTCGTCCTCAGACGGACACGCATACGAAATCATTAAGCACGTTGACGGCGAAACCTAGAACAAATCCACCGTTAGCTTAGTGTTATGTCTCATAGCTTTTTGTACCTCGTGAGTTTGTGTTCTCCATTTCGTTCGGCGCCATATTTCGTATCCGCTGAAGCTCGTCCAGTAGCTCAACAACGCTTGGGACACCCCCCGTCGTCTGCGCTTGCTGTTCCGACATGTCGGCCGCTTTGCGTCGCCGCAGCGCTGGAAATGCGCTCTCGGACTTCTGATCACTGTGAGTTTCTGGAATTGAAAAACACGACCGCACGCAGGTCAGAAATTGAAAAATGCTAATCCTATCTTCAGGTTATAGGTAGAATGTTTTTACAGGAAATATTCATTTTTGCTTAGTAACGAATCAAGGTGACAATCAGAACCGATGGACAAAATTGAATAGAATGGAAACCCTTTAATTTTCTTAAACAGGGCTGGGGATGAATGGGATTAAGGATAGTTGATTAGTTCACCGACCTTATACACCTGATATTCTCTAGGAAGGCATTGTTCTGTAGACGGGAGATCGCACCATCCCCATCAATAATCAGGGAAACAGTAAATGATTTAGTAAAATGTTGCTAGCACTTTATCTGTTCAAAATTCTTGCAAATAGTCGAGTTGATTTCCAACAAGCTCAAGCGGGATCCGAACGTATGCTACCCTTTAAAACCCCGATGGGACAGCTTGAAGTATAGATAATAAATAACGGTATTTGTCGTTCGTGTGGAGTGCGACTGTCGAACTATTCAATTCGGGCTCAAGTTACAGCGTTTCTTTGACGTCAGTAAGGAGATTCTGTGCCGTCATCATGGTCGGTGCGCGCGACCATGAATAAGAGACATAATCGAGCCCTTCTGTCGAGCCGACATGAATTCACTCTCTGCACACAGCTGATGGGCGTAGAGCGTTAGGATATATGTAGTTCCCGTGGTGGCCGGATGTTTCGGCCGTTATGCGATATGTCCAAGGCTGAAGAAGATGCTGCCTCGAACTAGCGAAGATAGGAGAAAGAACTCGGGAATGGCTTTGATGGCCTTGATGGAGAAGGTTCCCTCCAGCCATCGAGGCCATTAGGAGTCGCTTCAGCTTTCTAGCGACGAAAACGGCGCCTCCACGAAAGTCGTTCAATGATTTTTATATGGAAACGAGACGTACGAGAGCAGGGAGCTGAGATATGGCAGGTATAAAAGGAACCTCAAATATAGAATAACAAAAAAAAACTAGCGATGGGTAGAGGAATTGTGAGCAACATGTTGGCACGACGATTCCACTCGATTCGTCTGTGTATTTAAAAGGATCAGCTACCTGTTGGCGATTTGTGTAACGTGGGGGGGCGGGTTTGAACTGTTTGTTGGCCTGGTCCTATGGGAAGTGGCCGCTTTTGCCACAGTTGAAGGACTACAAGGTTATACTTTGGTTGTAACGACGAAACAGCGTGTATATGAGGGAACTTTTATCGCCAGATTTATGACACAAGTATATTGGACCAAAAAAAAATGGAATCAACTTGTGTGTGCGTTATTCTTAAATATGGCATTAACCATTTCAGCCAAACGAGACCGTCGTTCGTGCTGTACTGCAATGCACCATCATACCAGGAATTTCGAACTGTGCCTTTAGCCGTCTCTATTTTTAACTAGCGCTATTTCTATCGAGATGACGAATCCCACCGGATTCGCTCATTAGTTGCTATTCAGTTGCAGCATATTTCATCAAGAGATAATGATGAGACGTACTTACGCGTTGGACCTGTGTTCTGTCTCGGACGCGGACCCTGGCGCCCTTCGGATCCTAGCGCTCACCATGTCGGTGTCGAAGCAAACTCGGCCATTTTCAGCGAAGTTGTCATAGCCCATCGTATCTCGCATCATATCTTCAAGCGGGTATGAAACAGTAAAAGACAAGAAATAGAGTTGAGAAACGTCAGTGATGAGTTGAATATGCAGCGATTGTTTACTAAATATGGAGCCGAGACACTTTCAGCACGTCGGCGAGGCGATATATCCACGGGAAAAAACTTGGAATATTATCTAATATCGGCAACAATCCATGCAACTGGGACCTGGCAACTGGGAAGGGTCCTTCACTAAAAACCAAGGCTATATTTGATGTTGTGTATGTATTTTATCCTCACAAATTATATGGCACCAATCGCAGAATGGCTACAATCTTAAGATATATCCGTTACGAGAATCCTAGGAAGGACGGAGCGATATGCCCAAGACTATTGCATAGGTGATATTGATTCAATCATGATCTGTTAATACGCTGATTCGGCAATTGCTCCAAAGTACAATATGAGCATCAATTGATCGATCAGTCTTGAGCCTCTTTGTTTTTGTCATCTCAATACTAGGTTAGCGTTTCTGTTTTGTCTCGTATGTACCTCACCACATCCGACGACTCGAATGAGCTTTCAGAGCAAGATCGTGCTATCCGAGACGTAACCTCATCACAGAAATCGAGCCCAAGTGCCAGTGCTTCACCCACCAAGTGCTCAAAAGCTTATTCATCGAAGCTCTCTCGGACAGTGTCTGCAGCGTCTTGACAACAAAACTTGACACCGACACCAAATCGTTTTATAGAACTAACAATATGCCTAGAGAGACAAATTCGCGTGGCCAGTGATAACAGCGGCAGTGGCGGCATCAGATGATTCGATTCTATACGACACCGTGCCCGGGCACACATACAGTGGGTCTACAAGCACACGCCGCTGGTTGCTAGCGCATAGTTGGTCCTTTAAACCAACTATTAACTCGCAATGGCCGATGCATTCGAATGGTCTTTGCACTGTCACAATCTGATAAATAAATGACTAGGGTGCACGCACAGCGACATGATCGACACGACAGGCGAAGAAGCTGTCAATCCTCCCGCGCATACGTAGTGCAGGTCATCGTCACATATCGTGATGATCCAGTATATTCCACTGTTTCGATTGAGTGTAGCTGGCCTCGGCCAGGCCCGGGTACGTCGGCACCTTTGGATGATTCAGGGATTCGTCACCTTCCGATGATGTTGGTTCAATTGATCGGCAAACTGAAATTCTCAACTTCGGCGCTGTGAACAACGAGCTGCAAGGGACCAGCGGAGCGAGGAACGAGTCACCACATCGAGTTCACTTGTTCACTCCGGCTGAATGGGAATCCACTTTCCCTCTCGAAGGGTCTCCTCTCCGCTTCATGGCTTCTCCCAACGGTCGTCGGAGTTAGCCCGAGTTACTTGACAACTCACACGCAAGCACACGCACGCACACAGCGAGACCACCACCCCCCACGAGCGAGGCCCGAGGTAAACGATGACGGCTGAGGGGAACATTAGAGTCAGGGATGGGTGACCACCTGATCATGTACTCGCTCGTCAACTTCTTCCATTTCGGTGACGCGTGCACCCTCTCCCACGTCGTCTGCACCCTTGTCATGGACAAGGAAACGACAAGCAGAGAGAGAGAGAGAGATAGAGAGGGAGAAAGACTAAGGGATATGGGAAGCGCGTTAGCTGAAAGGACCTATATATTCGATAAAGGCCGCTAATTTCCCTTGTCTTCTATGGCGCGGACATTTAGGACACACCTGAAAAGCCGACCGTAGGTAAACAGGCCATACGGAACACAACACACCAAGCTCCTGGGGGCAATAGCCGCCCCCGTCTAATCGTGCACTTGACGGATGTTCCACGGTCGCCATCTTGGATTTCCCCTCAATCTCTCCACCACCAACTGGTGTGCTCTCTAGCAGCGTGGAGGATGCGGCGCGCGCAGCTAACAGCAGTCACTGTGGCGGCCACAGTCGTTAGCGCGGGCCTCTTCCGCTCTCCTCCGAGAGCCCCCGGAACCGACAGAGCTCGCTTCGTAATGCCAGACCGGTGGACGGCCCTTGCAGGCGTAAAGGCCAACCTTAGCGCTCATACCTCCATGGCCTCTTCGCCCCGAGAGAGCATAAGGGGACAGGCTTCGTGATGATATACATCCACCCGCATCAGCATCAGTGGTAGTTGTAGTGCCCGCGCCCCCTCTGGGCCCTTCCCCCAATTGTCCCCCAACCAGCTTGGACCCATCCGTTGATTCCTTTGGCATCACAATCATACCGAGGTAGATACCAACGCAGGCCATGCGTGGTACACGACGAAAAGTAGTCCACTAGACTCGATCCTGGCAACGAGAGGAGGCTGGTTGGTGTCGGCAACCACCCCACATCTTAAGGGCTTATATATCGTCATTTGGGAGGCGGCAGAGAGCAAGGGGACGCGTTGAAGTGTGTCCGACTGGTATATGACGGCCTGCAGAAGGGGGAACAAACAGCGATTCATTTCGTATACGGGAAGAGGAGCCAGGAAAAGACGGGGGCCGAGGCGAGCGAGCGAGCGAGAGAGAGACTCCCAGAGAGACATAGAGCGAGGAAAATGTTTCCAAGGAGAATGTTATATGATGGTCGTTTTCAACGGGGTCGGCCTGCCTGGCTAAGGCGGCCCGTTGGGGAATTGGGTAGAGCAAGCGAGAACGAGAGACAGAGAGAGCGAGAGAGACAGGGAGAGAAAGACGGGACTGCGGTAGGAAAAAGGGACGTGGTGCGTTTGGCTCCGTCGTTGAAGTCAAACTATTAGATCCTTGTGGGCGGCATTTCTCATTACCCAGAACGAGCTCAAATCGTGAGCTGCGTATCTCGCTGAGTCGGCCCCATATGGTGTCGGCGTATTAATGCCATTCGCGTGTGTGTGTAGCCCTCAGTAAAATTCACCAGCGTACGTAGATTTTATACTTCTGGCGTTTCTTTTTTTTTTTTTAGATTTCTCAAATGAGCTAGCCGCACAAACAGTATCAGCAGTATGCTGGAACAGCATAGCAGCTCGGTGGGGGGGGGGGGGGGGCGGTGGAGATGTACAGCAGAATAGCAGCAGCGGTGTCGGCCGCGCCTACAGCTGCAGTAGTGGTAGTAGTAGTAGCCGGTCGTAGGGGGAAATGAAAATACAACTCTGGAGTTTATTCCCCCGAACCCCCGTGCTCCGATTCCCTTCAACTCCCCCGCCGTTCTCTCTCCCCTTGGTGCTGGCGGACGGGCGGCTCTGTTTGCCGATGGGGGAATAACGGGAACACGAAAGGAGAGCCACGATTCGGTGGGGGGGGGGGGGGTAGCTGCCAGTTGTGGCAGGGGTAGTCGGGGGATGAGGAGGACGAGGAGCAGGAGGAGAGGGATGACGACGACGACGTCGAGGACCTCTCGCTTCGCAGCCTCCCGTCCTCTTGGGTTATGGAACCGGGGGGGCGGAGGGGTCGGTATAGGGCTGTGTGTGGGGGTAGGGAAATGAACGGCAGCTCCTACTTCACTAAACCAGCCCCCCCCCCCCGGCCGCCCGCCGCCGCCGCCGTCAACCGTCCCCTAACCAGCAGTCCCCAGCCGCTTCGAGCAAAGCAGGGCGGGCAGTCGCATGCTCGAAGGCAACTCGCTTGCCAAGCTAACTGGTCTCAACCCAACGAAGTCGCATATGTCGGCCGCCGGGTGGGCCTCAACCGATGCCGATACGCGCCTCACATCCACATGCCACCACAAATAAATGATCGAGAACGGACGAATGGATGAATGGATGGATCTAGTTCGCGTGGGTTGGTGCTGCTGCTGCTGTTGCGGCGCTGCTGGTGCTGCTGCTGCCGTAGCTGTTGTCGTTGTCGTTGTTGTCTGTGTGTTGTGCTGATATTGGTCGATCGAAATGAAATCAGCTGCAACGGCGAACAAGTTACCTCTAGCATCGTTTCAGAGAAGGGAGGATATGCGATCGTCGAAAACCCAGCTAGAAATAGTCGTTCGGGCGCTTGTGATTAGGAGTTTGTTTTTCGAGAGGAAGAGACAGAGAGAGAGAGGGAGAGAGAGAGATAAAGTCGAAAGAGGAGTGAGCCTTGTGGTCGGCCGGTGTGGTTTTGACGAGTATGTTGATGCGTTGCTTTTGGTCCACTACAACCGATTGTGCCCAGATTTGATACTGGCGTAAATAGGGCACAACATAGAGATTACTCAGGGAGCCACCTTGAACCCGAGACCGGATGAAAGAACAGCTTCACCACGAGCTTCGTAGAGGATCTGGCCAGATACGTTTAAATCACACCGATACGATAAGGCAACAATACGTGTACTACCTTTGGATGATGTGAGCTTCTGTTGTATGGTATAATATATACACACATTTTAGATATTTATTTATAGTGACAAACCTGGATCGTTAAACACTTTATAAATGAGTAGCACGCCTAGATATATATATATATATATATAGTAGATATGCAAATTTATATTCGGATGGCCCGGGTTCGACCGGGTGGCCTGCCTTATACATCGTCCGTTTAAGCTCTCGTGGATTAACCTTCTAGTAATTAAGTCGGCTAATACCTTTATAGCACAGACTCCACACGCCAGTTCTATCTCGAGCTGTAAGATTAGCCGGGAGTTGGGCAAGCGATGCCATGCTGATGGCGTCCCTATTTCAAAACTTTTTTACGACGGCGATCTGCTTATATGGTCCACTGATGTTGGGAGAAATCTATGTCTTCTCAGCAGAATACTCTGATGAAATGAAAAACTGAGTCTGTTAAGAAACACTGAATAAAAAGGGAAATAATTTTTGAGCCACCTTAAGGTTCTTCTTGTGTCATATCTATGGCACGCGATAGTTACATTTTATGCAAGACAATATAGTCGAAATAATATTAGACAATATAGTTATTACTATATTTATTAGGCATCTTAACGATATCTATTTGTGAGGGACAAACGTGTAAATGACAAGTTGAGTGAGACCTCCCTCCTCCGTTCAAGAGCCCAGGACTCGCCCGGGGGATCGATGAGAAATAATCACCTTGGTTTGGATTTATGACTTCTAGTCGGTTCGTGCATGTGGAAAAAAACACCAGTCTCACACAGCAAGGGGCCGAAAATCACTGTGCGAACAAATTCACGTACTCGCGAAATACAGAATTCGATAAAGGATAAAGGCAATATTCGATCAATGGGGGATTTGGTTTTTTCCTGTTGGCACGAACCGTCTCGCCGGAATCGATGGGTCACAAACTGGGCCACAACGACCCACTTTTCAAATAGCACTAACTATGCGTTCGTGTGAAATTCAAGATCCCGAGGAAGCTTGCAGCAAGCTACCGGCGATTTGCATTCAACGGATTGGTGACATGTCTTTTTTTTGATGAAACAAGCAAACATAGTTGAGCGTAGGGACGTATGATATCGTGACATGAAATTCTTACCACATAAGGGTCTGCATTATACGGATAGTCGATAGGGCAATTAATTAATTAGTCGACGAATTAACAGACTTGGAGTCAACTCAACAGGGTCGAAGGCGTCTATTTCTCTGTTGAGTTCATGGAATGAATGTGTTATGATTTTCGCTTGTGGCTGGCCCCCAGTCCTCGACCGATCAGGTACTTCAAAGGGCTAAGAATCTAGCTGAAAAACGCCGACGGCAGCGGGTTTGAGTTCCGCGACCTGGTGCGGACATATAAGACAACTTAATTAATTGCCACCTTATCTCTCAATGGCACCACTGCGAGAAATGTCGGAGCGAAAAATCCACTCCCTTCTGATTGACGTAAGAAGCGTGAAGTACCTAGTTTAGGGTCAGTTTCGAAGCCGTCTCATTTTGAAGTATTGTGCAAACACGTTAGCTGTAGTCATTCGTTCAGTGGATGATTGACCTCATGAGCGGCTTAGCTGAGAACGTGTGTATTGTCAGCGCCGAACATTTGGCCTGAGATGAACTTACTTCAATTCTGGGTTCTGGGACAGCATGTTGTGCGGTATTTGACAATCGATCTTGCCAAGAAGTTGAGTTGTTTGGCATATCAAAGTTCACAGACAGTATATTCAATGTATGCGCTTCACCTGTAGTTGAACACTGCACGACGCAGTTAACCTCGACTTCAATACGCGTGTCGTTGGACTTGAACGCATCTGGAACATATTCGTTGGCTGGGATCTGGCTGCCAACTCTGGACGAATTCAGCAGATAATCTACGGGAAGTTCGTTTTGTTGAGAGGACTCCCTTTGGAATTGAGACAATTCGAATCGTCCTGAATCCTGCCTGATTTCTTGGCCTGATTTCCATGTCAAGAAATCAGAAAGTCAAGGAACCAGGCCCAATCAGCTAAAAAAACTAAGAACTTCTAGAACTGCGTTAACACACTTTGAAGCTGAACAACTAATGGTGACTAGTTTGATTAATTCACAAGTGTGATGCACTCATAATGAGACGTGCGTCCACCAGTTTCCCCACAGAACGTACTGTACTGATAAAACTGGGCTTTCACCAGATAAAAGGAATTGACATTGTTGATTCTTCTGCACGGTGTGTCCCATCGAGTGGCAATGTCCACAGTTATCAAACCTGTGAATTAAGTTACGTTAAGTTAAGTCCAGTGAATTCGTAAGTTAGCGAACTGTTATAGGAGAATATATACCCGTGCGAACTCGAGGGAAATTCGAAGCGTTCGGGGGCCTAGATGGGCATTCTCAATAAGGACGAACTTGTATTTAGCGGGCATGTGCCCGGCTCTAAAATTCATCGACGTGATAGATTCATCATACATTTCTCATGAAGTATTCAATTAATTGAGGCTCGCTAGGGCAGCGACATCCGGTCCAGTCGTAACACGTTGCAACCAATACTGCTGACTTTTGCTAATTGACTTTAATGACACCGACACACAAGAACTTACGTTGTAATACCCTGTCGCGAAGACACTTTGCCTTGCTAATAATAGAAACCATACACTTCGAAACACTACAATATCCCATCATCGAGTTTGATTCCCGGAAAGGAATATTGATAAAAACAAGGCTTGACGTCTCTACCCATTTGTCTGTATTTATTTATGTGGCACAAAGCGTACACTCGTCGGACGAGCGTCTTTCCAGAATGTGAAGAGGCTTAATTTTTCAAAAATCATTTCGTAATGTGGAGTCAACCTTTGCTCTTATATATATATATGAGAGTTTAGAATGTTGGGAGCTTACAATGCAGGCAAATCGTTGGGGTTTATGCAACCCGTGCATTTCATTAATCACTATTCAATACCGTGTCTATGATGATGACAAACACATCGCGTTACTTCGTCATCATTCCTATGAGGCATAGATTCAGCGAGGCCTTTTTCCATCAAGCTATTATACAATACTATTATTCTTTCTCATATATCTATCGACACTCACAGTTGAATGCATCGAGCGCATCGAAAATACGCTGTGCTCCGCTAAATCAGCTTCGCTGTCATAGCCATGTGTTTGTTGCAAAACGGCCGTATTCACCATAGCTACTTTGATGTATGATAAGAACAATATACCCAAAAATAATAAAACCACTTCGAAGGTAGGTCGATGCGCTAGAGCATTCGATCCGCTTCCTGATACACACACACACACATACACATATCCCGATGCCGTTGCTGATCGCGGTGATCGCTGCTCAACTTCATGAGCGCACATCGGCCAACTGGGGCTGGCTGGCAGGCATCGTCTGTCTGACTGGTACAACATGCAGCCTAGCCATCATCAGGCTTCTATCTATATGCCATACAATATATTGTATATATATATGTATATATGTATACATAGAAGTATAGGTATATATGTATATATATATATATATATGTATATTCACACAGTCTGAACTCTCTCGTTCTGGCAGATGGTCCGAATTCGAAACTCGCGCAGATGTGTGAGTCCAAGAGCCGGCGGCGATCAGAGAGGCGATTATTGAAGAAACGAATAATAAGAGCGATGTGAGGGGCTGTGCCAAAGCTGTGAGCGGGAATGAATGAATGAGCTGACGAGCGAGCGGGTGTTGCTGCTGCTGCTGCTGCTGTTGGTCCGCCGTTAAGGGATGAAGAAGGTGAAAAAACATAGTACCTTGGAACGGGCTACATAGAATGGCACACATCAATATACATACAGAGTTACAGACATACATGTATATATATATATATATATATATATATAGATATACGGGGTGTTCGTAATCGTGCACATCACTATGAGAGACTTGTCTTCTTTGTTCTGTAGATCTGTAGGTACACACTTAAATTATAATGGGCGGGTGGGTGTATTTAAAGATGCGAAGACAATAAACGAGAAGAACTTTTCTTAGAGCATACATGCATTTTGCGCTAAAGCCCCACAGAGCTTTATGATCTTACCTACAGTTAGTTAGACGTTGTCTGAAATAAATGTTTGCGGATTGTTGCCCTGCATTCTCCGCTTTGTAATGCTTGCTACCACATCAGTATCTACAAAGAAACAAGGTTGAGGCCAAAATCGAGCCGAAGTTCAGGTCGCGGCAGGAAATCGCGGCCAGACTACAACACTACGACTATAACCGCCGTCCGTGTACACTGTTGAGTCTCCCATAGCCTGGCCATCTATATATTTGTTTATTTAACTTCGCCAGAGGCGTGGAACCACTTATTCAGTTTGTGTTCAGAGTCCTCCCGGGGGGGGATGCCTTTAGTTGAGCTTAGTCCTCGACAACCGGTCCGGCCAAACTTAACGAATCACCCTGTACATAGAAACGCTAACACTTGCCGATTGTCGCTTCGTTTCAAGCTTTTTCCCAACGAATACAGAACATTACACTGCACTGCGGCAGTGAGGTTAGGCTAAAATCTAAATGATTTACATTTTTCGCCTCGTGTTGATCTCGAACGATGGAGCGGCGCTCCGGAGCGACATGCTGATGGTTGATGCCAGCAGGCCGGGACGGCCTAACCTAGGTATGGTTTCGGCTGCTGTTCCACGCTCGTCCTGCGAACGCTTCCTGCTAATGCTTCAAGGCTTATTCATCTTTAGCTGCTGCCATTGGCGGTGGTCCTCGATCCTGATTGTCCTAATGCCGCGGTACGTTCTCCGACGGTTATCGAGGCCGCGATGAGCTATGCCCGTGTATATTGCACATATGCACAACGCTAGCATGGTCATATTCCACGAGGTAATGTATATATATATATATATTGAGCGCTGTACTCGAGGATTCGAATCGAGCTGTGCCACAACCATGTGCGAGTGAAGACAAATGACAACAGGGTAGATCGGATCGAACGAGACTCATCGGAAAAAAATAACACCAACCGCCGGCTGAGCTGCCGATGTCGATGATCAAAGTAATAATCATTTTAGTGGAAAATCCCCGCTAGTTGTGGTGGCACTGTACGCTCTCAAGGTATGCTTGTAGAGAGAGAGAGGTGTTCGATGAATGCCAGATGGTCATATCTATAATACTAATAATAATAATAGCGTTGCCATAATGATGATGACTGTCATTATTGTATATGTTCACTCTATTTGAGTATTTCAAACCGTTCATGCATGCATGACATATGGCAATTTAGTCAACGCAGTGTGGCACCGCTAATAATAGTAATACTATAAATTATGATTATTTGTATTCTATGATAACTGTGATGACTCGGATCGCCATCAATTCAGCGATTAATATTTGACTATATTACGAAAACGACTTCGGTTTAGCTACTGAATGATTTTCAAATAACCCCGAAATGGAAATATTAGGAAATGCGCACTAATATGAAAAATATTAACGCTTGTTCAGTCACACAATATGTAGTATGAAATAGGTGATTTGCATATATATGTATATATATATATATATAGATACAAATCAAGAGGGGGGAGCCCATGCAAATCGTTACGAAGTTAAGACAACTTCTACGTTATGCTAATAGACTTTGCAAAACACTACGGAGTTATCACACTTTGGTAACGTGATTGCGTCACGCCTTGAAAAGATATTCGTAAAATTAATTACTATACATATCTAAAATATGAGTGTTATTGCTTTAGGCTTTTGTTCCCTATATATATATATATATATATATATATATATATATATATATATATATATATATATGAGCAAACATTATGGAGATACGCCAGTGATAGTATAAATTATAATCGAGAATGGATGGTCAGCTTTACTCAGCGTTTCATTGTCTCGTTTCGGGTCCGTAGAGCCGCTCACTGAAAGCACTGCGCCTACTCTGTTATTTCATCCGTGATCAAAAGATAGTTGGAAAAAATACTTCACATCAAAGGCCCCAGTTCGGACCACCTGCCGACCGATGGTCCCATCTCGTCGTTGTCGATAGAGGATCGCCAGTATTGAGTAGGTGCGCATATGACCGGGTGTCGAGCCCGGTGGGATGGCGCAGTCGTGTGCGCTAACCTTTGGCGATCGGAGGGGACACGTAGGTGCACGGGTTCGATTCCACTGTTGTACATTTGCAATTTAAAGGGATTCATCTGTCCTGTGAATCAATGCCGAAAGCAGTTGTACCGTACGACATGGAATTTGCGTCAGGTGCAAACGGCTTTGTGTGTATTCAACAAAATGACGATCTTCAGCGAACACTGCCGAAATTTCGGCAGCTGCTGCAGTTGGCAATGAACGATGATCTCCCTCTCGCTAGATGGACGAAATCAACTTCTTACTGGAGCTGGTAACAAGGTCAAACCGCTGTTGGAAAACAGTATTGGGGACTGTCGAGCGTACAAATCGTTGACAAGTCACCTTTTTTTTTCTCGAGAATGCATCTTGTACGCTGCGTGAATGAGTGAATCAAAGATCCATTTAGCTAGAAAAGAGGTGTGTATTTACGCAATCGCCAGATATATCAAGGCAAAACTGTATCCCGAAACGTAATCCCCTATAAATCACACCTCAATAAAGTATTACCTCAATTATATTGCTCAGGCGCGAAGGCACATCTTAGCAATTAACAGAATAGTACAGTAGCATTTCTTCGCATGCTTAATTGTATCATAATTTTGTTCTTTCTTTCAATTTGTGGTGGTACCTGCATCGAATGCAACCACCGTTGTTGTACCGAATCGCTCCCGTACAGTTACACAATCGAACGTCAGCACAACACTGAGCAAAAGGATATAGATCAACCCACAACGAGCAGATACCTGTTGTAAGTTGACGCTATTATATTTCACTATGATACGAACTGTCCGAGGTACGCAGAGCTCTCGCAGTAATTGTGTAGCGTAGTGATATCATGGCAAGCGTTAAGTAACGACCAGCCCTTGCTTTGCCTTTATATATATATATATATATATATATATATATATGTATAATAGGTTCCAATCAACTCGGCTAGCGGCGTTTGCCAAACGCGAGCCACCCAGGCTATGCACTAGCTATGCAGTGTGCTCCGGTATACGTCGTAACTGCGTTTCTACCTGCCACTGAGTGCTCTCGGCGTCGGCGCGGCAGCCGACGCCAATGCCGCACTTCATTATTGGCTCCGACCTGCCTTGGACCAACAAGACATTTTGCCTGTGTAGGCAGGACAGAAGGCCCCAGGCCGGCCAAGAGTAGGTGCAGTAGGTCAAAAATAGCTCGCTCTATCGCTCCCCCCTCTTCACTCCATCGCTCGCTGTCAATCGTCCTCTCTCGTTTGGTGGTTCTCGTCCCACCGCCGTGTTTGCGAACACATCCACGAAAAAGGCGCCAGGAAGCCAGACTCATCGATTGGCGCTACCCGGTGGTGGTGGCGGCGGCGGCGGCGGTGGAGCTCGCTCGCGTTCTCGGTCGCTGCTGCTTCTGCTATTGCTGGTGGTGGTGGTGTTGGTGTTGGCGGCGGCGGCGGATCGGAAGCCACGAATCTTTGCGAGACGCCGAGACTGCACGATGCACGAAGGCATCGAAAACAAAAATAGCGCCTGCAACAACATCATCGTCATATATGAAACATGTACAGCACACTAAACCCCACAGAGATCTCGCACATCCGCTAATACCCACGACACTTGTATGTCATTTTGTGGAGGAACGGCACAACGACAAGACGCGTCGAAGCTGCTGCTGCTGGTGCGCAGCAGCAGCGTCGCGGTACAGCTCTTCCGCGGCTGATTCCCGGGGGTCAGAGACGATATCGCTTGTTGTTTCATTGACAGCAGCAAACATTGTGTAGCTTCGAGTTGGTTTTGTCAGATGCTCTCTGTAGAAAAAAAAGAACCCAGATTTGATTGGCCGAGGCCATTGACACGGCATGTGAACGTTGTCTCTTATCCCCTCTCTCTTTCTGCAGGGAGGCTCTTTCAGTAGAGTGGTTGTTTTTTTTCTTAGTTTTCGCTTCTTCATTGGCTTCAAGGTGATTCTTACTTCACACTGAGGCGTGCGAAGAGGTCGCACAGAGACTCCCTGCTCTCTATTTCGAAAAATTCATATTCATGATTATAATTAGTACCAACAATGATAAGGTATGATAACTTAAGTAGCATTGTTTGGCCGAACCAATGTGTTCATCCCAAAACGAAGTCACATTATAAGTGATCAATATGCTACGTGTAAATGAATATGTACCCCCGGAACTGTGAAATTATGCTCATTGTTTTGCCATTAGTTATTGGTTTTTCTTTTTACATTTGGGTAAAGATGCTGTGCAGAAGAGGCTGATGCTTACGCAACTGTGCACTATACCCTCCCTTCATGAGGATTATAGCCATATCAAAGTGATAAAACGGTTTTTTTTTGTTTACAAATTCGGAGTCTACCGCTCTTCACGGGTATGCTCAGTCTCGAATGAGGCTGGTTTTCGGAACTGCAGAAAAACATAAATAACCTGCACAAAACTGATATTTCGGATTTCTGTACAGGTAGTGCCATTTCCTGCTCTGTGTTATTGTTGAAGGAGCATACGTTGCGGCCTGGCGCGCGAACAGCAACCGAAGCCGCAAGCTGTGTTATCGTTACATGCTAATTGCGTCTACCGTAAATAGACAGTTTCACAGACTCAGCGACATAGACCTGCCTTTTATAGATATTGACTCAAGATATAATTTATCTAACGGTTAATGAGATAATAAGGTACAAGGTACAATTATAACACTAATCAGAATGCAGGCATACATGACCGTTCAGAAAACGCTTTGTAAGACGGAGATACATGACAAACTATGTTTTAACAATGAGCATGTTATATATATATATATATATATATATATATATATATATATATATATATATAAAGATAGATCTCGAAACTCCCTAATGTTAATTATTCTTCCTTCGACAGATGATGGCCAAGATCAATACGTCAAATTACTCGACGGATTCCAGTGACGTGCTTAGGTATTGCTCTAATTGTTGGAAGAGAAAACTTCCCCTGTCTTATAATAATGATAATAATACTGCTGATTCAATTACTCCCTCTCAGTGTACACTTATCTCATATCGGCGTTAAGACAATCACCATATCTTAGAATATATGTAATCTAATATTTATATATAATATGTGTGTAAGGATGATGCTCCTCGTCGCGAGATTATATGAATATAGTCGAATACGCCGCTGGCTTCACTCTTAAACGACTTCGCTTTTTACATGGCCCACAGTCTCGAAGCTGCTCGAATCGTGGGTGGATATTAAAGTCAGAATGGCCGGTATATATTTATGAAGTCTGGCCGTATCGTCGCTTCCATTAAACTCTGAAGATGGACTTTCAAGAAGGCGTGCGCGCCGAGGGACAAAGGTTTCCCCGTCGAAGACATGGAACAATGTACTTTATTATGGCTTATACTAAAAAGGCAATAAAATGTATGTAATCTCTGCACATCTTCGATGAAGTTATCGGACCAGCGGTTCGAAGAGCGAACCGTCATTGCCAATATCATTAGAACAACTCCATGGATTATATCAGCTTAATTAGTTTCCTTCAAATATCAAATGTCGGGTACGATTTGCGCCTTGAATGCGATATGAGTCGTTGTTCCGACGCTCAGCTATATATTATATGACGGCCGCACCACTACTCAATGAGGTTCTCGGCCAATAACAGAATATGGCACCTACAATTGAAAACAAAAAAAAATATTATATATATATATATCTGCATTGTGATGCATATATGACATATATATGCATGATATATCTATACATCACCATAGCGTTGAACAAAAAATATTGAAATATAAACTTATTCTTATGAATTTCCATATCAAGAGTTCGCTTGTTGTATATGACTGCACGTCCGTTAATAAGCCGAGATTGTATTTTGGACAGGTTTAACTCATTTCAATAAGTATCTTGAATTTTCAATGAACCTTAACCTAGCTTTCGTCTATGCACGAAGCTACGATCCCACCATGTTTCTCTAGAGTATCCGGCTCTTATAATAGAAGCTATTGCCAGGACACTGTAATTTCAAGGGTTCGTTATATATATATATATACATGTATATATTGTATTTTAGATAGATCGAGGTCTCCCCTTCAGCGGCATGGTATTGTCTATCCACTAGTGCGAATCACCACCACGACCGGTAGATAGGGATCGATAATTCGTGAGCCTCTGCCTCTGTGGGGCACTTCTAGCATGGCCGACCAGCTGCTCTATCCGTACCGCAGGCGATAGTGACCGTCGACAGTCAGGGAGTGCGAGCCTACCCTACCCAGCAGAGTAGCGACAGCAGACTACAGCTATGGTTAAGACAATGAGCCGACAACCAATGAATGTTTCATTCCATTGTTGTTGTTATATATACTATGTGCTGCTATTGCTGGTCGCGCATGGTAACAACCAACCAAGTAGCCGGTCGACTACTACGGGAGAAGGCCAAATAGAGAGAGAGAGCGAGCGGCGGAAGACTCATCGATTCGATATATATATGTATATATATATATATATATATATATATAGAGAGAGAGAGAGAGATTGTACTATACAGAATACAAGGAGACATCGAAGATGGAGTCGGGGGCCTCCCTTCGACTGTGAAACGCACTCATAGAAATGGGCTCAGACAAACTTTACATACAGGACGAGATTCGGGATCTCTAGCTACCGTAATATAGTGAGAAGTACAAATCAACGTTGCCATGCTTGTAGATAGCTGCAAAACAAGGAGAACCTCTTTGCAGAGTTTCACCGTACGCAAACTTATGCGTAGATTGTAGTTTTGTCTTTGTATTTTTATTTGTTTTTTTTTTTAATTTCCCATGTTTATTTGTCTACTGTGACCGTATGCAGACAGAGATCGACCACCAAGCGGTGTGCTTGTCAATAGGGGATATTCGAAAAACAATGTTATGACGTCGTCACCCGCCTACGGGATTTAACGACATCACTCGACTTGAATATTTATGTGAGCACAGGCAGACGACGAACGGCGATTATTACTTTTTTCACTGGACCGATTGCGTTGTTACAGAAACAGAGCATCAAACTGACTGATTCCGTCATGGGGTCGGTGACTACACTGAAGCTGGGATCTGGATCGATCTCAGCGAAGTCTACAACGCCCACAACTTATAGACAGATAATATTACACCATTTCGATTTCGCTGATCGAGAGCTGTTCGAACAGATGACTGGCTGAGACCTTGTCTGATGTGAGCCAGCTGTCGCCATCCCTGAATTAATGAACAGCAGAGGATCGCTCGCTGACCGAGGTGTGACAATCGGGAAGGATTGCGGTTTGGCTGCACTGAGCTCAAGCGACTTCGTCCGCCCCGGGGGGGGACACCGGATAGCAGGGGCAATCCGCATATGCGTCGGATCTTCACTCTGACGTACGTGACCCCATAGGAACCCGCCGCCAATTCATGGGGGAGCGATTCAAAAGTGGCAAAAGTGCACAAGAAGTGAGTGCTCAGAGACGCCCAGATAAGTAGAAACTTTTCCCCTGGTCGCTTACGATCTCGCTCGCGTACTTTGCATGCTGAGACTCGTGGATCTTTAGCCGCCGCAGCCGATGGTCGAAAGCCAGCGTCGACTCTCGTACAGGAGAAATCGCTGTTGGCCTTAATGATATCGTAGTTGACATTCCAGTCCGGCGTGGTAGCCAGGAAACATCTTCATTGAGTGAGGCAATCGTCGTGGTTGAACCGAACAAAGTTCGGAAGCACTTTGCTCTATAAAAATAGCACGTCTCAGCTTGTCCAAATGTTCGAAACCTCCTGGGGGTGGTCATCAGACCAAAACTGACGGGGGGGAGTGAGCCCGATGAGTGCGCCACGAGTTACGATCGAAAGTTGCAGATGACATAAAGAGTACAAAAGTGTCTTAGGCGGCGACAAAGCTCGTACAAGATAAAGGGTGGGGCCAAGTCGTCATGGCGATGATCATGATGATGCCGCTCGACGAAGTTAAGAATGGGATTCTTCAACCGCTCTTCATCATGTTTTCTGACAACTTGGCTATACGTGGCGTCAATATATATATATATATATATATATATATCATACATGTGTCTCTATACATCTATGTGTCTCTGAACAAAACGAAATTGAAATGGTGAGCATCTGCTTGTCTCCTCGTCCTCTCAGGGGCAACACGCAACCCTGAGCGATTTTGTCTCGACTATCTGTAGGAGTCGCTCAGCCAGCACTATCAAATATACGAATCGAATGGATTATGAATCATTTTCATTTAAACCTTTCTGTTCGTTCTTCGACGTTCAATCAGTTCGTGTCGAAAACTGCAATGCCAACACAATTTTTATAATATGTCGAGCTGGCATGATAGGTACGCTACCATCGGTGGTAACGCTGTGGGACAGCTGATGTGACACCCATTTGATCTTGAGAGCGAGACGAGGCGAGGTGCCAGACGCGACATCGGCTGGATAGATGGCTGGTAGATTCTTCGAGCTGAGCCTTTACGGCCATAAGCATTTAATACCCACGGTAGAACTGCTATTGACATTGCGTCCTAGGGCGGATAACCCCTTTAAATTGCAAATGTGCAGCGGTGGGGATCGAACCCGTGCCAGTCTCCATGTGCTGCACTCTTCTGATTGCCACACGGTGTGCGCACTCGAATCCACCACCAGCCTTCCAAGGGCATACTGGACCCCGACGAACTTGAAGCTTATTATTGAGAGGTATTTTTCATAGGTAGAGCGTGGAACGGTTGGTCTAACGCTGCCATTCGACCATGAATTATTCGAGTTCTACCAGATATTTGCTACATGCCGACGTGTTGGTGGGCTCTGCACACTTCACACTTGTGAAGTGTTGAACTTCTACGATCAGCCGTCGCGGACCTTAATGAGTGACGAGTTATGAACCCTCTCATTCGAATCTGGCGGAAAATCGTACATGAAATATTTTCATATAGCAGCACAATGCGCTCACGTGAATAGTGCACTATGTCCTGTGCTGGATGATCGTATCGCGTTTTTCTCAGCATATATATATATATATATATATATATATATATATATATATATATATATATGCCGCTTTTATTATAGCGTGTGTTAACGTCAATTTATCGCTTCGAAATCAACCATTAACCTTAGGGAGTGTGCATTGTATTTGGTGTCCATATGATGATGGCCCTGCTTTCAGGGTGGCGTTTGGCGGCCAGTTCACCCATATTCGTAATTATGATGAAGTTCGGTGGACACTGAATGTTGGCTACGAGTAGCCAGCTCGGCAGGTTCACTAGTTGTCTAGATGGACAATTAGTAGCCCTTGTGGCAACCAGGCATTCTATTAGCATATATTTAACCGTGTAAGTATCCTTGTGAATAATTCGTTTTGAATGCAAAAACCTCAAGACCATGGCCCAAGTATTCTTCACAATGCGTTTCGACAAGGTTCGATTGGTTTAACTGGTTCAGTTAGGCGGCTAATTTCTAACCGGACCTTCGAAAGTTCGGCGGAGACCGGCCTGGTCCTTTCGTTCTGATCCTCCTGTGTAGGAAGAGATAACTTTCAAATTAACAACAATTGTTTTTCGAGCTCTTCCTCAGCTGGTCCCCTATCTGACAGGCGTCAGCATTTATCCTTTAGGTATTACTATGAGAACCTGTCGGTGCCACCGTTCAAATTGAGATGATCGTTGTACACCGAACGTGAGTACTTGAGTACGATTTTATCGGTAGTACAATGGCAGTTGCTCACGAAATCAGATGTCCCTATCCTGCAGACTAGTTATTCGCTTTCTGGAAAATTAAATAACAACAACGACACAGCTATTCGCTGCGCGAGCTACAGAATGTATTGAAATATATTGATTGTATGCAGAACGTTTTTAAATATATTGACGGTATGAAAATCATGCATGTGTTCAATCGAGCAGGTACATATTCGATAGTGATCATTTCAATGCAGATGCTCGTAAAGAACATCCGGGTGTAAATGTACTATACGACAAACCTCGGGTCAAATCCGCGTACTGCTAACAATATTCATAGAACGTACTTCACATATTGAACTTCCACCAGCTGTAACCGCCTCAGCTTAATAACTGCATGTTATAAGAGGAAAAGCCACTTGACGAGCGGATCAGTGAGCAACAATATGCCATAAGACAACCGGATACACGTCTCCGTCGATGCTCGAGGACTGATGATGATAGGTCGGATGTTCAACGAACAAGAATTGATTGCAAGGGCGCACATGAGCCACCAGGTTGCACGACGATCGGTTTCGCGCACGATCTCCTCAACTATTTATGTTAGACTTATCGTGCGGATCTACAACGATGGCCGATGAAATCATCAGTGAGCGAATTGTCGATTTGTCGTTTCTGTCGCCGAGACAATGAACCATATGCAATAGGAACGCCGGCCGGACGGCAGCCGGGTAATGATCATTGCCGTGGCCGTTGACATAATCTATGCACGGGAGATAATACAGTTTAGCTGTAATTGAGCACAATGCGAGCACAGTACATGTTTGTTTTACGGAATATCACACAACACAGCTGCCATATTCATGTAACAAAAGCGCAAAATGACGTACTGGCAATTCGTAGAGGAAATGATTGAGAGCCAGGCGACAATGCACATTGTAGGTTTTTAGTATACATTTATTTAAATGGATTTCATTCTTATATTTTGTTTGAAATGAGTATGTTGTGTCGGACCGTGTGAACGAAGAGAAGTTGGCCTCAAAATTCCCTCTCATATTTGGTCATGCATATGCCACATATAAGATTACCCATCTTAGTGTCGCAACACTTACGTTGAATTAAATGTAGATATATTATAGAATTAACCTCATTCCTACTTACCTGCCTGCTGTATCTGCTCAGGGTTTGTTCATGTATATTACGAAGGCGAGCATCAGATCTGTTTTGAAGTTACGCGTCTGTAATACGTTTCTGTATGCGACGAATTTCTGCTCCGCCCAATTCGGCGACAATTGTATGGAAAGTCGGACCTGTCCTTCGCTGTCTGCTGTCAGAACTGGCTCCATTTATGGCTGAAACCGAAAAGCAATTATGTCCATATCTACCTGGATGGGGCGTTTCGACATATTGAAAATGCTAAACCCCAATGTAATTCTGCGTAGTTTATTCAGAACTACGACGATTCCTTAATTCCCTCTCTCTGTCTCTCTGTTGGACAGTCGAACAAGGTCGTCGACCTGGCCTCGGAAGATCTTTCCAACCTGAAGCTATGCCTATTAATGAGGTTCGGAATGATTTTACAGCATTCGTCAGCTCGAGGGACAGACCATATGTCCGATGTGAAATCGTGAAGGAACATAACACATACGTAGATATTGAAGCCGCGCACAGCTGACGTGCTTATTCGGGTAAGGCCATGTCGAACTTGATTATAGTGGTTATTATACTATGTGTATATTTATTCAAACATACAGTAGTTGGGAATTAGTTCTAATTATACTATGTATTACAAGATAATGATAATGATTATATATACATTTTTTTCTCATATCAGTGATGTTTTTATATATTTCGCCATAGACTGATTCACCGCCAATGTAATCCTTGCCTGATTCGTCTCTAATGGTGAATATTACCATTAGTAAACGTTACTTTAATAATAGCATATCTCTGTGTATGGTTGTCGAGCACTGACTATGTTTCAAAGTTAGCCGACTTGATTATGCTACTCAAATTGCTGATAGACGGAAACTCGGTAAACGCAATAGTAATGCAATTTTATTATGCTTCTTACTACTACTGCAAATCGATTACGGGGACTGGATCGGTTTCACACAGATTTCATGATCTCGACCTCGGAAGTCCAATTGAACGGTTCTGCGATAAACAAGAATTTGTATATATATGTATATTGTCTAAGGTATTTGCCATGGTACTGTGGGACTCCTGGCTGGTGGAGTGGCAGACGTACCCATGTATATTGTCTAAACAAGAATCTACATTATATATATATATATATATAATGTAGATTCTTGTTTAGACAATATACATGGGTAGGTCTGCCACTCCACCAGCCAGGAGTCCCACAGTACCATGGCAAATACCTTAGACAATATACATATATATACAAATTAGCTTTCTTTCATATTTAGCTTAGTTGAATGCAACATGACAAAAGTGTCCAGTATGAACGTTCACAATGTATTATATAAAACAGTATCGCAATACAATGGCAAAACATTCGCTACCGTAAAATTCCAACTTAGATAAGTGAAACAATACGATGGTCCAACGAAAGGGATCTGCATTTGATCATGAGGTAGCAACAATGTACCGAGGTGTGACAATTGATGAAATCTCTCCATGTCAACGTAAAGAGTCATTTGTCTCGACAACGTGAAACATCCGCAAGGCAAGAATCCCCCCCGCACGAATCTGAAAAGTTGTTCTCAATTGTGTTGATTCCGGAAGGTGGCCATGGTCCCACACTCCTGGACTGGCCCAAGCCCCAACCTCGAAACATCGCACTTGGCCAATTCAGCGTTCGGGTCGGGACGTTCAGCGACATATTTCATTGTTACATCAGGATCGGCCAAGGCCACATCAGCAGGTAGATGTAGAGAGAGAGAGAGAGAAAGATAAGAGAGAGATAGTTAGTGGGACCTTCAGCAGTAGCGGCAGCCATTTCGCAGGCTGCTTGTGCCTCCTTCTTAACACCCTTTAGAAATGGCAAACTGGTGGGCTGCTACACTCTCTGTTGCTGTTCTTGCTGCTGTGATCATCATCTTCGTTGTCATCGTCGCTGACGGCGGTGAGGACGATTTCTTGTGTCTTCCTCGTGAGCTGCGACCGCCCGGCCGCCCGCGTGTGTGCGATTCAACTGGTTCTATTCATCTCGTGGCCTGCCTACACTCCGAGTCACTCTGCCTTCACACAGGGTCGATCAGACAACGAGACACACACAATCAGGCACAACACAAGGACGAGTCAGGGAGGTGAGAGCTGGGGCTGCCGCTTTTCGGCTCGTTTAACCGAAAACCACCCGAGCGGTTTGAGCCCACACAGCGGTGTCGTCGCTCGTTTGACTCTTCATGTGATCTTCGCATTCTTCATTGTGTTATTTCTGTGCGGCCGCAATCTTCATCACCCAGCGGCGAATTCTCTCCTTCCAGCCTCGTCACCCCCCGAAGCGGTAGCAACGGCAGCAGCGACAGCAACAGCGATGAAAACTCTCCGCTCGCAGCAGCAGCAACAGCAGCATCATCATCGCTAGCAGAAGTAACAGGCGTTCGCAGACGAATACAACTTGCAACAAGAGAATTAGCAACAATAGAAGCAGACGACTTTTTCGAGGTTTAGATCAATTTTAGGGGCCCTTTTTTTATATTACTCGAGAACTTCAAAAAATTGGACTCGAAAAGGAACAGCTCGATAGGCGGAGGGCAGTGAAAATGTGGAGGTGCTTCATGCAATATACATTGAAATGAAAGAAAAGTCGACGTTATATTATTCGTCAATTTTATTATTATTATTATTATTACTATTATTATAATAAAAATGTAAATATATGGAACCTCTGTATGAGCTTAAATTTACCCTTGTGCTGTCTCGCTAAAAAAACGGCTTATTTTTAATTTAAACTTCGGGCAAGCTACGCCTTCCTTCAATGCAAATTCGTTTTGCAGTTATCACGAACCACATGACATCTGAAGATGGCGCCGATATCGTGCAGCTGAAACTCATTTTCAACATACTGCACATTTCTGAATGTCCCGCCAAATTGATGGCTCGATATTCCATCCCTATCAGGATGCGCAGCCGCTTGGCCACACATCTGTTCTTAGTGTGACCAATTAAGCTCTAGCTACCTATCTTTTTAATTGAGCGCAAAGTGCACTTGAAGAAATTCATAAAATTGAAAGCCTCAATTTCCTCAAGCTACGATAGTTTGCTTTCAGATATATTGACACAATGTTTTCTACCATCCACAAGCTACGTAAACGGGGTATTTTACTCCTCTTGGTATTCAGCTGCGACTTTTAATAATAGGGAGAGGCTAGATTGCACGCCTTGTCATACACACTATCATGCATACGAGTGCTTATTTGGGCTGCGGGCAATATCGTGGTTATTGCCTTGCAGGGTGATTCCCCTCGTGGTACATTTGAGTGGTTATATTATAGTTTTCATTTTTCTTTGAAATCAGCAACTGTTATTGACGAACACCTTTGGCCAGCCGTGCAGATATATACATAAAATGTTTGACTCAGGCTTGATCTGCAGATCGAACATATATTTGCAATCCGTTTGTGTATAACTTCAAATTTCGTTAACGCGCTTGACGTCGAAGCGCATATGACTCGATATGATTCGATTCGTATTCGATCCGCTGGCTAATATCACTCACGTGGCCACCAGCACAGCTCTACGCACGCAACCAGATCAAAGCACATAGTTAGGCCCAGCTTAATTATAATGTTTATTAGAAAATGAACATATTTTCATACCGACATCTGCCTCTCCCGGTGTCGAAGTCACCGCGGATATTTCCATAAGTAATTTGCTTTCAACTCGCTATCCCATGGGCAACTTTCCGAAGGATGTTGAACTGTAACGAGCTACAAGAAAACATATTCACGGCGAACCCCAGCCGTACAGCAATACCTATATCGACAGATATACACACGATCGAAGCGATCGCTAACATTAGCGCTGAATGGTTCATGCAGCATTCGTACGATTGTCGTCCATGTTGCTCCGAGAGGTATCAGCGACTATCGAAATATTCGTCTCTTCCTGTGAATATTGTGAATGTTATTCGTCTTTCGTGTTAGTTAGCTCGCTGGTGGGTCGCTCCGTCGGCTGGCTCATTGGTTTGTTTGATGGTCCGCTGATACAGGCCACGGCGACGACGAGGAGGAGGAATGAGCAGCGTTGAAACTGCGCCGCTGGCACCGCCGTCTATGAGTCGCAAATGATCAGCCAACCCCCAAGAACATTTCCCCAAGCGAATCCCCCCCCGTCCGAGCTGGCCGTGTCAGCCTTCCTGTTTTCGCCATCTACAAATGCCTTCCTCCTCAGCAAGTTGTTGGCCTCCTTGGTGATTTCGGGGCTGGTGCTATTCTGTAAAATGACTCGAGCTACGGCGCCGGCTATGAGTTCACAATAATTCAACCTTTCCTGGTAGCTAGCAGCGTTCGGTTGCTGTTTAAGGCGATGCAAGCGGGTCGAGCTATCCCCGCCACAGATGTTCTGTGGTCGACGAGATAGATGATCGAGATGGGGCTACATCATCAATACACACAGTAGATAGAATATGTGTATATATATGTATATATATATATATATATATGGAGAAGCGAAGAAGAGAAGATTTCGAAGAGGATTTTAGGTTTTGGGCCTATGTTGTTCGAGGCTGTTTCACCAGCCGGCGACGGTAGATGAAATAGTGGCGGTGAACCTGGGGAATAATTCAGTGATGTTTTCAATGTCGATCCTACCTGGTCGTGGATGTCTACTAGTAAACAGGGGGGGGGTCGAACCTATTTATACTTCTGTTATCAAAACTAAAAATATACCTGCGTATGGTGCCAATTTACTGGGTTCTCTATGATCAAACGGTTGTTGTTGTTATTGGCTAAATTGCTTAAATATATGCCTGGTTCGACGAGCAAGACTTAATATTATTTTCCTAGTAACCTTTCATGAATTCATGTTTCTTTCATATATATATATATATATATATATATATATATATATATATATATATATATATATATATATATATATATATATCGCAGCGTGTATTTCGAAACACAAATAGAAAGAAAAAATCATAAAATAAAATGTCAACCTGCTAGCGGCAAACATCCCGCGAAGATCCAACGATTTTTACAACATTTTTACTGTCTGCTAGAGAAGTTTTTTTGGTATCATTGACTTTCCTGTTTTGCTTTAGCATATACCGTACTATATATAAACATTTACTGGCAGAAAAAGGAAGAGAAAATTAGCTTAACAAAAAAAAATGCACATTTTACTTCGTTTCCCATAGGGCTTTTTTATGCTTAACGGTACCAACACCCTGTACTTCATTGTTTGTAAATTTGTCGAGACAAAGCCGACCTAGAACAACAACAGCAACAATCCACGCCTGCGGTGGTTCCTTAAACAGAATGAGCTATCTGGGTTGAGCGTGGATTAGATCGCCAACAAGCACTGCCACAGACACATGGATAAATGTATTCACCACTAGTCGAGAATACGACATCTGGCCGATCCTCGCAAACTTCAGAATCTTCACAACCGAATGGTAATTGTTCTGAAACTTTGCATTTAATAAACTTCCCTTTCTTGCTTTAGAGCCGTCGCTCGCTCGCTCGCTCGCTGTCTCTCTATGACCACATGGAAATATTAGAGGCAGGGGTGTCAATATTGACTACTAAGATTAGCTGATATGATGATAACTCGGCGTGTGCATTTCGCCAAGGAGAACTCGATATAGGAGATATCTCCCTATCCGAGTGAAAAGAATGAAAGCAAATATTTATTTTAAACTTAATGCTTTTTTTTTGTCCGTATAGTTGTACAATGGACGTCTACTTGGTTCGTTTGCAATTCAATATTTACCCCGGGAGGACCTGGCGAGCAGAACGATAGAGGGTAGAGTTTCGGGTCTCACAAGTATTCATTGATCAGATTCATTAAAGATACTGAAGGTATGCGCCAAGCAATACCGGGAAGGGCGGTGCTGTTAAATATCGTTAAAGTTCTACAAAATATATTTAATCGAAGGATATATATACATATATATATATATATATATATATATATAATCGTATCACCGGCTAAACAGAATGCAATGATATAGTTTCTATCAAACGAATATTCCTTGACAAGGCCGCCATTGTCGAATTAAATCAGGCTGCATTACAGCACAGTTGCTTCAACAACATTGATGAGTCATTACTATTCTCGCTCGGTATTACTGTACTATCGTGCGCGACTCCGATACCACCTATAGTCGACTGTATGGTAGAAAATTAACGCACAAGCATGAAAGTATGGTGAGTCACCGACGGGGGAGGCCAGGAGAGGAATAAAAATACTCTATATATATATATATATATATATATACATACATGCATATATACTCAGACATGACTCATTCCTTCGGTGAAATGAAAGACTTCAGAGCGAGCGCTTGCTGCACCCTACACCACTACTTATGGTAGTCGCTCACAGAGCGCACAGTACTAGAGAACCCCCCATACGCTCTCATCCATACACACACACACACACCCTATAGTATGAATCGCAAAGCAGGTAGAACTAGCACTAGTCGTCATCGTTGAATATAAAAATGCCACACCGCATCGCAGACACCGTCCACACAGATAGACAGGCACCTTTACACACACACACACACACACATATATATATACATATATATATATATATATATATATATACAGAACTCTATCGTGGAGTCGAGGGATGCTCGCTTGGTCGCAGACGCAGTCACACCTTGAGCCTTGTAAGGAATACGAGGCCCAGGGTTTGTGCCCCCCATGATACTATACCTTATGGTGATTCATTCGTATGACATTGGTGTATGCACTGTATATATTGTATGTTTGTAAGTGATGTGTACGCGTTGTACGCAGAGAAACGATCACTTTGTGCAGTGCTAAAATATAGCTATTGCGTTCTAGTAATGAAGACCAAATCGAAGCAGCCCTTCTAGTAATTGAGTATGGCAGCAGTCGACAACACACGGCTCAATGCGTGTATATTCTTTTTCATGAAATTGGATGCAGATATAAAGTATATAGATGAGCCAAGTCAGGTCCAGTGCCCTTCAAAATCTTGCTGAGGCTAAGTGGTAGAGTTATTAGACGAACAGCTATGGCAAAATTGGAGTATCAGTGGAATGGATTAGGGACAACAAGCCGGGGGCGTGGAACCATAGTATTCCGTTTTGAATCCGCACAGGGCACACGCAAATGTATGCAGTCTTGTGTTTGCAGATTTTATCATTTTAATAATAATAATAATAAGAATATAATAATAATAATAATAATAATAATAATAATAATAATAATAATAATTATTATTATTATTATTATTATTAATGATAGTTTAATACTAAAAGGAAACTAAATAAATAGAGCAAATAGCTGCACTAGTGTAGCAATTTGCTATCGTTGACCGTTAGCTGCTCAAAACCGCACTAGCCGCATGTTGTCCGATGCAACAAATCGCAGTGTCAGTTCATGCTTCGACAACTTCCCTATAGGCCCGTTCACGATTGACATTCGTGACTCGTCACGTCACCCTGCTCGCTTGTCGCCGGGAAAGTCATTTCTCAGTCTCCTTGTGCTTGTGTTGTACTTCGTCATCAACAGCATCGGCGTCTTCCTCATCGGCGTCATCGACGGCGGCTGAAGCCACCCCCCGGGCATCGGTTACAGCCACGGTCCTGCCGGCGCTGCGTACCCACTGCGTCAGCAAGCAACTACCTCTGAAGCGTTCTCTCGTATCTTCCCCCGCTCGTCCGCTCGCTCGCTGTGTCCATCCAGCTTCTCTAACTCCGGAGTGAGCCGATCTCCTTTCGTACTCCTGGAATGACGCCTCCTCCGCCTGAGCTCGCTCCTGCAACCGGTCCGAATTCTCCGCCCCTCGTCGAGGTTCTCATCTCCGTCCCCATCCCTCGCCCCAGCAGTCCAGCCTGCTCCTGAGCGGTGACGTCCGTCTCTCGACTTGGTCCTGACGAAATCCTTCATTTGCTTGGTAGGTCGGAGAGGAAGAGATTTGTCGATGATCGGTGTTGTTTTGAGAAGAGATTTGTCGATCCGACGTCGATTCCTGTCGGCGCCCGCCCTCCGCCAGCGCCACGAGGACGACCACCACGAGCGCTGCTGCTAGTGCAGGCGAACGAACGGGTCGCCTGGCTCAACCGTTGTTGCGCCTTGCTGCCGCCGACTGTTGGTTCGAGGGCTCGAGGTGTTTCGCGACTCGTTCTCTGCGACGACTCTGCGACGACTGCTGGCCAGCCTCGCCGGCGCACCTCGCCAGGCGTCGGGTCGGTCGTTTTACCGCTTCGTCTCAAAGGAACACACATTGACTGCTGCCTCCTCAAGAGCACACAGAGGTTTGGTCTTCGTGCTCGTTGTCGCCGTCACGGTCACAGCAGCAGCAGCAGCAGCAGCCGCCAGCGAGAGAATTCACTCGTATATTGTACTAGCACGAGCTAACGAACGACTAAACGAAAAGAGGAATCAAGCGAGATACGCGGCCGAGGTGTGTGTGCATGTATGTCTGACCCAGACGCCCGCACACACACACACACAACCATGTACATATCATATCTAGTGTACAGGCATTGGCAGGCTCATACTCGCACGAATGTGTACACCAACACACCACCACAGCAGCAGCAGCAGCAGCAGCGGCGGCGGCAGCGGCGGCGGCAGCGGCGACAGCAGACTCAGTCAGGTCTTAAGCTTAGCCGTCCGAGCTTCGTAAGAGACCCAGCTTCGAAACCGATGCGACATGGGACTGACTCGAGCACCCAGCGGCTGCTGTTGCTGGCTCAAGCCGAATGTTCAACAGCGCTTTGAACAGTGAAGTAGCGAGACAGAGAGAGAGAGAGCGTTCTAAGCTAACGCCGCCGCCGCCTCTGCTGCTGCTGCTACTACTGGTGATGTGTCTACTTTGGTTATTCGTGATATTATTGCTAGCCGGTGGTTCACAGCCTGCGCTGCCGCTGTTACTGCCGGCTGCATCTCGCCTTAAATTCGACGTTTGTGTTCGGTGTTAGGCTGTATTTCGCGCTTCCCATTTTGCTGAGCAGTGATACATCGATGCATGCACAGTATTCTTGATAGGTAGATTGTGTATTGAAGAAGCTGGGGGATCCCCATGTGGTACTCAGTACCACTCATTCGAGCAGAGGTCGTTTGCTCACCCGTACAGCCATACTATAATGATAATAGTAATAATACTATCGTACTGGTGGGTGACGCGGTCTGAGCTTCGAGCCTAGCTTGCTTGCTAGGCAATATTACACAAGAGTTGGAGTACTACCGATCGGCAGATATATAGACACAGAGGCCCTCGCTGAAATCGGCCGCGGTTTCTGCATTGCTGGGGTGACATAATTTTTGCATAAAACAGCCTCACTACACTTACAGAACAACTGCTTTTGGGCTTTCAATCGGTCGGAGTCCTGAGCGCTCTAAGGACCGTTTAGAAGGACCGCGCGAACCGCAGAGAAGGCATGGGGTTCTACAGGCTTGGGGGGGCGGGGGGAGCCTACAATAACGTTGTATATGAAATACTGTATGCCAGTGATTTTGGTACTGTGATGACGAGAATAATGCACAAGGTGGTGATAGATGACGAAACGGAGTCTTATCGCGGGTGCGAAATCCGCGCGTTGGCGGATCTGTGCGTCAGTATAGTGGATACATGTCAGCAGCTGGCGTCTCTCGTAGATCATGAAATGACTACGGGAACTGGCTTGTATCAAATTGAATTGGAAACGTAGCATAGAAATAATGGAAGAAAAGCAGTCTTCGTTTTTTGAAGGAGGCACGCTTAGAGACTGGGGGGGGGGCGAGATGGGGATGGCGTCCTGAGGAGACAGTGTTACATTTTTGTGGATACGATACCCTACTGAATAACCGTCTGTTACGGGGTACAATTGCTGCCCACGTTATGCGGATAGCTAGGAAATAAGAGCATAGTCATTTATATATAATAATAATAATAATAATAATAATAATAATAATGAAACCTTGATTGAGTATCGTTTTCGACCGAGTTCAGTTAGTCGTATTGAGCATCGTGATAGATCTGTCCTTTGTAAAATACAACGTTTGCTATGAGGATACGTATTAGGCATTAGGCGACATTATGATCCACTTGTCCATGTCTATCGGTTTTGTCAAACGATCAATTTATTAAGGATTCGAGTTTCTTGAGAGGAATACGAATCGTATAGTGATATGGGATTAGATGACATCAAAAGTTGTCAAAAGGAAAAATAACCACCGTTAGTTTATTCATAAATCCGTACGTATAATGACTTTTTTTTTGTATAGAGATTAAAGGCAAACCTTGCATAGGCACCACTCTTCACTTCTAGAGTATTCGATTTGTGACTTGGGACATTGTTCAACAATGACTGATATGTGCCGACTGATATGTGTGATACACATATATGCCGACATATATGATGACATATATGATATACATATATGCCGACTGATATGTGTGACTGATATGTGCCGTTATGGATGTGATCGCGTGCGCGGGTCTACAGCTTCCAAAATCCCTTTAATTAATACGTTTTTTTAGTGAAGCTCACCTGTGTTTAATATATCCATAGCGCAGAGCGTCTGATAGGAAATTTAGCGTATTTATTAAATTTTGGAAATAATCAAGACAGACGGATAATCAAGCCGTAACAGATAATGCATTCGCAGAATGTATACAGCGCCGGGTCAAAGACCGACAGAGCGACACAGGCAACGATGTTACTCGCACCAGAGCGAAATGGTGAATGAAATGCTTATTTAATAAAGCAGACAACGCACGATCAAAGGTGGCTGATCAAGCACTAGCTGACTGCGTGGGCGCAGAATGGACGACAGCGAATATCAGACGACAACGGTACGTAAGAGCATTGAAATAAGTCTTGAATAGATAAGCATTGCACACTGGACGAGAATATATATATATATATATATAATGGAACAACCCATAGACCTTTTACCAACGGTCTTTTATATATATATATATATCGACCTCAGCCCCGCCCCCCCCCCATAATCCCTAGAAATAATTCCTAACTACTGTATGTTTGAATAAACAGGTGCATATAGTAACGAACAATCGCTCTGATATACCCACACAGCCATTTCTTCTAAGGATCTCTCGCACCCTTTGGCCGATTGAAAATCATTAATATTTCGATAGAACGCCGATGACAACATAGAAACGTCGAGCACAGATAATGGGGTGGTGGCTGTATAATAATTCTATTAGCATTGTGTTCTACCGATCCGCTAAATGATGTTGATGTTGGCCTTTATTTATCTGGCTGGGCTGGGCTGGGGGGAGGGCGTGTCGCGATTGTCACTGGACACTGCGAGAGTGTGTTCGCAGTTTGCTAATCAGAGGCGGATGGTTCGTAGAAATATGGCGCTGGCCGGGGGCTGACTTTAGTCGCTGTAGAAAAAAGGGGGGACGTCTATGTCGAATATAGATGGCCGTCGAATCTACCACTGGTGATATGTTTTCATCTTGAATGGTATAAAGAAATAATACTTGATTGTACTTTAGACATTTTTAATCATCGCTAGCAAAGTAATGGTGATGTGTAATTATCACGTCGAATTGGCGAGCATGCAAGCGTGATCTAATCGAATTTGATATGCAATCCATTTTATATACTATACTGCTCATGCGGGGTCACATGTTGATTGCTCATAGTTAGATGGTGGTTGAACATTAGGTGACCTCACCTATATATATATATATATATATATAGATGAGACGCCAAGCAGCAATATATATATATTGCTGCTTGGCGTCCCATCTACGACACAACCACTGTTTATATGAGGACGGAGCGATGAAGTAGAATGAATAAAGAATTGATGATACTAATTCATTATCGACCCCAATTAAAATAATACTAATAATAATTACTGTCTAGATTTAAGGCAAAACAAAATTAACTGTACCAGCAGCAGCAGCAGTAGCAACAACCTCGAATATTAGTTCAGTTCCGTCTCCGATGAGTTCATTTTTGGTTGCTGCCGTTTAGTCCTCCTCCGTCTTTACATCCATGTTTCTTTTAGTGTAGTTGTAGTAGTGGTAGTAGTAGTTGTAGCAGTATCAACGATGTCGGTTGGTTGGTGCCTACCTTTCATTTGGTAAGGGGAACACACAAAACGGCGAAATATACATCATACTTTAATATTTTTCATCCATGATGGATGAAGGCCGACCCCGCCGACGTTCCCGTCGTGCAAGCCCCCGAATTTCCTCTGCAAACCCCCGCCGCTCCCGGCAGCCCAGGTTCCCAGTCAGTCCGACCGCTCGCCTGCACGTTCAGAGGGGATGAGAGATACACATACACAGCAAGAGAGAGAGAAAGAGAGAGAGACACACACACGCACATACGAACGAACGACCCTCCGGGTGCAGGCCTGGCCTGTTTGGCCTGGCTCCTCCTATCCCGAGAGCCGAAAACTGCGACATTTCGAATAATAATAATAATGGAACTCTTGCCTGCTTCGGCCTTTTTACCCGCTCGTATCCCGCATCCCTACCGCTAGTCGCGGCTCGCCGCCACTCGTTGGTATGGCTCCGACGCAAGCTCTGGTCCACAAGCCGTCGTCCGGGGCCTCGACTCGCATCCCGACCCGTAACCCGGGCGTCGAAGCAACCCCCCAACTCGTCGTCGTGGGGGGGGGCGCCTCCGAGCGAGGCCGGGATGGGCCCAGAGCCACATTTCCTCGACGTGGTAGTCTGTGGCTGGGGTCGGGTTCGCGGGCGTTCGCGGGCGCCGTGGGGAACGGCTATGGGTCTACGGGGGCATGGCCGGGGGTTGGGGGTCTTTCTCCTGGTTTTCCTTGTCGTCGTCGTCGTCGTCTTCTATAAGAAGAACCGGCCGACAGAGGGCGGAGAAGAGGAAGCGAGCGTGCGAAAGATAGATCGAGAGAAAAAGAGTCGGTGTGGGTGTGTGTGTCAAAGAGAAGCAGTAGCCATTTATTATTAGAACTGACGATCCAACGACGAAGCAAAGAACGAGATGGCCCGCCGAATGGGAACGGCGAGGCGTTTTTTACGGCAGCGACGACATCGGGCGTGGAGGGGTGGTGGCCGCGGCGGCGGCTTCGTTACGGTGAGCAGTAGCAGCAGTACACGACGACGAAGCATCATAGCCACTACCAGCTACCCCCGGCCTCGCCTCGCCCCGCCTGCCGTCAAACCCCCGAAGCTCGAAACCTCCCCTCCCGATGGCGCCGTTACGTCCGCCCCCCCCCCCCGGCCGATGAGGCCCCGAACTCGGAGCTGAAACCGTCACAGTGTTCGGGCTGAGCGTCGGCGCCGCGGCCACCACCGCCGCCGCGGCAGCAGCGCTCTCTGCAGACGACGTCGATCAACTAAATATTTCATCAAATATTTTCTCGTTCAGCTTATTCTTATTATGGCCGTGTAGACGTTCGTTCATGTAACATGTACATCCAATGCAGTACCGCGTCTGTGAGGCCAACTGGTCCCAATGGCATTGTGTCATATACGGGGGAAAATTTGCATCGCGGTGCAGGAGAGGACTCGCATCTGTGCGCGTGCGTATGGACCCGCGAGCGGCAAAAGTTAGGTAGATCAATGTTTGAATTCGATATAGGCGAACAAAAGAAGATACAAGCAGCTTGTATGAAGAGAAGTAGCCTATGCGAACATACAGCCCTTAAATTCTACTTCGATATTATAGTTATGAATTAAGCAGAGGTGACCACAACGATGCCGCCCCTTGTTGTCACCGCGCCATGCCATGTCTTGCAGCGCGGACTGGGCAACGGATGTTCACGATGCTGATAATATCCGCTGTACCATACATTTCTGTGAGGATGACGTAAGCGACATTGTCAAGACTGTTGTTTCATCATTACTCAGCATTATCTTAGTAATATATGCGTTATCCTATTAGATTCAACCGGCAGCTTCGCACGGTAGACTGCTGCATCGAAGGTAGATGTAGTTCAGCCTAAGCATGGATACCTTGGCATGAAATAGGGCCCTCTCCCTGCAGACGTTCACCATATTTTACTAGCAATCCCGAAGTCCCGCGAAGTTTCGCCGTTTTTTTCTTTCCCGTCACCGAAAAACGCCTCAGACGTCAACACCGAAGATTCGGTGCTCGTAACTTATGACGTATACGGGCATACGGGGACTATGGCTGATTTCACAGCTGAACTTGGACTTAATCCGATTCGAACTATACAATGCCACCATTTTTACATTTAATTCGAAGCATCATGTACCAACGGTATTATTAACATCATAACATAACATAACATTTGCGGTTTATTTCCGGAACTGCAATTTTACAATGCTTAAGTTCTCGATTAAAAAATAGGGTAAAAGTAAGAGTGTATTATCACCAAATTGTTCATCCAATTACGATTTCACAATTATAATCGATTATTCTGTCAACAGATATTTACATTCACTCAAATTATTTACAATTCACAATATTCAGGGTATCTAGTTCACACAATTATATAACATTATAACTGCAATATTTTCTTTATCTCCTTGGCAAACTTCCTGGTAGATGTGAGCTCCCTAACCTCCTTCGGGAGCGAGCTCCAAACCAACGGCATCTGATAAGCCAGAGACTGGCAAGTAGTTACCCTGACGGCTGTAGGTAGTACAAACTCTGTTGCCCGGCGAGAAGTTTTTCTGTCGACGGCCACAATGGGGAACGCGACATCGGACGGTATTATACCCTTGATCATTTTGAAAGCCAGAATCGCGGTGGAAACCTGACTTAACTTATCCACGGTGAGGAGTTTGTACCTGCCATAGAGATCGGTAACAGACTCTCTGCGGGACCTTCCAAACACTGCTCGAAGTGCATCATTTTGAATTACTCTCCCTCTACCTACTACCTCTTTATATCCATTGCCCCAGATGGACATGACATATCCCAACGTCGGTATTAGCAAGGAATTGTAGACAAGCAAGAGGCAATTCTTCGGAAATCCAAGCTCTCGAAGACGTCGAATGCGAGCAATTACAGCGTAGCATTTAGGAGTGATAGCTCTCAAATGGGCAGACCATTTGAGATGCTTATGCAACAAAAGACCGAGGCATTTAGCCGTATCCGATAACGACACCTGCTCACCACAAAATAAAACTGAGTCTACCGGTCTCCTTCTCTGAGGTGTACAAAACAGAGTAAGGCAGGTTTTCCCCGCATTGACGACTAGACCAAATCTCCCAAAAATCTTTACTACATACTCTACTTTCTCTATCGCAAGCAGTAACTCTGTTTGGTCCGCCGATGGTCTGATGCGAAACAGGAGTGTCGTGTCGTCTGCGTACGTAATTGTCTTACAGGGAACAACCTTCGCTATCTTTAATAAGATAAAATTAATCAGAATGATAAACATAAAGGGCCCCATGATGGACCCCTGTGGAGTCCCAATGTTAAGGACTTCCCAAGACGATGTCACCGACCCAACTTTCACGGCCTGCCGCCTGTCCATCAGATACGACCTGAACCAGCATAACACCATGTCGTTGCATCCAAGATGTTCGAGCATTTGCAAGAAGAGGGAGTGACGTAAACAGTTGAACGCCGCCGCTATATACAAGAAAACCCCGAGGCACAGGTACTTGGATTCCAGCGCTGTAGACACTTCGTGGCATAAATGCGCAAGGGCCAAGTCGGTTGAGCGGGACTTGCGAAAACCAAATTGGCATGGTGAGAAGAAGTTCAGGGCAGAGAGATGTCGATCTAAACTCACAGTAACAATCTTCTCAATGACCTTAGATAAGTAATCAACTAATTCAATGGCATCAGCATTATAATAGCAGATTAAGTACATTTCAAGTTTCACAGTTTTTCGAGCTGACCCTCAGCTGGCCTCAGCTCTTCACCATTGAGGTGTTCTTATGAGGACCTGTAGGAGCCACCTTTGCTTATTCTCTTCCCTACTCGTACCTGGCAAGAATCTTCAGATAAAGAAAGATTATAAATAACTCCAAGGATTCTCCGCGTTTGACAGGCTTTGAGCCCAGTACACACGTCCCTCCGGTCTAGCAGTCGAAGACGCTCACCACTAGACCATCCAGGGGACAAGTACATTTCAAGTTAATACACATTAAGATTAAGGAAGATAGCTCTAAACATTCTGTGTGCTCGATATCGCCCTGCCTAGAGACTACAGTAATTCAGTCGATACAGAGATGTGATTAGAAAACAACGCGAAATGTAAAAATGGACCGTGAATTGTCCAGACCTGATATCAAAACACGCATCCAACTTTCCTAGTGACTCCGAACGCTGGACGGTGCCTGTGGTTTATGTGCTGCTAGCGACCAGTCCAGGCTGCTTGATGCAACAGGTGATGTACTGGGTGGTGAAGTACTAGGTGAAGTACTACTGGTGAAGTGCGGTGGTGATCGTATAGCCATTCTATGCAGTTGGCGATTATGGGAACTGGGTACTGCTTTAGGACCCAGGTAGTGCTAGCACCCAGTTCCCATAATCGCCAACTGCATAGAATGGCTATACGATCGTGTCCACAGGAATCATCGCGTCTAGAATCGCCCCGGTGTTCCACAAAATGTCTTTGGGATGGAAAAAGCAGACCTTGATATTTCGGCTGGAGGGGTCAATCTCCTACCACACAGACTTTTCTGGGCGCTTATCCGTGTAATGGCATTACTACGGAAAATGTCAAGCAAAAAATGCACACCCTCTTAAGGGGTCCTCGGCAGGAATTCACTCTGCTTCATGAGGTATAACCCACTACCGGTCTGGTCATCCAAACTGTGTACCTAGGTAAGACCAACTGGACCGTGTTGGCCATCACGGAACTATTTCAGTTTCAGGACTCTGCCGCGTGTCCTTATCCAGCCTGCATTAGCCATAGGAACACCGACGATGCAACTCTCCCGTATTCGGTTTAACGTACGCTTTTAATTAATCATCCAATTAACCTGCGGAGCCCTGTATTTTCAGTGGATCTTAAATGTACCTTGCGCTTTATCGTGGAGCTGGACATGCCCGGTGGCGTGGAACATCCTGTATTTCTTGCAACCGTACGCACGCAGATGCTCACACGGATTCGATCCCCGCCGTTCCACATTTACATCTAAATGGGGTTGCCCGTCGTACGACGCAATGCAAAAAGCAATTCCGTCTACATTAAATGTTGGCTGCGAGTCAGCCCGAAAATATCAGATCGTCTAAAGAAACGCGCACACCCGAAAAGATACAATGAGCTTTACAATGAAATCACCAACGGTTATCGTGGATGAGGCCAAATTCTATTTGTGTATATTTTCTCAGTCGTCCTGCAATTTCCTCTTGTCCTGTAACAGTCATTTCGAACTGTTCAGTAGTGTTCGGGAAAACATCGATTCCAAACAACGAACGATCTTTCCTCAGCATCGAGCATAAGGTGGCGTTATATACGACAGTAATGGGTCCGTCGAATGGGGACCCTGCAATGCCGAAAGCGGTCGTACCGTCGAATATGTTAAATGTTTAAAGCCGTAAAGAGTCAGCCCGGATAAATTCACTTTAGTTGTGATTTAGTGCGAAAAAGCTAATAATCGTTCGGATATCTAGGAAATGCGATACATTTGTAGGGAACTGATTCCGCGTCGATAGTATGCTATGCCAACATGGTCATGACCATTTCGTTTAAGGACAATTGTGAGAGCGTGTTATCTATGAACGAATAATCCATGTTCGCCGATTTCGACGGCAGCTTGCTTTCCGTCCATTTATTTATTTATTTATTTACTTTAAAGGAAATGAAACACCAAAGCCCGGAGAAAGTCTGCTTGGAGGACTATAAAGTTTGCTTTAAATCAACGCGAATACTTCAAGGTTTGAACGAAGTTCAGAGTACGCTGAGATAATTGTTGTGGCATTTTTTCAGATACTATTTTGGTTGAATTACACATTACCAATTAAATATGTATTTAGATATATATATATATACAACAAAAAATTGCAAGGAAAAGGTACCTCCTTCGATGCGTCCGTGGTTAGTCGGTCACAAAGTTGCAAAATGTCACGAATACTTTGTCTTTAGTTTAGGGCGATATTTGAGCTTCAAAACGCACTGGGCCGTGACAGGACCCGCTGCATTGTTTGTTTCGTTCGTTTGTTTAGCAAATAGCATCCAGCCCTGTGTCGTCTATGCTCGAAAAAATACGCTTTTTCATACAGCCTCACTGAATGTTGACCCATATAACCTCGAATTTGTTTGAGCTCAATGCTTGTGGCTTCTACAGAAAGTATTTTCATTCGACTTGTTGTGTGAAAATATCGTAGGTTGGTCTACGGGTGTTCGGAAATATGTACAATAAAGAGAGACGAACTGGGCGTTTCGCTTTTTAGTGATGTTCTTAAAGGTTTTTGGGCTGACTTTCAGCCAACATTTAACGTCCACGGTACAACTGCTTTTAGCACTGCTTCGCAAGACGGACCCCTAAGTGCAAATGTGCAACGGTGGGGATCGAACCCCACCGTTTAGTGATGTTCTAGTGAAGTTAGGCTGAATGAAAACATTAATTATAACCGTTGCCTGTCCGAAATGAGCTGACCTTTTGAAATTTCGCCAATAAAACAAGGAATCCGGGAATCCAAATCTACATCCAATGTTCGCATCATATTCGTATTGAATATGCTGAACATCGGATACTTTACATATTTCACTTTCGAAATCAGCGTTCATATCTTCGAAAGAATCCAGTTTATTCCTGTGGTCTCTGTTCCAGCTGGCGGGATTTTCCACCTCATGGTGGGATACGTCTATGAGATCAAATCTCAGTTCAACAGCCCCGTGTCGGCTCGGGCCTTCTTGTTCTCAGTCTATCCATACTATGATTGAATTAATATGAACCCCTGATTCCAAGAAACCTCTTCAATGACTTCAACCGGCAAAATGCTATCCATGGCGAAATCTGATTTTGGTTATTTTTCCATGGAATTTCACCAACATCTTCCCATTGTTCAGGTCATTTGTGATCGGAGCAAGAGATCTGAATTTTCTGAATCGTTTTTCAGTTGGCCAAATCCACACGATCATAAGGTGTCAGCCAGTCTGTTACATAGCATTAACGCTTGAACTCATCGAATTCATGATCGTCCTCTGTAACTGTTCTACGCTACGAGCACTGTTGACCCTCAGGTTTGCGGCCGGATCCCTAACAACGCTTCTATCCTTTCATTAACAGTTCATGTTTACAACAATCATACTATACTATAATCTACTGGAATGAAATGTCCACCCGCAAACCCCGCAATCCTAGGCCAGTTGATAAGAAGGTGTAATCCTCTCCAAACGACATACACAGATTATTTTTCGAGAATGAAAAATCATTTGTTAGAATCCACCCGTCGAGTGCTTTCATTTTCGGCTAACTCCCGGACCCTCTCCGACCAGCGGGTCAATGGCAGTATCGTTCATTTGCCGTTAGCTAAATATAGAAGCAAAGCGCTCATTCCCTTCGCGTCGCGTGTATATATATATATATATATATACACATATATATATCATCAACCAAAGCTGTATTGCAGCTATTGTCCTACCCTGAAGGAGTGCTCAGGAGCAATTCACAGGCCCCTCGTACGTCCCACGGTCCGCTGGCGTTCCAGAGCTCCTCGAAACTCGGGAGAAAAAACAACGCGTGCTCTTTCTGTCACCACCTTGTCAATATGTCCCGAAGGGCGGTACCACCTTGCGCAGTGCTTCTAGCCGATCTACACAGGCATATGGACATATGGCTTCCATGCCCCTGTTCCGTTTCGAAATCGGATACACCGCAATTCTGAGCTCTCCACAGAGAAAACATCGGCCTCCATAGCCAGTGGTAGGCGTGGGTGACCGACTGACTCCTGCCTAGCGACTTACCCGAGAGGGACTCACACTGACCGGCTGGAGCAAAACGATACAAGCACCACGCGGGATCCAGCGGGAACAACTGAAGCGTTGTTGTTGTTGTTGCTGATGATGGTCATGATTATGATGTTGGTGATGACGCCCCCCCCTACTGGCTACTGCGAGCAGCCGGTGAGGAGCGGTGCCCCCCCCCCGCAATTGCTACCATTGCTATTTTTCCACAAGCAAAGGGCGGGCGGGCGCGAGTGCGAGCAGGTCCCCGCCACCGCGCATCCGTCCGCCTCGAACGGCCCGCGCATACGAGCCGTAGACAGAGAGGACGCCAAACGGAGGGCCAGATATTCGGTCAGATAGAGCGCTGGCTCGAACTTGACCGGTAGCACCCAGACATGGGTCGCTGCTGGGGAGGCGGGAGCTACCAGCAGCAGCAGCAGCAGCAATAGTGGTCATGGCGGCGGCGGCTTCGGCATGAACGGGCTGTCTGTCTGCCATGTGCTTGCATGGCTGGCTGCCGCTTTGCTACCGCGGTGGCTCATTTGTCTTTTCGGATGCGTTCATCCAAATAGCCACCCACCTACTCGAAGCGCGAGCGATCTAGCCGGCGACCTAGCGCGGGAGAGTGTGGCTCGCGTCTACAGCAACAACCTGCTGATCCGTATCCGTCAGTTCGTCAGCCAACCGGCGAGACTATACTCTTGCCGCCCGCGCCGACCTAGGTGAACCTGATAGTTGCTCGCGAGTCCCGGTCGATCACGGTGGCCGTGGCAGCCGACAGACGGCCCTGTGTGTCTTGATTAACGAGAGAGAGAGATAGAGAGACAAGCCGTCAGGGCGGCAGCGGATTTCAATGGCACTTTCGCGGGTCGCTGAATCGGGCGGGTACTTGATCAGTCGGACGACAAGCGTTAACGGTACGCACTGCCTAGCTGGATGATTAGATATCGTTCCTGTAAAAGAAGCAAGCAACTCATTCGCAACTCAGAGCTCGCGAGTTCGTAGATGGCGGACGATAGAACCAGAGCCGAGCACGGCTCTTTCGTCATCTTATATCTCACAATGATGAACAACATCTGAATCGAAACATATACATATATTTTCCATTGATTTCTACAGCGGCATCGTTTGGCCACCTTCTCCCTGCTACTGCTCCAGTGAATGACAGTGATTGGTGTCATGCAAGCGTTTCTTTGTTTTGCCCTGCAGGGTCAAACATGATCGCTGCCAATCTGCGATCTCGCTTTCGACATTGGCCCAGATACCCCGTTTCTCAGGCGAGACAGCATCCGTATGTCCGGATGCGGCGGCCACGCTGCCACTGACTCATGATCGACTTCGCCCCCATCGCACCCCAGGCCCCCGTACTGTCTGTTCTCTCTCCTCCGTCTCTTTGTCCTGCTCTGGGGGGGTCCTTACGGTTCGTACATGACAGGTAGTCCGCACCTGGTGGAGGGTGGGGATCCCAGCGAAAGAGATCGGTGTTAGCAGGTCACCACCGCTGCCGCCGCCGCCGGCCACCACTTCCACCACGAGAGGGGCGTGGAACCTCAATGGGTCCTTGAAGACTACGACGGGATCGGCGCCAGCCCGCAGCTAGCTAGCTAGCTAGCTTGCCTGCCTGCCGGACGAGCTGGGTGGCTGCTGGCTCGCTGTCGACGACTAGCCGTTGCTCTTGTTCGCCGCTGGCTCCCTCTCATATACACACACACACGCACACTCTCACTAAGATAGACTGATGCTGCTACAATCACACGCTGACACGCAGACAGGCAGATGACGCGCGCGCGCGCGCTAGGCGAGCAAAGGGGAATTCCCTCCCTCGTCTTTCTCGTCTCGTCGCTGTCGGCGGCGGCGGCGGCGGCGGCAGCGGCGGCGGCGATAGCGGTCGAGGCTCCTCGACGGAGGTCGAAAGTGCCTTCTTCTTCTTCTTCTTCTTTGGCTGTGTTGCTTCCTCATCGCGGACTGGGGCGGTCGCGGCCCCAGCCCCAGCAGAAGATGTAGTGACGGTCCCCATAGTCACCAGTAACAGCAGCAGCAGCAGCAGCAGCAGAATAGGAGCAGTTGTAGCAGCAGCAGTAATCGCGGCAGTGGTCGTTCTGCTCCTGATGCTGCTGCTGTTTGGTGGTAGCTGTAGAAGTAGCGGCGCAGCAGTGCAAGCGACTCAACGACGACGGCCGAAACCGGGCTACTGCTGCTGAAGCGGCGGGAGAGATGGGTGTCTCGGAGGGTCGGCTTCGGGTTGACGGGGCTGTTCCCGGAGGCGGTTGCTTCGACGGTTGGACGACGAACGCACGGGGGGAAGTGCGAACGGAGAAAGGGAAGCTTACGCCACCTTGCGCAAGAGGCAGCCCAACGCGGCTCGAGTGCAGGCCTGCCCCGGCCTGCCCCGGCCACACCCGCGCGATCTCTGTCTCCCTCCCGCCCTCTCCTCCTCTCTCGCTCGCTCGCTTCCGCTCCCCGTGCCTGCCGCATACTCTGCCCTGCAACTGACCGTACCGACGGCGAGGGGTCTGCTCCTGCTGCTGCTGCTGGGCCTAAGGGGTCTGCTTCGCTCCCTGGTTCTGCTATGCCGGTAGCCGCCGCCGAGGCGGCGGCGGCGGCGCCGGCTGCGCCGGCTGCTGCTGCTGCTGCTACTGCTGTCGGAGCAGCAGGCAGCCCCCTTCCTCTAAGGCTTCTCTGCTTGTCCGCCTGTTCATCCATCGGTTCGTCCGCTAGGTCCCTGCGCGAGTGAGCGTTCGGCCCGAGGAGGGGATCTGTGAGAACGAAGAGCGCATGCAGCGCACGCCGCGCGCGCGCCTGTTCCTGTTGGACTACTAGTGCTACACAAGTGCAAGCCGTCTATCTCCCGATACTCCCCAGCGGCGGCGGTGGCGGCAGCGGCCATAGTCGTTTTAGCCTCGCTCCAGTCCTCATTGTCGTCGCTACCTCCGTGGCCGTCGCCATCGTCTTGTGCGTAACCGAGTACGGGGCGGGGGGGGGGGGGGGGGGATTCCACTGTATTTTCCCAGACGCGACATGGACTAGTGTTCAGGGTGACGAACAGTGGAGAAATTCGGACAAGAACAGACCACTGAAAGGAGAGGTAAACAATCACAACAATGATAGCGCACACGCGGGGTCTGCCTGACGTGAGCGGGACAACACAATCGCGAATTAACTAACTGACGGCAACTAACGGCTTCGAGATTTTCGATTATCAATCTGCATGCATAAGATACATATTCGTATTTGTTATTTCATATGTAATTTCCCGTCACGTCGTATCAAGGCGAGAATGATTAGGAGAAAGAGAGAGAGAGAGCTTGTACCAGTAGCGTCACAGGGTGCAAGTTTCGCGTATGCCAAGATTCGCTCGGTCAAGGAAGAGGGCGCAACAATAACAAATAGTGTACTGCTTTTGAGAGAGCTAATCGCTGTGGAGGCTGACGGGTTCAACAACTGCTGGCTGTGGGTTCGCCAGTTAGGGGCTCTGCTTAGATCAGCTTGCCTCGATCGATAATCGTCAGAAAGCTGTCCTGTAGATGAAGCTACGTTTGACTGCCATTTTGAAACACATACAAATAGTTCGTCTTTCTTCACAAGCGACGCTCTTACGAACGTTTCATTGGGCCTGTAACAGGACAATATTGTAAATATTGCTCAAAATCGCGAGTGTACATTTCCGTTATAAGTTTACATTAATTTGTTTCGTGGATCTTCGGGCTAACGCTCCATCTCGCGCATCGTCTCGTTGCTGTCCGAATAGGCAAGAACACTAGAAAAAGCCAGTTTGAGCAATTCAGCCTCCGATCTCGAGCGACGCTGCCACAAGCCCACGAGCCACCAGAGAAACTAATACTAACAGATACACGGCGTCCAGTCATCGTCTGGTTGCTGCAAGCGACGAGGTCCCTGACGAAATGTGTCACTGCCTTCATCCCTCGCCATTTAAATTCTGCTATAATCCGAACATGTCACGAACGAACTCTGAACGCCAGCCAGCATCATCATCATCAGCAACGAGCACACCGGGCGAATGTATATATATATATATATATTTTATATATAGATATATATATATATATATATATATATATTCGCATGGGGTGAGAAACGGGTTTCTTGCTCCAGCTTGGCTTGCTCTTCGGATCCCATCCGAATTTCTATAAGCTGCCGGCTTTTGCCGGCTGAAGCTTCAAAGCAGCGGCAGAGCGAGTGGGTCTTCGCGCACGCTCGAGGGAATGACGGGTCGATGAGAGTAGTGAGGTTCGTCCGGTGAAGCCGATGCTTCCCGTTGTACCTCAGCGCTTTGGCCTTCATCACGGTGCCATTACTAATCGCTGGCAGCTCCTGTCTGTTGAATGCCGAGATAAGACCACGCCTGCATGTGACCAGCAGTTATAAATACTATAACGAGGAAGGCATTCACGCGGAAAAATCATTGTATTTTCACCATTCGATTCGTATCCATGTGTTATATTATATCCGACTCATCGCTTAGCGCCCACCCATTTGCCTACGTACGTCCGGTTCCTGCCCCGGCGAATCCTTTTTTTTTTTTTTTTTTTTTTTTTTTTTGTTTTGGAACACACTGTAAAATGCATACGCACTGACCCCGAGCTTCACTCAAATGGTTTTCGCCCGAGAGTGTGGCCCATTGCTGGGTCCACTAAAAGCAGTGATGTCCATCCCCCAGTCATCCCCGGAACACAGCGAGCATTACTTCGGCGGAGGTGGAGGTGAGTCTCCTTCATGCTCCTATGAGGGTTGTACAATGACGGGGGCCGCCCTACGTTGAAGCTCCAGCTCATTTTTCTTCTTGAGAATCCTTTCCACCAGGCTGCAACCCCGGTCCCACACCTGCTCGTCTTCCAGCATGGCGGCGATGAGGCCATGCACCGTCATAGCATCTGCGAGTACAGGCGATCCTTCCCGAGCGCCAGCGAGGGCTGGGCAGTCGCAGATGGTGTGTGTTACATCATCTACAACGCCCATGTCGCACATGACGCACGTGGGATCAGGGACTTTATTTATCTTTTTCAGATACTTTTGGAAGCATCCGTGGCCCGTCAGCACCTGAGTCAGGTAGTATGTGGTGTCACCGTGTGGTCTGGTGAACCACTTGACCAGATCAGGGATGAGATGACGAGTCCACGCGCCTGGAACTGTGTCCGGGAGATTGGTCCATTCCTGTTGCCAGTCGCGCAGCGTCTGGAGTCTGGCTTCGGCTTTTCCCAGTGTGGGGTGCGCTTTGAGTCTGATCTTTTCGTCGATCAGTCTCGTCCATGGCACTAGCCTCGCGATCGCAATCACGGCCTTCGTCTCAGACGTTTTGTAAGCTCTGGCCACTCTTATGGCAATCTTGCGTTGGGCTTTCAGGAGTTTGAGCTGGTTCTTCTTGAGCTTCATGGCCCTAAGGCCCCACGTGGGCGCCGCGTACAGCACAGTTGATTCTGCCACTGTCGCGAATCCTTGCGTACTCTACAAGTTTCGTGAACGCATGCACAAGCTTGGCAGCGTAGTAAATGACTAGATGTGTAACTGTGTCTAGTGTGATGTGGTGAAAGGTAGTTCACCGTGTGTGTATGTGTATATATATAAATATATATATATATATATATATTATATCTATGCGTGGCATCGACGCTAACGGGAGTGTTTCGCGTGCGGACACTTGGCGTAACCCTGGCGTACGCCTGTGTTTGACGTCACTCGGGGTTGGCTGTGACCACTGTGGGCACCAGCGTGCGAATCGACTACCAGTGAATGACTCTGAGTTCGATTGTCCTATCCGAATCATGTGTATGGTATGCATGTAGTGTATATCTATATATATATATATATATATGATTTATGTCCAGCGTGGCACTCTCCATTTCGATGCGTTTGAAAGCGTATGGATAGTTGTACTCTAGACTCTGCTCCGGTTCGTCGCTCGGATTGGTGCCACTTGCGGGGTGGGGGCGGCCGAGAGGCTAAGCGACCGACGACGAAGTAGACAACCAAACGCCGAAACTGGCCACCGCCGCCGCCACCGCCACCGCCGCCCCCCCTGCCTCAGGAGCAATGGTGGCTTCTTCTCCCAGTGCACTTCGTTTGCTTGTCTGTCTGTCCGTCTCTCTCTCTCTCTCTCTCTCTCTCTCTCCCCTCCCAACCTTCCTCAGCTATCTAGCTGGCTAGGTTAGCCTAAGCAGATCGCCACCATCCAGTTAGCTCCCAGTCTCTTCTCTCGCTCTCTTTCTCGCTTTCTACTTGCTTGTCTGCCTGCCTTCCTGAGCAGCGACCCAAGCGCAGCCTAAGCTCAGGCAGCAGCGGCAGCAGCAGCAGCAGCAGCCCACAGAGCAACGCTGACTTGAGCGGAGTCGGAGCACCCCACAGCCCAGCTAACAGCGGCCTGCCTGCCAGCCAGCCACGAGCAGCAGCACCATCAGCAGCAGCACCGACCAGCAGAGGCTGTACGGCGGCTGGCTGCCACTGCCTCACTCGGTGGCACTAGTCCGCTCCTCGGCTGCCGCCGCCGCCGCCGCTGCTACCACCGCCGCCGTTGCCGCCGCCGTTGTCGTCGTCGTCATCGTCGTCGTCGTCGTTGTGGTGGTGGTGGTGCTCGCGGCGGCTCCTCGCTCTGCTCTGCTCCACTCGTCGGGTACTCCTGCTCACTGCTGCTGCCCGATCGCTGCAGCAGCAGCCGCTGCAGCCGCTGCCGCTGCCGCCTGCTCGAAATAGTAACGCTGCTGACTCAGTCAATTCCGAATTCAAGCCGCCCTCTGATTGGTTGGCGGCCATGCGCCGGTGGCGCCCCCTACGAGAGGACCTGCTCTGCTCTCTCTCTTCTGTAGTTTTATTGTATTTGTGTTATTTTGTGAGTCGGCTGGTGGTGTGTGCTGCACCCTGTGTGACGACGACAACGACGACGCCGAGGTGAAGTTGCTATTAGAGTGAGTGGAGGTAGTTGTTTGAGTGCAGTTGTAGTGTGAAGTGATCCTAGCGGCGTCGGCTGGCGCTTCAACGCAGGCGGGCGAGTGCGCGCGCGCTGTCCACACCGTAAATATGCTGTGATGCCCCACGGGGCGCGAATCCCGAACGCGAGAGGTGCCCGCGCGACGGCGACGTCGACACGAACCAACGGCCGAGGTCCAGCGTTGAGGCTGGCGACGACGATAGCAACGGCGCCGCCAGCCGCAGCAGCAGCCGCAGCAGCAGCATCAGCAGTAGGCGTATAAGTAAGAAAAGCGTACAGCCGGGGCTACAAACAACAGCAGCAGCAGCAGTAGCTGTAGCAGCAGCGGCGGCGGCGGTTGCGAGCGCAGCGGACGAGGAGTGCTGCTGTCGCTAGCACCAGCAGCAGCAGCAGCAGCACCACTACTTCGTCGTCTACTTCGTCGTCTACTACCACTTCGCCTACTTCTTCTCCCACTTCTACTACTTCGTCTACTTCTACTATACTACAGCGAGGACACCGGCCCAGCCGCCGTCTCTGCCGCCACAACGCTACTACAACGTGAGTAGATAGAGCAGTAGACAGTGATAGGTGGTTGTAGTCGTCGTTGTTGTTCCATTCGTTCCACCGCCGGCGGCGGCGGTGGTGGCTATCGTCGCGGTTTTGGTCGCACGGGAGCCGTAGCAGAGGAGCTGGGGCCGCCACCGCCGCCGCCACCGGCGTAGGCAGGGTCCGCGCTCCGTCGGACCCCCTGAGTTCGGGCCGCCGACTTCAGATATGACTAGCGGATACGGGCAGGCAAGCCGGCCGCTACAGCCAGTGATCACTAACTACAATAGCTAACTAGTGAGCGAGTGAGGAGTGAGGAGTCAGTGAGCCGGACTGGCTTTGCGGCCTGTGTTCTCTGCCGTGTGCGTCCGCCTCAAGCGGAATCGGTGTGGTCCGACCCGATCGGGTCCGGTGCTATCCGACACTCAGATACGCGGGTGGTAGTAGCCAGATCGACGGCTCTGGCAGGTCTCCACGTAAGCCAGACCCCACACGTCTTCCCCTTTCCTGTTACGCACTCACCTCTCCCCATGCTACCCCCCCGACCCGGGACTGGCCGTGACCACCGCATGTCCGGAGGAGGCCACCATCACTTGCTTGCTCCGCAACAGCAACAACATCACGCCGTGTATGTATACATACATAGAGACATACATGCGTGCGTGTAGAGGCGTGGGGGTGTGGGGTTTCGTGCGTGCAAAGGAGCGTGCCTGACGCGTGTGCGAGCTGTCCTACCAGAAAGGCTGTAAATGGTGACCGGCCGACGGAGACGTTGTTGTATAAGCGGTGATAGTTATTGTTGTAGTTGTTGGCTGTTGTTGTGGATACGATAGAGGTGTAGATGACAGTGTATCCGATGCGGTCAGTGCTACTGACGCTGCTGCCGCCGAACGATGGTGGTGGTGACCAGCATAGCTATGATGCGATTGAGACGATGTTGCTTTGAAGAGAGCGGCCGCAGTTGTATTCGCCGTATACTGAACGGTTGTCCGGCATGCAACCGCGTGTTGATCCCCGACCGGCGGATCAGCTCACACACAAACACACATGCGTCCATTGGGCATCTATACAGGGTGCTACGCCAAATGGAGCGCAAGGAGTGCAAGCCACTTCTCGTCCGTGTGCTCAGCCTCCGGGGGGGGCGGGGGGGGCTTCGAGCAATCGACCCGCGGGATAGTTTCTAATCTATCTGTCTATCACTCGGTGTGCGCATGTGTGTGGATGCGTGTTGTGCAACAAGGGCTGGAGGCCGACAGGAAGTAGTTCCCCCTTCGGAGCTGCTCTCGCTCTCTTTCTCCCTGCACTGCCGGTTACGCCGTCGGAGTTACGCCTCCTCCGCTATCGTCACAGCTGCATGTCTCGTGTCAACTAGCTACATCACCACCAACAGCAGTCTGGGCTACCACGCAACCAGCGTCGCGCCCGAACCCCCCTACCGACTCGTCAAGCAAACGACGTCGATGTATGGCGGAAAGCCTTCGTAAAGGAAAAACGTACTGTTGCCCATAGGCCGTGACCATAATCAAAGCGACGACTGTACTGCTTGACGGCGGGAGCAGGGGGTCTTGAGTTCGATACGGGCGGAGATAAGAAGCGGAGAGGGATATTTCAGCTGATTCTTGAAATAGTCGTGCACGTTTCTGGGCTAGAAACAAAAAATGACTGAGTTGAGTCAACATATGCAGATTACGGCACACCGACCGGTGCCACGATAAAGGGCAATTGTGAATTACGAATCTAACCAATACGAGCACCGATTGTGCCGATACTGACTAGATAGAGAGATAGATAAACAATTGAGCGTGCATCTCGTCAGCCATACCGAAATCCATGCGTGCGTTGATGATACTAGATCATACTGTAGATATGTTAGAGATATGTCTCATTATTGAACAATTCAGTGGATGATTGCTGTAGGTTATTGTTATCAGCTGGTTAAATCATTATTATAGAACATCGATTTTTGTTGGTAAAAGCCTTACGCATATGGTATGTGGTGGTCTTGAACGAGCGGCTCTTCGGAGTTGCCTCGGCACCCGTTCATGAACCCTACTGCGTATTTAACTAATTACATTAGAGAAGTTGTCTTCAACTAATCCGATTATTTAGCTTTTTCCGCTCAGTCGTTCTTTATTATAACGATATATGATGGAAACCTTCAAAGCTTCTATAGGACTTACTCTCGAAAACTTAAGTTTAAGAAGGTTTTTCTCGTCGATCTATTATAGTATGGGGTACGTACGCGTACAGCTGCGCCCAACAATTGTTCACCTGTAAGTTTTTAAATATTAAATGCTATTGTATGTCAACGTCTCCCCCCATTAAACGTCCATTTCTGGACACTTCCCTCGGATGTAAATACAACGACAACGCAGCGGTTAGAGGACAACGCCGACCTGACAGCTTAAGTGCGTCTGTTCAGTATCCTTCGATCAAACATCCACGTCTCAATGCATTGATTAGGTCCGTGTGTGTCGATCTGACACGAAAACGGGTTGGTTCGCACTCTGACCTTGTGATATATCTGAATCTTGACGGCGTGCCGCTAAACGGCACGGGGCTGTTGCTATAGCGGAAGGCTCACGCGGTGAGCCTGAGCCGATACTATAGGTGGGGTGGCGGCGACCTGAAGGCCACAACCGATTGGCCGCCTTCCGCCAATCTGATGGCCAAGGGCGTGACGGACTCGTGGCTGCTCCCGGCTTTGTCCTCAGCCGCAGGGGATTGCCTCCGGGGAGTACCCGATCCGTCGCCTTGGTCTGCTCCCGTGTGCTGCAACGGGCTCGGTTGTTCTGTCTGCCGAGGCGACCGATCACTGTCGACGCCGCCTTCGGGGATTTGCACGTGATTTCCCTTCCCCTCCCGTTGTCTTCCCTTTAGCGGCCCCCGCGCGCGCGATCCGGCCATCTGACCCACTTTTTCCCTTGTCCTGACTGAGACTGGCCGGCCCCTAAACGCCCCCGCACCCCCCAGAAGCCCCAGAAGAAAGGCGATAACGCACCCCACTCCGCTCGACTTGCCCGACCGCCTGAACGACCGCCCGCCCACGATTCAATGGTATTTTCGAGCTATCGCCCGTTGCCCGCTAGCCCCAGCTCTCTTGCCTAAGGCGGGCGACCACTGGAGTAGAGGGCCTGGGACACCGCAAAACAGACCCTAGCGGTGTGTGGCCGTTTGGCGCAAGGCCGGAACAACGCGAGCGTACGAGGCCCAACAACCTACCACTCGAGAGCCGGTTCGACTGCGCCGAAGAAGAAAACAATTGAGTGGGGGTGGATGGCTGGGTGGTTACCCAGAGCATAAACATCGGAAACAGGTAGCGGCCAGCAGCGGTAGACGCGCCTGGAATAGACAGACGAGCTGTGGTGGTACTGTTTTGTGGTGGAGACCAGCAGAGCCAATGAATGGTCGTGCCCTTGATGGTACCCGCTGGCGTCTGCAATACTGTCGACTAGATCGAACCAATTCGATCCCGTATCAACTCGCCTCCTTACCCGCTAATATTCAGTGGGAACTGGAAGCAGATTTAGGTACGAGTCGTTTGCGGGTACGGCACAAGCCTCTGAGCTATGTCAGCTCATTATATAACATGTACGACTAATCAGAATGCCGATTTGATTTGATAGACCATGCGCGACATTCATTACATGATCACATTATTATTCACCTTAAAATTCACCGCACTGTTTTGCGTTAAGTAATTAGCGCGACGATGACTGCTGGTCACCGACAAAGGAAATTTTGTGCACACGAATGTGTGCTGGTGTTCCGGCCATGCGCCCAACCCGACGTGGGGAGTATCCGGCGTCTGGTGGCAAAGTGTCGAGAAAGGTGTTCTTCTACACAAGGATCTTCCTCTCTTCGTTCGTAGTTCCATCGTTCGTCGTCCGCCGTTTGGTCGCGGCGACGGCTGACTCTGCGGATCGTGGCCCCGAATTGCGCCAGTGACGCAAGATCGCGTAACGTCGGGCGATCGTTCGCTAGCTAGCTAGTTTTTTTCCCTTCCTTGGCCGTCTGGCCGTCCGTCCTCCGTTTCAGCTCCTTGCTGTTCCGCTCGTTCTCGCCCCCCCTCGCCCCCCTCGCCCCCGCCCCCCCCTCGTCTCAGCCAGTTTTCGCACGCTCGTACCCCTCAGTGGCCGCCCCTGAGGCGACGACTTGAGTCCTTCCTCACTTCGGCCGAACGCCTGCTATTTCCCTCTCCGCGTTAGCTAGAACATCACCGAGACCGCTACCACCATTGACCCCAAGGCCTCCTCCGTACGGCGGCGGCGGTAGCGCTTCCAGCGAGATCTCGACGACTCCGTCGAGGCCACTCATTTGCGCAATCCATGCGGGTTGCGCATCCAGCCTCGGCCTCGGCCTCTCCAACGGCATCCGACTGGAGGGAGGGCCGTCGGCCGCTCCCAAGGGCATGCGACGGCAGCATCGTCCCCTTCCTGCGCGCCTGGCCGCACCAGCCTTGATAGCCAGACACGCTGCGGGCCGACAGTTGGGCAGTCAGTCAGCTGGTGAACGAGCGAGTGAGGTCTCGGTCGTCATGTCCAAGCTGCTCAGTCAATCACTCACGCAACAAGCTTCGCTTGCGCCATCGGTGAAGGCTGCTGCCGTGGCCGCCGCCGCCGCCTGTCGCCGCCCCTTCCTGAAAGGCCTTGTCTCCCGTTGCGGTCCCGGCTGTTCGGCCACCCGCGTACTGGCTGCCGCCGACGCCAAACGCAGTCTTCTTCTTTCTCCGGCTCGCAGTTGCCGGCCGGCTAGGGGAGGGGTCGCGAGCTCGCCGATTCTGGGGGGTGCACAGGGCTCGACGACGAGGGGGGTACACAGCGGGGGGGGGGGGGTACGAGGTGGCGGAGACCGGAGCTACAACTACCCCCTTCACAGACTACGCGTTCCGGCGGGCGCGGAACATGGCAGCGCACGCGCCGGGCCCTGTCGACTCTGACTCGAGCACGCCGTCTGCAGACAAGGACGGGCCGCACGCTCAACCAGATGGGGCAAGGAGGTAAACAGGGGGGGGCGGGGGTAAAACCGGTGGGAACGCGGGACGATGGCGGCGCCCGTTCGTGGGGATAAAACGCCGCCTGTCCCTTACCGGTCGGCTAGAGGGGTCTGTCTGCCTGCCTGCCTGCCTGCTGCTGCTGCTGCTAGCGTCCTCTCTTCCCTACGACAAGAGACTGGCTGGGGATTGTGAGGGGAGTGTTGGCTGGCTGCCTCGCTCGCTCGCTCGCTCGGTCGGTCGGTCGGCCTCTCGGGCTCAGGGGTGCGAGCGAGCAGGAAGGCTGGCACGCTGGCAGGCGGACAGCAAGGAAAGAGTGGGAAGTGGTGGTTGCGCAACTTGTCGGCCCGCTGCTACTGTCTGAGGGTGGATCTGGCGACTGCACGAGCGACCGAGTGAGTGCTACGCCGCGCCGCCGTGCCGTCCCCGGGGGATCAGTTGCGGGAATCCGGCAGGATCCACCGCCGCCGCCGCCTCCGCCACCGTCCGCGGCCGCTGCCACTACTACTGCTGCTGCTGCCGCCGAGGAGCCTCTAGCTGGAGTGGCTGTCCGAGGAGAGGAGTGGAGTAGCGCGCGGGGTGGAGACGGGTCCGACAACCCAGACAGGCTAGGATGGAACGGGGATGTCTGCGAGGCAGGATACTGAAGCGACCGGTCGACTGGCCGGATGGTCGGCAATGTGTTGAACACAAGACCGCGTCACGCACACGACCACGCGAGCGCGAAGACTGCCACCGCAGAGCGGAGAAGACACGCGCGCACACGCACACACAGTCAGCCGTTCACAGGCGCTTTTGTCGTAACCACGCGAGGACCTTGAACATACGAGGCCGAGCTTGTCCTTTGGGGTGTGTCTCTCATACCGGATCGGATCAGAGAGGACGGTCGAAGGAAAGAAACGAGATAGAAAGAAGACCTAAAAGGACTCCACGGGATTCCTGTTGATGGACAACGACGATCTCAGGAATCGAATGTCGGATCGTCGTTGGGGATGTTGAGCTTCGATGAGTTGCCGCGCCGCGCCTCGTATTTAACGCGCATAGTTCGAATAGCATTGTCAGTGCAAAATTGGCGACATGTACTGAAGACGTATCGTTGATCGATTAGCTGTGAACAAATATTCGTAAACCATGAACCCGCTGCCCTTCTTTACGAGACAAAGCATGCACACAAAGGACACTACTCCTTTGTGTATAGCGACGTCATGTTTCATCTAAATCGCCGGAGTTTTTGCTTCGATGGGGCGTTCGGGTTGAGTTTCCTTCGTACGCTCGTTCGGGCTAGGCCCAACCCATCGTCGTTTAACTAATCCAACGCGTCGTGCACGTATTGCCCTCGAACCCCGTGAGCTGGATAACGTACGACGAACTGCACGGGGAGCCTGCCGCTGTACTGCCGTCAGATTGTGTTGTGATGCTTTGTAGATCGGGCAATACAGTGTTCCACAGTGTATCGGGAAGTGCAGGAGGAGGTGCCCTCACGGTGGATGGGCAGATTGCTGATGGTGAGCCGGGACGATGTAGAGGCGTTCACAGTACATGTACGGCTCTGAGAGCCTGATGGCCATGGTCGACGATGGGCGGCCGCCGCCGCTGCCGCCGCCGCTGCCGCCGCCGCCGTTCGGAACGACTGAGGGCCGAGGGGTGTTTGACCGCGTTGAAGGCCACGGATGAGGTCCCTGGAGCGAGCAAGGGCAGCTTTGGGAAGGCTGCAGCGTTTCGTCGAGTTTCGCCTCTGGGAGGCGTTCCGCAGTAAAGACGTCCACTTGCGCAGCCAGCGTATGCGACAGTAGAAAGACCTGACATCGTGATACAGCTACCACTGTTAGCGGCAGGACTTCAACAGACTTGCGAGGTCGCAGGGACGTATCATTACGTCATTTATTGCTACGTTGCATTTACGGCGCCCGGCGAACGCGTCAACCAGTATCCTCATCCTCGCAGCGGCGGAGCTTGTCTGAAGTCGTACATGGGACTCGTCTAAACATACACGATATGTGCAGGCAGACAAAGACGGATGTGCGTCAACTACGTTACAATACCTCACTAATCGACGTCATCGAAGCCGCCAGGCAGAACATATATCCTAAGCGAGAAGTGAATCAATGCCTCAAACATGAATGTACAATACTAATCTGTATCCCCTTTCTTTCTTTATATATATATATATATATATATATATATATATATATATATACATATTATGTACTATACAAGTGTAAGTGAATTCTAGTTGAATTCACTTTGAACCCATGTTTGTTCTTTCGTATTTTGCGACTGTACATTGTAAAGGTACAGCATGAACCCTGTCCTTGACCGAAAACGGACATTTTGTGTAAACGCGAATAAGTCCGCAAGAAACGAACGAAATATCCACCGTCCGAATATCAAGCGCAGCATTCGATACAGCTGCCCTGCTGCTGTCGTGAGTGTCGTGTATAAGCAAGAAAGAATACTACACACATGTGGTAGCATAGATTCGTGTTATATACGTAGTTCCATATATATACATACATATATATATATATATATATATATATATATCTGCGAGTGCGTAGTATCTGGGACGGGCTGCTGGTAGTCTTGTGAGAATGCTGATGGTGGTAGCGCTGCTGCTAGCTTTCTGTTAGATAGCGGGGGTGTGCGTTGTGAGTGTCTGGCTGTGGCTGTGTGTGTTTGTGTGGGCGGGGGACCGAGCCCCTTCGGGGGCTCTTAAGGGGAACGAGGATTGGTATCCTCCTGTGTAAGAGCTAGGGGGCGTGTGGGTGTGATTCTGCGTCAGTAGGCGCTGCGCAACCTCATGATGATCGGCGGGTCACGTGACCCTAGCCCTCCAACCCCCGGTGGAGGCCGCCGTTGCCCGCTGAAGCCGGAGCAGCGTAGTCTCTACTAGCGCTCACTAACCCTCACTCTCTACGCTCTGCTCCCGCCGCGCTCCTCCGCGCTCCTCCGCGCTCCGTGATGGCGGTGGAACGTCCTCCCCCCCCCTCAATACAACCAACACAACGACGTACAACGTCGCTCGGGCGGACGCCCGCCCGCCCGCCCGCTCGACCACCACCGGCACCGGCACCGCCGCCACGGAAGCAGCAGCGGCGCAGCAGCAGCAGCTACTACCACCACCACCACCACCGTCACCACTAGCAGCAGCACGGCGGGGCAGGCTGTTGGGTGCGTGCCTCGTTGGCGATGCTGACGCCGCCGGCTTCGTCCAGCCGCCGGCGGGAGGAGCGACCATTGCGTAGGGGGGGGGCCGCCGCCAACGTCGAAGCAACTACCAACGAGCAAACCCCATGAACGAACCCCGCAGCAACGAAGGACCCAAGCATCGATGAATGGCTCCAGCCGATGATGGCCGGGACCGACACCGGCCGACCGAAGACCAATCGTGTGTTGTTCTCTGATCTCTCAGTCCCCAGCGTTCGGCCCCTGGAGTGCTTCCTCTATATATTCGGCGTATTATAGATACAGACATACATATATATATATATATATATATACATCCATACATTTACACACATATGAACCCAGCGGCGTATATATATATATATATATATATATATATATATATCGAAGATGGATGCCAAGGGCTGTAGAGGAGCGCTGGCACAAATCCGAAATTCTACCAGTGAGGTCATGCTTGCAGAGACATCTAGGAGGGCGCAAGCAACAACAGCGGATTTTTCAGGCAGAGGACAGATGAGAGCCAGAGAAGGGACGTCTATAACAAGCAAGACAACGATGGCGACGAGTCGTTCGCAAATTCAAATCGGAGTTGTCGTTATACGACGCGATCTTCGACCGAGTTCAACTGTCCACTGCAGCGTTCCGCTAGGCAGCCCTCCTCCTGATCATTTGAGATGCGGCCCTCCTGTATGTTTGCCCGTGCGACATTTTCGGGCAGCTTGATAGGCCAAAAGCAGCAGCAGCAGCAGCAGCTGTTATTTCGTTCGTTAGCCTCTGCAGCAGTAGCAGTAGTAGAAATGCTTGTGGCGCAAACTACTGCAGTGGCAACGGGTAACGCGAACAGGCAAACGTTAAAAATATCCTCTCCTGATAATACCTTGCTAGCTAACTACCTGACTATTACAACGGCAGCACAGGACCTCAATATTGATGTCGGTGTTGGTGTCTGCTGCTGCTGCTACTGCGATGGTCCTTGTTCTGTTACAGATGCGTAGCCCTTCTCTATCTTTAGCACGTCTCTGTCAAGAGGGTGGGAGCAACGCTGTGGAGGGTCTGGATGGGTTTCGGGACGAGAGGAGTGGTCGTCCAGCATTGGTAGCGCGCACCCAACAGCATCGGGCCACGAAGGCGCCGGATGGTATACACCTGCATGGCGTATATTCACCGTTGCTGTCATCTCGAGACCGCTGGCTGCACAGCCTCCAGTATGAATTGCAGCTTGCTGCTCAGCTTGCGATAGAGGGGTCACGATTGAACAAATAAAAACAGCTCCATTTGGCTTGCTTAGAAGACGCGTCCGCATAAACATATCGGGGCCGTTTAATCGATCCCATTTGACTTCAGTCTCTCCGCGAGGTCTATTCGTGTCGTCAGAATTGTACTTCAGCTCCCTCGCTCCCCCTCCCTCTCTCTCTGTTGTCTCCACTGGCGTTGGTTGCAAGCCAAAACAGTGCGACCTGCTGTGCTTTGGTTGAAGCGTTGTCGTTTGCACTTCGCCGTCGGGTCTTGCCAACGTGGCGATGCGTCCGCTTCGTATGGATACTCCTGTGTTTCGCTGCTATTCGGCTGATGAGGCAGCAATTTGTACTCCACTGGCGTTGTCGAGATCGCGGCTACGCCAAGCGGCCACAACCAGCGCTAGTTGCGGGACCTCTGGGTAACGGGACCAGCAACAGCAGCAGACCAGTGCCGCTGTTGCTGACCGACCCGACTCAGCCATTGTTGTTGCTTTCAGCTCGTCGGCCGCCTAATTCCTATTGGCTCGGTGGCGTTGCCACCGTCTGTGTCGCGCACCACCTCGCGATATCGGCTGTCGGCTGTTCGAAGTCACGGGCTCCGCCAACAAGCAAGTCGAAATCGCGGGGCTGCTCGTTCAGTAAGAGCAGAGAACATCGCAATGGGGGGCGCTTGGAGTTTTTGAGGGATCGGGAAGCCAGGCATGGGACAGCTCAGGACTCGGGACTCAGGACAAGTCGGTGAACACGAAGGGCGAAAGATCGCCGTCTCTCTCTCTCTCTCGTCTCCCTTCACTGTGTTTGGCTGTGAGTGAGCGTGCGTCCCACAGAACGTCCGCCGATGGGACCCTCGTCCGTCTTTCCGTGTGTCTGCAAGCCGCCGACCAGAGCCGTGTCGTCACCATCGTCGTTGGCTGTGTGTACAATACTGTACATACTGAGCGTGTGTGTGTATGTGTGTCTGTGCCAATGTCAATGCGGGAGCTGTGTGTATCTCCCTTCTCTCAATTTCATTCGCTGTTTCCATGCGCGCGCGCGCCTGCCCGCTCGTTCGCGTTTGTGTGTATTGTGAGCGTGTGTGCGTGTATGGGTAGATGTGTAGGTGTGGCCGACATGTGCGTGGCAGTGGCCGTTGTATGTGTACAAAAGCACGTCATGTCTTACGTCTGTCCAAGTGCAAGAGCCGTACGAGTTTCCCCTACGTATGTGCTCGTCAGCGTGTGTGCGTGTGTGTGTGTCTGTGTTCGTAGGGAGCAACGCACTCTGAATCGCATCACAACCCTCCGAACGACTCACACGGTTCGCGGCCACATGACTTGGGAGTCGGTCGGTCGGCCGGCCGGCCGGCCGGCCGGTCGCTCCTCCGGTCGACGGCCTGGCCTGCGACAGCGGCTCTCCTACCCCGCGACGCCCGCACGGGTTGGGAGAACTGACGGGAAAAGCGGGCTTGGAAAAAGAAGGGGTGGCCGCGTGGTAGTGCTGGTGGTGGTGGTGGTGGTGCTACTAGTAGTGGTGCTGTGCAGAGCATGAAGGAAAGAGAACAGCGGCCAGCACTGCTGAGCGAGCTAGCGAGCGAACGCTGGGAACAGCGAGCGAATGAGGGGTCGACTGGGGGGTGCTGTTGGGGGCCGAGACGTAATGGAAGACCCAACGAAGCAACCCAGCCAGCCAGCTAGCTAGCTAACCAGGCAGGCAGCCTCCCCACCCCTCGATGGAAAAGGAGCCTCCACCGGCAGACAAGTGGAGAGGGCGCAGCGGGTTGTTGGGTGCCCTCTACCCCCCACTAGCAGCGGAGTGAGCGAGCGGGCGAGCGAGCGAGGAGCCAACGAAAGCCACCGATGAAGCCAACGGCCAGCGGCTGACACAGGGATACTAGTAGTAGTAGTGGTAGCAGCAGCAGGGTTTATGCCCTCGCCACCCCGTCCGAGAGAGACTGCAACCCAACCCTACCCAACCCAACCCACACACACACACACCCAGAGAGCAACCCCAGAAATCGCTTCCTCTCAGCTCCTGCCTCCCAGCTCCTCACAGAGCAGCCGGACCCCATTCTATTCGTTCGTACCTCCGATTCTCGTTGCCTTCGTTCTTCTTCTTGCCTTCCCCAACCCCTCAACTCTCCCTCATCTCCCCCGTTCGTCCCGTCCGAGGCGAACCGAAGGAGGACTATCTTCGAGTTCGCGTCAAGGACAGAGCTGTGACGCTGGGAGGCGCCACAATCGTTATGTCGAAGAGGCCAATCCGCAACGAGGAACAAGTGGCCATCCATCCCAGCCGCTTGCTCCGGCTTCGTTTGCCAGCCGGCTCCGGCTTCAACTCGGTCCCCGGCGCGGCAGTGGATACCGCTCGCTCTCTCGCGCGCGCGCGCGCAATGGGTACTCAAGGGAGCTGCTAGCTACGGCGGCGGCCACCGCCGCCGCTGCCACCACCACCGCTAACAGCGACGGCGGCGGCGGCGGTGGTTCGAAGCAGAGCGCAGCTCTGCAGAGACCCACGCCGGGCCAGGCAAATGCTAAAACACAACGATGATGACAGCCAGCGCCCTCTGGGGATGGCGCCATCGAGGTTGCGCAGGCAAACGCAAGCAGCACGAACAAGCAGCAGCGGCCGTCGCAGCGGGACCTATTCAGAGCGGGGGGGGCGGGGGGCGGCGGCGTCGGTGGGGGGGTTCACAGCCGGATGAGAGGCGAACGGGATGAATTGCGAACGGGGGTTGCGAGGGGAGAGGCGTGGTGGCAAGGAGGAGCGAGCGAACGAACGAACGAACGAGGAAGGAGACGACCCCAACCCCCAAACTCAAGCCCCAGCGTTGCCCGTTCCGGCCCGACCGCGTTGCCACCACCACCGCTACTACCACTACTACCATCATGCTCTCGGGTTGAGCGGGATGGACGCATCGGTCGGGCTTGGCCGAGTGTGTGAGAGTGTTCTTACAGCATAAGCGAGGAGACGAGGACCACCGCCGCCGCCGCACGCAGGCTGACCGGCCGGAGTCTCCAGGAGGAGGAAGGTGGGGACCTGAAGAAGATGGGAGAACTCTGCACAAGCTCAGCCGTAGCTCTGCCGGTGGTGGTGGTGGCGGTGGTGCTGCTGCTGCTGGCGGGGGATGTAGTCGGGACGACGGGAGCAAGCGGAGGACTCTTCGCGGAGAGAGAGAGAGAAGGGCCAAGCTAACGAAACGATGCCGGCGAGTGCCACCAACGGCTGGCCGCGCACGTGTGTCTTCTTTGGCTCTCCCTTGATGTAGTCAGCCAGCAGCCTGTAGGTCCGCCGATCGCTCTGTGAGCGTGTGTGCGAGCGCCTGTGTGCGCTATGTGGATCTATACACCCAAGCAGGCCATGTGTAGTATGTGCGGTGTAAAACGTGTGCAGCGCGCCAGCCCCTTCGTTCTTGCGGCGGTGACGGCAGCGGCGGCTGCTGCTGCTGCCCGTGTACGGTGGCGTCGCTGCTGCTGCTGCTGCTAGCGGCGTTGGTGGTGTTGGTCCGCGCCTCTGCGTGGATGTGTGTGTGTGTGTCTGATAGGGCGATGAGGGGGCAGAAGCCGACTGTCGGCCTCTGAGGAGCCGACTTCGTTCGTTCGGTCTGCCTGTCTTCCCCTTATGGATGGAGCCATAGAAGAAGGGATTACACACTCTGCTCTCTCGGCCACATACACATACATACGCAAGCGCAGATACACAGAGTCACACCGACAGACGCACATTGTGAGAGAGAGTGAGAGAGAGAGAGGCAGCGAGGCCTCCCTATTTGCTTCGGCACACTTGCGCACACAGACAATATCGCCCATAGGCCCACATGGAGAGACAGATAAACGCACAGACGGACAGAAGGACATACGACTATACACACGCACTCATCCACCACTGCTGCGACGTTGTTCACCTATATATATATATATATATATATATAGAGGGAGAGAGAGAGAGGCGGCGCGCAACGGCTGGGTGGCAGTCGTAGGGAGCCAGCGGTGGCTCTGGCACGCGACGAGCCACCAGAAGCCAATGTGACGCGTTTCGGGACAGCGCCGCCTGGCGGTCGGCAATCCCTAGTGCGGAGTTACATTTGAAAGCGGGGAAAAGCCTGCTGGCCGCTCTACAGACCGGCCCGGGGTTCGCGGGTGTGAGAGCGCTTGGCTTGGCCTGAGTTGAGTTGAGTTGGGAGGGTTGGCAGTCGCAGAGCAAAGCGCAGCGCGGCGTCGGCGGCGGCGGCGGTGGTTGTGGTGGTGGTGGTGGTCGCCCCCGCAGCGGCAGCGACTGGATGTTCAAGAGTAGTTTGCTCTCGAGAGTTCGTATGAACCGAGGGGGGAGTATCGGGCCAAGGGTATGGGGGCGAGGGGTTAGCGCGCACGCGGGGTTCTGTTTGGCGGTGGCTGTTGTAGCAGCGGCAGCAGCAGCAGCAGTGGTAGTAGTAGTTGTTGTAGTGGTAGCCGGGAGAAGGAAGGGACTTGAAGGGGTCGTAGCCGCAGCCCCGAATGGGGGAGGTGGATTTTAGAGTGGGCTCCGGCTTCGGCTCCGGCGTGGCCCGCTTGGCTTGGCCGGTTGGGACGCTTGGGCCAGTTGGTTGGTTGGTTCGTTGGCTGGCTGGCAATGGTGATGGCGGTGCTGCTGCTGCTGCAGCGGGTGGTGGTGGTGGTAGTCGCGGTGCGAAAGAGCGGCCCACCGTCTGCCGAGGTGGTGTGTATAGTTGTGTAATGTACAACTACAAACTCCAACACCCCCAAGCCCTTCCAACGTTCCGAACCCCCTCAAGACCACCCCCGACCGCTTGGTCGGTCGGTCGGCCGGTCGGTCGGTCGGTTGGCTGCCTTCCTTCCTTCGGTCTCGAATCCCCAAAAATGTTCCCCCTTGCTGGCTGGCTGCTAGCCTGAGCTCAAAGCCCCAACTTGAAGCTGCAGGCTCCCACCCTCAAACCCCAGTCGGTCGTCGGTCGGTCGGTGGGACTTCAACGCCGCCATATCCCGCTCCCCTGCCATCGGCCTCGGACTCTGCTTCTCGGTGGCTGCCTCTGCCGTTCGGCGGCCCGAACGAACGAACTAAAGTCTGAAGCCGCTGCCACTGCAGCCGCCGCACTCTCACGCCACTGTTCGAGCAGCAGCAGCAGCAGCACATAGATAGAGACAGTGAAAAAGGGAGAAGCAGGCTACAGCAGGGCAGAGCAGAGCACAACTCCTATATATATATATATATATATATACATATATATATATATATATAACATAGGATGAGGGCCAGAGAATGTATAATATATTCCACGAATAAAATACCCCAAGCGGCTGCGACGCACTCAGGCTAGCGGCGTCTAAGCGGGCTAAGGCTGGAGGCCTCCCTCAATGCTACTGCAGCTGCAGCAGCAGCAGCAGCCGGCAACCATCGCAGTCCAGGCTGTGCTGGGCCGAGTCGGCGGTGGTAGCGGCGGCGACGGCGGCGACGGCGGCGGCGATGGCATAACATAGCATATATCCGATATTATGGAACACAAGCGAAGCGAGTGAGAGAGATAGAGAACTGCTTGGGCAAGCGGCGGCGGCAGTGGTGCTGCTGGCCGAGCTGGTTTGCTGGCGGCAGAGTTCGAGTCGGTCCAACCTGCGTTGGTTGGCTGTTACCAACGTTTGAGCAGGCGGGTGGCGGTGGCCGTTCGTACGTTTCAAGGGAGATTGCCGGGGTTTGCTAGCGGGGAATATGGAGAGAGGTGGTTTTTTAAGGGAGACTTTTGTTCAACAGAGACCCCCTCATGGTGCCCCGCGCTCGTAGCCCCCCCCCCTCAGCAGCGTTTCTCCAATCTCTCGCGGATCCTCTGGCTCTCCTGAATATTTTTCACAATATTCGTATATGTATTGTACATACACTCAAGCGCACCATCTAAATCAACCTCCACACACGCTCACAGCCCCAGTGCTAGCTCATAGCGTAATGCTACAACTTCTACTCTTGCTACACACACACACGCATATATATATATATATATATATATATATATATACATATATGTAAGGAACGTCTATTTCCATGGTGATAATGCGTATGCGCGCCAGTGGTGAACGTAGTTGTGCTGGATTCGGGCTGGCCCTTGTTCGTAGGACTCCTACTTCTGCCGCTGTAGCTTGAAGCAGATATCAAATGTTTAATATTGCTTGTGCTGCTCTTCCCTTTGTATTCCCAGCTGATTTTCACAGCTTGAAAGAATAACGCGGTGGCGTGGAGGAATATCTCGATATGCTAAGCATACAGCTGTAGCCAGCTTGATTTTTATACGATCCTTGTTTCGTATAATTCCATTTCGAGTTTGCTGTGTTTCGGCATGTTCGTGTGTCGGTGGAAAATCCGATATTTCAGTAAGTGTACCGTTGGACACTACCTATCAGCATCTACGATTAATATTACATCTACGATAATTATAGGCAATTTCTTGACACCCCGTTGTTCCTCGGTTTGCTTGATGCTACCTTTTCATGTTTCTCGCTGTACGCCTCTGCTGTTTTTTTGTGCTCACGACGAATTTCATTTCTCCAATTCAGACTCATACGACAAATATTAACGCTCGCTTACCTCATAAGAAGGTGGCGTTCAAAAATAAAATCAGGTGAGCACAGCTCTTTTCTCGGTGAATAGCTACAATTTGCCATGTCCCACAGATATAAACTGCTTGATCTACGTGGCGACAAAGACAAGAAGATACATTGTCCGATGGAACAGATGCGAAATGCCTAACATCGGCGATTGTACAAACAGCGATGGTCTCGGAATGCTAGAGAGAAAATAATGAACACTGTCCGTGCCCCAATGGTTACATTCGACAATGCACGAGAAGCGCCAAATAATTTCGGAAGTGCTTACAATCGTTTGTTGAAACTGATATTCACCAAATTGATGGCACTGTTGCTTGACGTCTGGACGAATTGAAACAGCTTCCGCTTAGCAGTCCCGTTTAGGTAATAAACGTAGACTTTTAAGAAAAAATGTAACCATGCCTGGCAATTTCTTGTTTCACAAACTCTCATCATATATTGTCTGGCTGGCCTAGTTGGATGACCAGTTTTGTATCTGCAGCCTCGTCAACGCAGCCGGCAAAACCTCAACCAAGAATTGTCGATAGAGCTTGCGAGCGTGTTGTCGTTCAGAGATTCAGATCCTCGGAGAGAATTTCGATCGGATAAAGACAATCGGAGGCAGCGTCCACAACCAAAACAAGGTTGGGCTAAATTTGGCTGATTCTAAAATCAGCACAGAGTTGGTTACTAATGACGAATGAACTCAAATGCTATTATTGAAATTCGCCAAGCTATTGGCAACACGCACAAGACACGAATATGTGCCTGTGGGCCAAATTGGGGATGAATTGATTTCGATTCGCTGCTGCAATTAGCAAAGAACATTGAACTTCTATACCGACGCTGTGCCCCTCTTGCAAAGGGGCCATATGCTCGCTGTCTTGCGTGTGGTTGTGTGCTGTTCAAAATAAAACCTATGGAGCGATGGAAGCCACGTCGAACAAATGGATGAGCCACATCGCTATTTAGATCATCAAGTACGTCACTGATATCAGCAGGTTTTTTCTTCGTATATTTTGGCCCTGCTCTTGAAGCTTGCGCGCTCAAGATGTTTCTGATTTGATATATATCTCTCTCTCTCTATATATATATATATATATATAGAGAGAGATATATATTTCAGTGTTGAATATACTGACGTCACGATATGCGTCACATACTCACACGGTTATAATGTAAAATTTGATTATACTCAGACTCATGCAACAACGGCACGATGAGACGCCCATAACCGACGAAGTACAGCACATCAACATACAAATCAAGCGAGTTTGTCTTACCATAAAATTCTATTTTATGAATAGAAGCTGCTTTTTTTACATAATAGGTCATGAATTATAGTATGTTTACATATTCATGTGTTTGAAACCGATTATCTCAGGTCGTCCGTTCATCCTGACAAGGACGAGAGGGTCGTCTCGATCTAATGAAACAGATCGGCGAGTTCGGTGGTCCAAGATGGCAGGTGACTCCGATAGTGCGCCAGTTGAGCTTCGCAGCACAAACTTGCAGGCTATACTTATCGAAACGCCACGCTAGTCACGCGCTAATGTAGATATGCCTGCCTCTGTGGTGTATATGAGCGTCATTGTCCATCAATACTTTTGTTCTCTGTTGAACAATCGATCTATGGAGCCATCTATGGAGTCATTTCTCATCGCAGATGAGTCAGCCAAAATGGCCCGCCCTTGTGTCTACGCCTCAGCTAGTGTGTCCGCGTATACCAATACTGAAAGACGTGCCAAGTTGACGAGGACAATATATATATATATATATATAGGACTCGACCAGAGGAAGTTACATTATGAAGAAAGCATAGGTCCTCTAAAGGAGCTTCTTGCAGGGGATTGTCATTTGCAGTGCAGGGCTCATTTTCAAATAGCACTGACTACCACGTAGCTCGATGATAGCATCCTCATTGCTGTTTTTGTACAACTATAAGGCTAAGTTTCTGCTAAAATTAATATCTATTTTTCCTTGAGAAATCCTCGACTAAGATGGCGATAATGGTGAACACAATATATATTTATATATATATATAATCCTCTGACTAACATGATACTGCTGCGTATCAGCGTCTACATATGACATCTAATTACTAGCGCATGTCAAACTTCAATTAAGCTTCTTTGGTATGTATGCTCGGTTTCGAGTTCAGCCGCAGCACAGCAGTGAATGTTGTTGAGAGATTTTCGCGACAATTGTATAGGGGCTGACTTGCAAAGCGCACGGTGGCATCGCCCTTTACCTGTCTCGTCTGGCTGTTGAGGGAGGTTCGGTGAACGGCATTTGCAAACGTATCACCCAATTGAACAGCTGGCAGTAGCTAGCAATAATAGAGCAAGTCCATACAACTAATCAGGCTCGCTTGCAAATCATTTCACGAAAACGTTTCGTTGAAGAATCAAAACACATCGCAAATCGAAAGAAAACAAGTCCGCGTTCCAGCGTTATTCGTACACGTGTGTGACTGCTAACAAAAACACAGCAGCGATAAACTTCGTATTGGTATATGGTGGAATAGTACAACGAAATTTTGAACGAATAAAGCGCTCCTTCATCAAACGGAAGACGTCGCTCATGGCCCCTCCGTAGAAACGAACCCTCCGACTACTCGGTGGATTCATTAAAAACAAAAAAAAAAACTCTTTGAATTATTAGAAATGAAGCGTCTTCTCTCGGCCGAGATATCCCCCTGCTCTCAGATGCCAAATGAATACGAGAATGAGAGTTCAAAGTGCTAATTAGCCCCGCCTCACCGTTTCATATATATGAATTCACTAGTCACCAAAGAGAGATTCACATTCACAAGCAAATAAAGGAACTCGTTTCGATTTCGATCATCTCACATCTTCACTGCGGTGAAGTGAAACAGTGACCCCCGCTCCCCGAGTTGGTGAACAACAGTTTTGTGAATAGTGAAGTTCATGCGTAGTTCTATGATTGAAGGGTCTGTCCGGACATCAAGTGGCCAGAGCCAGTTCCGCGAGAACCGCATATTCAAGAGAGCTAGCTCTTTGATAATTTCAGGTAACACTGTGTCCCAGATCATTTCAATGTGTGCAAGAATATTTTTCATTGCGTTTCCTTTCGATTCAAGCAGCTTCCAAACCTCTACAGTGGCAGCAGAGTTCCGTATTTTTTCAACGAAAGAAAAAACGTTTCAAATCAAGTAAAGCTCTAGTTTAATGGATAGACTAATGTTTAATAGATAGGCTATATCATATGTGTTCGAATCTGCAAACCAGCAGCATATCCCTACGTCTGGCTTCAGCACGTAAATCGCCGCGGGGAACTTGATGAAAATGTGCACTTTTACAATTTAGCGTATATGTTCCTAATTCGAACACGGAACATCCGGTATGAAGTAGCCATACTTATTGTATTTCTCTCTCGCTCTCTCTCTCTCTCTCTCTCTCTGTGCGTGTATGCAAATCGCTGCATTTGAGGTACACGTTTCTTTGAATCGACGTTTCCGCCATGTTGTTGAACAGCTCAATAACAGCTGGGGCTTATAGCTAGAGAACGAATGGAAACACGAATATAATTATGTGCCTATCGACTCTGTGCTGGACCGCTGTTTGTGATTAGTGGCTGGTGTTTACCTGTGCTGGTGAACACGCATCTTGTGTTGTACCACCTACAATAGAACGATTAGTAGGCTTTTTAGTTAAGTTAATTAAGCGGTAAAGCCTGCCGCAAAATCCGACACGTTTGTGGCTGCACAGATCGAACCGAATCCTGGCAAAGCGTTTGTGCTGCGTTCGATTATCGGCAGACTTTTATCAGGCTAACGACATTTTATGTCGATTAAAGTTCGGTAAGCGTCATAATGAGATTTGCTTACGCGGGGAGCTCGCCAGCGACAACTATTTGATTTAACCTTCTGGGTGTAGTTATTAATCAGCGTCTTTGGCGATGAGCCAATGTTTCCGGGTCGGCTCGGTTTTCGAGGTGTATATGCATCCGCCTAGCACCGGAGCTCGAACCACGGATCACCAGCTCTCTAGGGACATTCACCGCAAAACACTAACAGGACTAGCAGCGAGCAATGGGCGTCCTTAACCTTATCAGCGGCCTTATCTATCAATAGTTGAGGAAGAGGACACGTCCTATCGTCCTATATCGGCGGCGTGTCGAGTCTCCAGTAGCCATCTGCCTCTACTTAATATAGTGTAACTCGCCAGCGACTCGTAGACGATATCTGTGCCTTAGATCTGAGTCTTCCATTCGCTGATTCACCATCTAGATATTCATATATACAGATACCTACCTATCCATGTTTTTTTTTATGCTATTTACAAACGTTCACCACAGCGCAGCCACACGAAACACTAGCTAATTAGAGAGCTCTCCTGTTTACTGTCTTCTCCTAATTTCTCTATTGGTGATTATGACTGGTAGTGTGCCGTGCAGCTGTCAAAGTCAGCTGCGCCTGCTGTTGATATGACCGTAGTCCGTTTCCTGGCGAGTGATTAACGTCGGAAATCTCCTATGAAGTGCGATATCCGAGGAAATACATAATTTTTTTTCTCCCCGAATTCGGGTTAGCCAGGCACGAAGAAATGATTTGCAATTGTAATTTGCCAAATTCGCATTGCTCTTCTGTTCGTGCATTGCCTTAATTGAATGACTTCGCCGATTCAAGGGAACAGCTCTGAAACGATCTACTCAACACCAAGAGACTGGATAGCAAAGTCGATAATGTTGAAATTGTAAAATGTCTACGGCAGCTCCCGTAGAAATACCGTGGCAAAAATTCAGCAGACACGCTACATTATACTCTTGGCGTATGATTGAAGAAATACTGAAATGAAATAATTGTATGTTTCATTATTAGTTTAGTGATAGACTGCGCACGAGAGGTTGGACTGGTCTCAGTAGTAACTACATGACATAATACACTCGAATATAGAAACACCATTCACGTGTGTGCATGCTAGATTAGTTTATGTGTCTCGTTCTAATTGACATGAAGAATTATGTTTTATCTATAGAGGTGTAAAACAATTGTGAAATTGATACGCTGGTTATACCTTACAATATATATATATATATATATATCTACATGTTTAAGATATAGCATGTGTTTACGGTATCAAATACAATGTAATGCATATATATATATATATATATATATATATCTGACAATATCCACGCCGTATCAATTACGTTTGATAAACTCCGTAAGCAATCAGCACAGCGATGATGAAAATGCTGATCAGCGTTACCAAGCTATATTCTTAACTCGTGATATTTGTTAGCGTTCGCATTGAACCACCGAGTTGATATCGAGAGCGTCGGCGATGAAATCAAACACTGCCAGTGTCGCTGCGTTTTCACATGCCCCCTTTCTTTGAGTCCACATTCGCAATGCATATACATATATAGTTAGCCGTTGAATAACGTCTCGAGTCAAACGATTGGATGTGTTGTTATAATGATGTGCTCTTTTGTACATTTGTTGTTGTTGTTGTTGATGTTGTTGATTTCGACAGGAACACGTAACGATGGTGTTGGTTAGGGTATGGAGCACAGACAAGAGTCGTAAGAAGCTGCTCAACATCAGCGATGGGGAAGACCTTAAGCGACAGGCTATTGCTAAGGGACTTGCCAGGTAAGTACAACTACTGATCAGTATAACATATGATGTGCTCTGATAATATATTTAATATATGTTCTTTGTTTGACAGTGAAGTGATAATTGTTGTCATTATTACGATCATTGTTATTACTGCGTAGCGATTAATTAACTAAGGTGTGCTGTAATTCGATAGAGCATAAATGCAAATACAAATATCCTTGTGTAGAGGTCAAAGCAAATGTGGGTAAAACAGTCGAATTTGGCGCTTGTCTGTTACAGGGATCCAAGCCACGTTCGGGTATACTTAGAAGATGGAACAGAAATTGAAGATGATGTCATTGCGGATGTACTCCAGGATTCGTCGTTTGAGAAGGTGTTCGTCCTGTCGGAGAGTGGGTGGCACTTCGAACGACGTACGTGACCTTGTTATATATCTAGTTATATAGAAAGAGAACGAGTGCTTAAGTCTTTCTTTTTTATTGTTATAGGTCGTCATTACATTAGTAATTCGACTAAAATAATTAGCTAGTGTGGAGCGAAAGAGTTAGCTCACCAGCTCATCTGTGATCGTCACCAGCGTTACACGAAAATTAACCAAAATAATGTGTATATATATATATATATGTAATAATGTGTATATATATGTGATTATTGATAGATAATCATAATCTATTGATTATGATTGCTCGTAGAGATTGGAGAGAATGTTGCCATTCGAATTGTTAATGATCAGTTACGTTGTTTTTTCCTGATTACCACACACACACACACGTACACAAGGTCACCTAATGTTGTAGGCTAGTCCCAGAAAAATAGCACATATGCTAGCATATGCTAACGATATCGATATTGCGTTTTTCCCTCACCGTCCTTCACCAATCGAATACGTTCTCGTCGTCCCGTCAAACAGCGACCAGCAGTTATATGCGCGAACGAAGATCGCGCGGCTATCCTGCTCCATTGCCACCTCTCAATCAGCTCGCACTCAATCATGGCGCACACAACAATCACCTCAGCGCCCACTTGAGCAACCACAACAGCCACGGCAGCCATCATGGCAGCAACAGCCAGCAAGCGAACAGTCAAACGGCCAGCAACAACGGTCAAACAACGGGACATCAAGGTGGAGGAGGAGGCGGAGGCGGCGGCGGCCAGGGTGGGGGCAGTCAGAGTAACCAGGTGGATCGAGAACGCGAGATGGCGAGTCGAAACCATGCGACGGCTATGGCCGCGTACCAGCAGCTTCTGCAGCAGCAACCTCCACCTGACCTAAGTGGGCTAAACAACAGCAACCAGAGCAACAATGACAACAACACAAATGCCGGTACGCGGAACAATACCAACCAGACAGGTAGAACTAACGTGACTAAAAAAAGAGGGAAAATCACAGAAGAGCAATGGCTGAAGAAAGCTGGTGATTTTGTTTGCCATTTTTTTTCTCTCTCTCCCTTCGATGTTATCATGATATCATATCATTATACCTCCGTATGCATTTCGTGTATATATTGCTATATATATATTGTATATACTGCACTGCGATCACTACGTTAGCGGTGGTGGTGTACGCTTTGTTTACGTGATGATTCGATGCGACATCTGCTAGAGACGTTGCTTCTGCTAATGTTGTTGTTACTGCTGCTGCTGCTGCATTATGAGCATCATCTTTGTCTCGTCTCGAGTTAGTGTCCTTCCCGCTCAGTGAGGTTTTATGTTTTCGTGTCACATGGTTGTGTTCATGGTAGAACAACACCGCTCACGGGTGGAAGTCTTTGTTGTGTTTCGCAGGCGACTCGGATGAAAGCGACTCGGCGCTGTCAGGCTCGAACCAGAACAATTCAAATATGAACGGCGGTGGACCACAGTCGCCCGTTACACAGATGGTTGAAGGTGACGCCGATCTATTGTTAAAAACGCCGAACAGTCAAGCCGGTGGAGGTGGTGGTGGTAATGGCGGAGCACAGGGTGGCCGAGGTGGCCAATCGGACCCGCAAGGGGACGGGGCTGATGACGATGACCATGAGGCGAACGACGTCGAGGACGCATGCAAGGCCGTGGCCGCCATCCTGCCAGATATTTCGCTCAAGACTCCGCTACAAGGAGCGTGGCATAGAGGTACGTAGATATCATCAGTCACTGCAAGCCACTGCAAGTGTGTAACTCATGCAATATATACGAGAGTTCATTTTAGAGCCTTTCGAAAGCTTCAAACGCAAAGCTTTTTCCTATATTAATAATTACAGCTTCGAGACCCTTAGAGAAGGTAGAAGATGGTGTTTTTCTTACCTTAGTGAGCAGTTGTATGGCTTCCAAATTGCAAACTCGAGCATATCCGCGCTATCCTACTTGATGTCCACCCCTGTGCGATATGATGTCTGGTTCACCGTATATCCCTTCGTCAATATTTCTCAATACAACTTGTGATATTGCAATCGCTGACTTTGCGCATGGAGCATTCTTTTTAAACGCATTATCTTTCTCTCGTTTTGGACTGACAAAGAGACCAAATTTAACGTGCTCTCGATGATTGCTCTTAATGATGCTGATGATAATGATGAATATCTCTGCGATAATTACAGCACCGTCCCCGCAGAGCCTGATGATGAACGGGGGTAATGGGGTATTAGGTGGTATGGGCGGTCCCGGTGTAGGCGTTCCGCCTGGGATGTCGCCTGGTATGGGGGTAGCCTGCGTGTTCCAGATCCCCTGGGACCGCCTGCCCGACTACGTCATTCAGACGCTTGAGGAGGGCCGCAAGTTGGACAAGAGGTGAGTCGATACCCATACACCACCGCAGACTAATAATAATATATATATATATATATAAAATCAGGAACACGTATTAATAATCGTATGTTAGTCACATCGGATAGTTTCGGTGTGTGCCTTTATACCTGCATATTTGACATGTAATGTGTGATAGGTTTGGTAAATCATCAAGGTAACTCTGTAAACTACTACTCCGGAAATGAGAGTATTTCCGCATAGTGACTCCAGATATGTGTTATTCCATATTCTGTATTCCTGTTTGGCTCTTGTACGTGGATACGTCTTTTTCCCTTGTGTTGCCTTCTCATTGCCTACATAAACCTATGTGTACGTGGCTATGCCGATCGATGCGCGGTGACCATGTGAGGGTGTTTGATTTTATTCATTGCAATGTCATGTATTTGCTGCGTTTCTAGGGACCGTCTGGAAATGATCCGAATCGTATGCGCGGCGATGGAGCAACAATTTGGCGCACGGCCGGCGCGGCGCCAGATCGCCGAGGTAGCCCGGGAGATGGTGGCCCGCTATCCTCAGTCTCTGCGCGATGAACCCGGCGAGGCGACTGTCTTTGGTTAGTCTCATGTGGATATCTCGACGGGCGAATTGAAACTCTCGGTTAAATGTGCTGTTAAACCTCTGAAGCTAATGCATAACACTTAACAACAGCAGCTCATCTTGGTACTTAGTAGAAAGTGGCGTTTTCAACATGTTGTCGTTGCACATGTAGAAAAGAACCCCAGGGGGTAATTTCTGTCGCCAGATTACGTCCGAACGAAAATTGAAATCTGCTCAACTATGGCAGACTTAAGTACATATACATATATATATATAAAATACAAGTTTGATGGGTCCAAACAGCAACATGACTTGTAATGAAAAAGCTAGCCTCGAAGAATGACCACAAAACTGTCCTTTCCTGCGATAAGCCTTTTATTTGTTCACGTTGTGTACCTAGGTGGCTAATCGTGAGCTTCGCTTTACCGAGAACATAGCCGATAACTAATTTGAGCTGCTTTGAAGTATTTGCTGACTCTATATATATGGAGAATTTAGCAATAGTTGCACCTGATGCTGGAGCAATTAGCAGGGCACCGTACATGATGCTAACGCTGCGCTCACGTGTCTTTTCAGGACAAGGTTACGACCGGGTGTTCAAGTACCTGGAGGCCCGTGTTGTCAACAGCTCCAAGAGCAGTCGCAAGCGCACCTACGGGGAATTGGTAGCTCAGACCCCCGGCGACCTCCGCTCCCCGGCAGCAACCGCCGCCAACCGGGCGAGCCTCCTGCCAGACTTCTGGTAATTTCAAAAAACAACCACAATCACAACAATTAGAACTACAGAACGACAAAAATAGCATCAACAACAAAAACAACAGGAACAGAACATCAACACGATAGCAGACAGCATACGTACGGCCTTACACCGCAACCTCAACATCGCTACTACAACAACAAAGACAACAACAACAACAACAACAACAACAACAACAACAACAACAACAACACGCAGAATATCAAGAAATGAAGAACATTCACGCAATCACCTTGACATGGCCACTGCGCTTGAACAAACGCAATTAATCAGAAACAAATCCACACACACACGCATACGCACCAACACCCGAACATCCATATACATGACGATGCGGTCGTCAAACTTTTGGATGCTATGCATATATACGTGCACTCGGCTAGACACAAGCAAGCACGCCACAAGCGCAGTACAACAGTCACAATTCAGCAGCCAGGATTGGCGGTCACCACGATCCGGCAGGTGGAGCGGGGGCGCGCTGATCGTCTGCTCACTCACTGAATTCATCTTCGCGGTGCAGAAGTTGTTGACCGGTGGACCCGATGCGATGTTCGGGCAGTGGCGACGCCAGATCTGGTTGGCGTAATAAGAGAAAGAGAGAGAGAGAGAGAGAGAGAGAGAAAAAGCGAAAGAGAGAGAGAGAGAAAGTGGGGAAAATATAGGGGAAGGACACGAAACCTGACTACATTTCTGGCAACTCTGGTGACAATCCCCATCGCCATCCGTCCGTCACTGCACTCGTCTGCTCCACCAACGCTCGTCAACAGCTGCACCGACGTCCGCCAGATCAGCGCCCGCTAGCGGGGAGACGTTGAACTGAAAATGAAGAGTGAAGAGACACAATTGACAAAAAACAACAACAACAACAAGAACAACCACAACAATAACAATGACGCAGAAGACAGAAACACATACACAGAGATACTGACAGACAAGGACAATATGTCACCAAAGGAAGGAAAGGAAAGATAACAAATTATTATGCTTCGATTGAACGGCACTTGGCAAATGAGAACATTGGCTCAAACACTTCACGTACTGATACTGTACAATAACCAGTAGAATATACAGGACGATAAACGCGTCACACACACATATATATGTATGTGTGTGTGCTTCACGTTCAAACATCACACCGAAGTCTAGAACGAGGAGACAATGTTGGCGAGGTTACGCTATTATATGGGGTGAAAATAGTGGAGGACATAGTCACTCGTCCTCGGTAATATATATTTATATATATATATATATATAATTATATATATAAACACGGTTAGACGGAGGCGGCGGGGGAACCATCACGGAACATCGATCGTAGTACGATGAGTAATTACTGTATGAGCTACTGATACATTTAAGGGCGTGGTATCTAGCAGCAGTTTGAGATGAAACGAAATCCTTTCTCGCCTGGCACCGACGCATTGACCGGGGCTAGCGACCATAGCGTGCTAACGCAAGGAGTTAGCATTCACGAGCTGACGATGTCGATAAATGACCGCGGGGGATAGTATGATGATGATGAGATGAGAATGGTTAGACAAAAAATGATACTTATAAAGCAGATGATTATTCTAATATAATTATAATAATATTCTAATTGACGAATAATCTAAGACTGAGATGAGAAAATGATCGAGGAACATATATATATATATATATATATATGTGTGTGGAGGGACACCGACGTCGTAATGTACATAACGAGAAAATAATAAATATTCCTGATCTCATATCGTAGTAGAGTGTAGGTAGTAATCTTTCGGTACACGGGTACAATGCAGATATATATATATATAAATATATACATACATAAACACAACATATACACACACATGCACGCACCTCTCACAAGAATTGATTACCTTGTCGGACTCTCAAGAAACATTTGAAAAAACTAAGCACACTATGTGGTGGCTTGAGCAGCCTGAATATTTGAACAGATAATGAATAGGGCCATTATGATATTATTACACCTCGGCTTGAGCCAGTACAGTGAGCACAGTGTATACAAAGCGTTTCGACTGCTCCCGATACGATAGATGACAGCATCACCTAAAGGACATGTGCAAGCCAGCCAGAGGGTATATACCTAAACGCACACGAACAGCGGTTGTTGATTGCCAAAATAAGTACTAACAAAGCCCAGACATTTGGTTGAACGGATAACGACAAACATACGATTGCACTGGATGCATATGACATACATGAATGCTGCTGGTTGTTCGTTTGTCGCTCAAACAAGCGGGTGTCGTATTTACGTGTACTGCCCAACAACAAACGGGTGAACCGCCTACGCGAATGAATAGAGATATCGGACAGAGACATCGAAAAATAGTGGGTTACAGCAACAACAACAACAATAACAGCAACAATAACAGCAACAACAACAACAACAATAACAGCTATTCAAGTAACCAAACGAACAAGCACAATCATTCTCACCACGACTACAACCAACCACCAACCCTGACTGTAGACTGAAGACTTCCACTCCACTCCTCTGTATCACCTTCGGACCACTTAGATCTGTGTAAGTCCCTCTCAGGACGGCTTCTCTCTCTATCTCTATCTATCTCTCTGCCTATCTCACACTATCCGGCTCTGATCTCTGATCTGAATCCCAACCATCCTTGTCATACCCCCCCCCCCCACAACCCGCGCCCCATCCGCCTCAGTTCAGAGTTTGACTACCTCAGTTTTGTCCTGTGTATTGTTTTCGCTCGTCTACGTTCCGCGATCCCCGTCCAAGCCTTCTCCTTTCCCGGCAACGACCACCGAGATCAATTTCACATTATTCGTGAACACCCCCCGTGCACAGCAGGCCCCCCGCCCGGGGGCGACCCGACCCCGTATAGGAAATGGCAAGCCACGGTGGTATAGCCGAAATCTGTCCATGTGGATGTGTATATATATATATATATATGTATATATATATGTGCAATATAGATCGGTGTATGTTGTCCCTGCTTTTCGGATCTACCTAGCGAGGCAGGTCGATCTCGTAGGGTGCCACCGTGTAGAAAGCCCGTCTGTCTGGTCATTGTTTGTTTTTTTTTGTCTGTTGCCGTTTCATAGCCGTGTCAGTCAGTGCCAAATGTACACGTGTTATACGCTCGTATAAATGTATTGACATACGCGACTCCCATGCGAATAGATATGTACAATGTGTTGTTGTTGTCGTCACCATCCATGTTGTCGTCATCGTCGTCGCTACTGTTCTGCTATTTCACGTGGATTTAGCCGCCGTGCGGCGCGCGCTACATGGTGCTTGCCTCCACGATTCGATTCATAGCAAACATACGGCACTTTTTTTAATATCGAAAACGAAACTATAATATAAGCATGTGCATATAGCCTCTTGGCATAGATGTACACCTCTAGCTCCCTCATACTAGTATCACTAGCGGGAGCTGCGCCGTTGTCGTTCATTGTCGAACAGGCAAACCCTGTTCAAAGTTGTTCGGGAAGAGCGTGGTTCTGCTGTTGTTGTCGCGAACTCACTTGTCACCGCCAACGACCCGCTGATGACAAAAGCTGACTGGCTATAAACGAGTGTTGCTGTTTTTGCCGCCGTCATGACGATACTCCAGCGTCGACGTCTCTGCGTACTTGACACACACGGAGCCGACACAATCGCTGTCGAAATAATAATCCAATCTTCAATTTATTTGCTGCCTTGCCTCCGTTCTAAAATCCTCTATTTCTTCATTATCTCTCTCTCTCTCTCTCTCTTTGATCTATATCTCATTATCTGTATATCTTTCTATCTCACTTTCGCTCACCGGATTGTGCGTCCTTTCGCCGTCGCAACGATGGCCGTTTGTATTCGAGTGATTTGGTGATTCTCACAGCCCCCTGTCCTCTAGGTGCCCCGCCCCCAACCCCCCCGGATACTTGTCCCGTTGAAAGCGTGACCGTTGTCGATGATTGACCGTTGTCATTTTTCTCTCTTGTCTGTTGTTGCCTGCGTGATTCTGCGCTTGCCGTTGCAGTGAGGCCCTCCTTCAGGAGCAGGAGAACTTCAAGCCCCTTCTGCAGGCCCTTATGGCTCGAGACGTGAAGATAGAGCATTCCGCGTGATCACCGTCGTTCAACCTCGACGACTTCGACAACTACGTCAACAACTTCTTCAACGATTTCAACAAGATACGCGACAGAGACTGAGTTGACCCTCTCTCCGCTCCCAGGTTAACAGCGACGAGTCGCCAGCTTCCCGCTACCGTACTCCCAGCAGCAACAAAGTTCAACATGTTCCAGACGTCACCTTTGTTTGAAGCCACCAAATACGTATGTCCACCCATCGCCAAATAACATCTATGAATAGTCATCACGCGCACTGAACTGGCTCGTAGATGCTGTGTGCTTGCCTGCGACCCTCAATCACTAGCGCAATCACAGCGACAACAAGACTGACAAGACGAAGACCGATTGAAGACACAGACGATGGCGAAACGTCCACCCATGTTCATGGATGGCCCCCTTTGGATACGTTGTGTGAGCGTCCACTCTGAGTGGAACTCGAGGTTTTCAACAAAAACGACTGGACCCGTTACGGGTGGTGACGTACAGACGAGACGAGGCATAGCGGCCTAGCCGAATCCGCTTTGACGTTTAGGGCGCGCGCCTTCGAGCCTATTCTAGCCTGTGTATACCTACTGTACACCTTCGAAATGGGTTCGCTGCGGTCCGACATGAAGTGGAGTCCTCGAAACTCGTCTTCCTTACCCTGCTTAAATATATAGATATATTTCATGTGATTGCAGGCCTGCAATTGTGTGAATTCGGCCCCGTGTTGCCTAACCGGCCAGCCTCCTCTACCCCTAGTGATATTTTAAGGCGCTCGGAGCACTCTTGGGTTCATGTCGCGATCATGTCCGCCGTTACCACCACCACAACAACAACAACTTGGTGGCTGGCTTGGACGACGAGGTTATGCCGCATCTGCGTACTAATCAATGATGTATGCTGCATCAATCAGTCTGTCCGCCAGATGGCAGCGGCGGTGTCGAATGTTAACGAGTTGACGAGTAATAGACCATCTATCAATTAAGGAAACTATTTGATGGTTGAAAAGTCGGTGTCGAGGTTGATGGTGAGATCCGAGAATGATCGATCTGTCAGCGATCAAGATATGACATAACAGGGAAATGGGGTACAAACCGCAAGAAAAGTAGTCTCCTGACCTTGAGGTCGACGATGACAACCCCCGAATCGACGGGGGCGGGCGAGGAACTTATCTATCAAAGCGATGATTGATAATACGCGATAATGACTAACGAATGAAAGTTCATTAAGAGAGAGAGAGAGAGAGACCGTTTTCTGGCCGTTGCCGGCTGCCCGCTAGTCCCGTCAAGATACAAATGTAACGGCAGCTGCGGCAGCAACAGCAACAGCCGAGGCGGAAGCGATCACGAAGGGAGGATGCGGTGCGCAGTCTCGCAGGACGAAGGATGCGTTTGCGCGCCATCCGAGATCATCGATGACGGACGCTACAGAGTGCAAGGCATATTGCTCCGTCTGGATCGACATCGATAGCGGCCGATCAACTGTCACAACTTCATTAAGAATAATAATAATAATAACAATAATAATCCATTGGTGTTGTTCGCTATCGTAGACGACGACGATGATGATGAGGATGATGATCGATAATAATAATAATAATACCAATAATAATTACTATAATAATACTAATTATAATATCGTAATACTGCTCGAAGCAGTGGAGAAGAGAAATACAAAATGTGGAAATGACTCGCAGACACACATACATGACAGGAGCCAACTGCCGCCAGTTTTTGAGGATGGCGGACGACGAAAGATAATGAAATTATGATCTCGATTGATTGACTAATGATAATTGTAATGTCGACGATGATAATGAACATGATCTCGAACGATCTCCACGAAACCAAAGCCATATAGCGGGCATGTGAAAAACTACGCGCTTGCCTTAAGCAACGACTTTGTCGGACGATGCTAACGATGATGACGTGAGAAGAAGAAGAAGTGCATTGATTGACAACAATAACAACAACGACAACAAAAATGGCAACAACAATAATTGACATTAACTAATTGCTGATGACGTGTGACCGAGGGTAAACAAATGTCAGCTGGACAATGGGGAATGAGGGTTCAGATGAAAATAGCTACACAATAGCTCTCACACGAGGCCGACGGAGTGATGGCCTGATTCGACGTGCATCGGCTGCGTTCAACAGTGCTAAAAGTAGGAGTTGAAGTGAACTACGAAAAACAGCTGAGTCGTTGTCCATCAACCGACTCGGGGGAGGGGGGGGATAGCCCTGTGACGTATCTTTAGCCATCAACAACGGCAGAGATCGAAATTGACGAAGTCGTTAATCTGCAATTAACCAATTAGCGAGGCTCAGCCTATGCTAGTTAATTTGTGTCCGCATCTCGCAGCAGAACATCCAAGAGCAGAGAGAGTGAGAGAGAGAGACAGATCTTCAATGGGGAATGTCCAAAAGAAAGTCGTGGAGGGGTCGTCTATACGGCCCGTCGCATCTATCCTTGAATTTCTATGAATGTATAAGCCATGGTGGCCAGTCAGGTGTTGCTCCGCAACTTCGCCGACAACACATAACGTGATCATATGCATTTTTAACTAAACAAACAACAATACCGCAAAACTAAACCGAGGCTGACATCGCTAAGAGAAAAATAAGCAGAGCGAGAGAGATTCTGAGCGAAAGATAATTTAGAGAACATATGTAGTTGAATGAGATGAAGTGCGATAGCTCCCATTTCTAATTGAGCGGGGGAGGGAGCGATCGTTTGTGTCGGCGATGATTGTATGCATCCTGTGGCGTCACAAATATAACAACTGTGTGGTAAACACAGGCAACCGTACATTACGATGTTAACAGCAGTAATAAAGAACAACAACAACAGCAACAACAACAACAACGACAGCAACAACAACAATTACAGCAGCCACAACAACAATAACAACAACCACAAGAACATGTCAACCACAGCCACAGCCACCACCACCACCACGAACAACAACAACAAAAGCAAAAACAAAAATGAATGCTGAAGTATTATTATACATTAATTATCAACGTGACCAATCCAGTGTAATTCAGGAGCGGACGGAGATGGTGAGTGTGACGACAAGGCAGGAAAAGCAAACAAAGACGACTCCTTGAAACAAGGTCGCGTCGTGTGTACGATGTAATTGACTGTACCTTACTGGGCGCCTTTCCTATTTACTTCCGCGGGGCGGGTCACCCTGGTCGGCAGGTGGCGTCGGGTCTACTTTTAATATTTACAACAACACCACCAGGCAACAAGCAAACCAAACAAAATAACTAACATGACTATACTACCATTACTATAACATTACCTATATATTATTATTATTATTGTTATTAGTATAGCGAGCATGATTGTCGTTCGTGTTGATAGAAAATGATCTCGGCAGTTTTTCCGCAGAACCAGACTGGGTGGTCTCCATTTTATCGAGACCTGTGTGCATAAAAACTGACTAAACATGTATTATTATTATTATTATTTATTCTTTACGAATATTAATCAACGACGAGGAACATGACGTGAATCGATATCGTAACGAGAGAGTCCCACAAGTGGGCAGCTCGAAAACGGCGGACCATCGAAAAAAGCATTGGCCATCAGCAAAAGTAATTTCTAATTGTGAAGGTCATTATCACATTATGATCACACACTGTACCGGGAAGAACTGGATGATATTAATAATAACCGATGCTGACGAAGAGAGACGAATTATTATTACTATTATTATTATTATGTGTGACAAGTCATGTTGTGGGAGTTATAGCATTATCTGACGTAATCTGGCGTCGCTTGAATAGTGCCAGACGGGCTAGCAGTTATCCTTACCGGCGACACAGGACGTCATAGGGAAGCGGAGCGGTGTTTCGACGTGTTGCCCATATATATATATATATATATATATATATATATATATATATATATATATATATATATATTATATATATATATATTGGTGATGGATTAGACGTTCACATTCAGCAGTCCGTCACCGTTGTGCGGCATTACGTGCGGCATAGCGTAATGCTCTGTATTAATCGTGTGAAATAGGTCGTTTTTTTTCTTCTCCAACAGCGTCGAATATACTGATACAACGATATCGCGGACGTCGAACAGAAATCACTTGAATACAAACCGCTGCTCTCTATCCGTGTGTCCATCTGTCGCGATGAGGTCATCTGCTGGTCCGCCCAGAGAAGTGAACTCGGCAACGGCAAGCCCATACTAAGTGAATTCGTGTCGATACTCAGTAACAACAACCAACAGTATACAAACAAATAAACAAACAAACAACCACATATATATATATATAGGTACATACTCGAAGGTGTAAGAACTTAATCCAATTTATTATTATCCCCACCAAAAAGCAAATTGGTGCCCGCAACGAACAGCCCCTATTGGGTGGTACCTTTTGGCGCCAAACTCACTTCATCTTCTTCGTTACCCCAAAACACAGAAGATACTCCGTATTTGCCTATGGGCCTAGTTGTGACTGGAGCAGATCGATTTCGATTCGTTGGTTTGACAAGAAAACATCTAGTCCTGGCTGGCCGTCCTCTCTGCAAGACTAATTGGCCAAACATTTTGTAGTGCACTCATCAACCGCGCGTACTGTATGTCTCCAGACATTCACACAGTCATATATATATATATATATATATGTATACGACATACATATAGGTACTCACACAACTTCTACGGAGACTTGCACAGTTGGCGCTAGCCAGGAGAAACCAGAATAATACAAAGAAACAGAGACACCATCTATATATATATATATATATATATATGTGTCGGCACGAACTAATATTTATGCTGGCCGATGTCGCGTGAAACCTTCTCGCCCTCTCCGTGTACAATACAAGGTATATGCACTTAGATACTGCTAACTACGGATTTACTATTACTATAATAATTATCATTAGTATAATGAGGATACAATTAAATGAGAACAAAAGCAGCAGCAGCAGCAACCGAGAATAAATAAAAGTTACTACAACAAAATCACCAGCAACAATTGACCATTCATAGGGAACGAGGATAACGTGTTAATGGCAAAACGAATCCACAAAGCGAGGAACTGAAATGCGCCACTCAGCATGGAAATGATAATCGGGATGTCACACTTACAAACGTCATTGACATCAGTTCATAGAGAGCGGACCCGAGACCCGGCCAAACAAAGAAGTAACAATGTAATTAATGTAATGTGACATCCCGATAGAACGGCAGAGGAAAGGACAAAGATTGTATTCAGAAGCATTGACTGAATATGCCAATAATAATGATAATAATACTATAATTAGGAGGTTAAGCTAAGACGATATGACTGTCAATATACATAATAGACATAATGTAACATGATCAGCATTAATATTACTATAATTATCCAATGAGATTGCCCACGTGCGTATTTACGTGAGCATTAATTATTATTATTCTGTGAAGGAAGCACAATAGAGCTGGCGGGGACAGAGAGACAAAGAGCGTACGACAGATTAAAAAGCTGACTGGAAACGGGAAATAATGATTATGATGACAATTCCAATAATTATAACAGTAAATGATCTAGTCATCTTGAAAGAGAGAAACCATTTTCTTGTTGTTGATTAATTCATTGACTAGTATGTATGTAGTAGCATTGTATTGTATTAGAGTGATGAATTCTACGTAATGTGACGTCGCCAGCAACGACGCCAAACGAATGCATGAATTGAATTCAACTATACGGGAACTGCACTGAACTGAACACAAAGAAAAAAAAAGAAGCCGGGGAGATGAACTTGAAAAACACAGTTGAAAATTAGCAGCAGCAGCAGTCGTAATACGAATTCAGCAAGTATACAAAATCAAACAATCACGAAACAAACAAAGAGACAAAAAGAACAGCAGCAGCACAAAAAGCGGAACCATTATTTCATTATTCATACGAAGAAAACGAAAATAAAATAAATGCACACGAAGAATGAATTATGTAATAATGGTAATTATAATAATTACTAAATAATGATTATTAGACGATGGATGTCGAACGATAGTAAATAAGTGACCGAAAATGACAAGGAGGTCGAGGCAGAAAGACCATATATATATATATATATATATATATAATAGTATAATGATTGATAAAACTGATGGTGAATACAACAGCCAAAGCGTACCCGTAACGCCGCCTACGCCGCCAGAGGGCGCCCCCTGATGCAAAAGTCGTCGAAATATGCAGTAATTAATGATGTATTGTAGTAGAATAACGATTATTATAGGCAGAGAGAGAGAGCAAAACACACTCACAGACACAAACACAATATAAACAATGATTGATACAATTCATACGGATGATGATGGTGATGACACACAGAAGAGTACTAATACCAATATGATGATTTCGACAAGATTATGATGGCAAACAAAAAATGGTAACGAATAATTATAGAAGGAGGATGATAACGATAAATGTCACATGAGATTAATAACAATAATGATAAGGATACACTAATAATGATCTATGCTGAAAATGTACCAAAGCAGGTCTCATACCACACCCCGAAAATTGTTTGTACCCCGTGTGCCGAATGTCGCAAGAAACTCGAATCAGAAAGCAGATATATATAGCAAGAGGCTGGCAGGCTGACACGACCATCTGGCCACGAACCGCGAATTTTGGCCTTATCAAGCCACCGAGAGAGCTAGATTGCACGATTGATCGCGTGGAGCAAAACTGGGTAATGAGTGGCCGAGACGTCACGATAGCACTGAGAAACCGATGCAAAGATGCAAACATGGCCATATACAGATGGAATGAAAGTCCCGATAGAAGTCAGATAGATCTACACGTTAGCCGAGCAAAAACGTCGTCGCTGGCCCAGCCCACGAACGACGCTGTAACTTTGGGTGGGTTAAGGCGACAACAAATCGAATGTGCAGAGATTGAGAGAGAGAGAGAGAAGGAAGCATTGAACGTTTTCAGCAGAAGTCTTTAAGATGGTTCACTGGTAGCCGCGCACATATTTCGTACGGGCGTCTCGGCCACAGCGAGAGCTACTACTACTACTACTACTACTACTAATTGCTACTTGTACTCAAGTAGTCGACTCGACTAGTTGCAAGCGGGCCGTCGTGGTCAGAGACTCGTGTCGTCCTGGGAGCGTAAGAATCTACCAGGTCCACATACATCAATGTCTGTGTCCAGGAGCAGGAACAAGAACAGGATATATAGGTCGGAAATCGGTTCGTAGCAAATGAAGTTCGTCGATGGACAGAGTTCAGAAACAGAGCGCGCGAGAGAGAGAGACTGGCAGAGAGTCAGACGAAGAGACGATGCGATGTAGAGGGTATATATAAAGATATATATAGATATATATATATAGACAGAGGAAGAGTGGAGAAGAGAACGATACATGGAAATTGATGATCTCGATCGATCGACGATGATAATGATGGTATCGGGCGTGGTCCGATCGATGAATCAGTGGTTTGCGAAAGCGAGCGACAGAGAGAGAGAGAGAGTAAGAAAAAGATGAAACGAATTGCGAGACGCGGCCATCCCTCCGGTCGATGATGAATAGATATATTAATTATATTATATAATAATAGGCGATGATGGTGATGATGATGATGAAGACGAGCGTACAGCGCAGCACGCGTAACTCTGTCATGTAAATCTGTGTAATTATGAGTATTATGAATAATATTATTATTATTATTATTATTGTAATGACCATTATTATAATTAATTATTACTATTATTATTACGATTGATTATATTAATAGTCGGAAGATTATTATTTCTATTATTATTATTATTATTATTATTACTATTACGATGAATGACAGTCGATGATGAAGTGATGACGATCGAAGATGAGAAAACTGTGAACAGTGTGAGTAGGTAGCATTTAAAGTTCAACAACAACAACAACTACAAAGGAAATTTAAAAAAATTGACATACATTCGAAATAATAAATGCAAACAAAATTGCAAACAATTATTTGTGTGCGCATGTGTCTTTGATATCATAAACATATGGATGTAGCTTATATATATATATATATATATACATATATATGTATTATTTTTTTTACAACTCAATGGTTATTTATCTGAAAAGTTTAATAGTATAGAAACAAACCACAGTTCCATAATAAACCTCAATTGAAATTAATAGATATATATATATATAAATATTTAGGTAAGGTTCAGCATCCAAGGGTAAGGCTAAAGGACCACAAGTACGTCTGTTAAGCTATTCGCAATGACACGATCATTACAGGGCATAAGTCTAATATATATATATATACATGGTGAGAAGGCACTGGGTTTTTTGTTCGACAAATTTTGAAAACGGTGTTGTTTAGGAGACAAGTGTTGGTAATTGGCGGGGGAAAATTCATAACATAATTTCACGAAACATTCGGAGGGAACATACGATATTTCCCAAGTGACAAACAATATATATGTTTTTATTCACCAGAGTGCAATAAAAAAAATTACAGTACAAGACATTCGAAGTCGAAACGAGGCCGTAGGTCCTCGGTGAGGAGAGGCGAGTCGGCGACAAGATACACGAGTCGCTTGCGAGTGGACATACGTAACCCCTAGCGCTTTTCCGAGGAAAGAAACTTTGACGCGGTTTAACGGCTTGAGGTTCTCGGCAGTAAGGTCGGGCCCGATGAGATCGAAGAGCTTGAGGGCGGTTTTCAGGAATAGGCGGTGGGGCGATTTTATCGTCCACTCCGCCGTTACCGCCTTTCTGCATCTCTCGGCGATGTGAGCGGAGAAGCATCGGCCGCTAGTGGAGAAGATCAGACCCAAGTACGGTATTCGTATACTTGAGAGGCGTCCTGACGAGGAACAAGGTCCTTCCTCCTTCCTCCTCTTCGACATTTCATTGCCTCCGTCTTTAACAAGTTTATCGTCAAACCCAGCTCCGGGACTACTGTATGTGGCCGCGCGAAAGGTTTGCTAGACCTGGAATCTGTTGGGTCCGTAAACGACTAAGTCATCCGCATAAAGGATGACCTTGAATAGACGTCTGGGACCCGCTTATTCGTTCCGGGAAGTCCTTGAGAAGGATTGAGAACAGGAGTGGGCTTAGATTGTCCCCTTGGGCCAAGCCCGTCGTTTGAGAGAAGGGAGTGAGTTTAGACATTCTGTTCACTTGGAGCACACACACACCTTATACCTGGGCGCTGAGTCGAAAGCGGCCCTGAAATCGACGAACACTGCACAAGATTGAGTTACCGGGGACCGACGGTGCCGCCTTGCTATCGTCCATGAGGATCTTGCAGGCAGTTTCTGTGGACCGTCCGCAACTCGTGTTGTCCCGTTGGGATAGCGTTCACGCGTTCCAGAAAAGCGTTCAGCCTCTTTGTCAGTAGGCCAGCTAGCAGCTTGTAACAGACACTTTTCTTCGCGGCCCCCTCCAGGACCTCGGCACGGTCACGTCCCCTTTATCCTTGGGAATCACAAGTAGGGTGGCGTCTCTCCACATAGTCGGGAGCACTCCTGTACGCAGGCACTCGCTGAACAGAGCCGCTCAGCATGGTGCCAGGATGAGGGCTCCTTTGAGGAGCTCGTTCCTAATTCTGTCGGGACCCGCCGTCTTCTTGTTGCCCAAGCCTTCTAAACCCCGAAATTAGTTCACTCAGCGTGAACTCCTTCTGAAGAGTATCGCCCTCTAAGGAGGTCTCCTCCTGTCAGGCTGAGGCAAACAGCGGCACCTCGCAGGGTATCGCATTCTGGGATGCGAACATTTGGGAGAAGTGATTGACGAGGCTAGTTGGGTCGATAGGGCACGACTTCGTGCGGACGCTTAGCCACTTGCACGGCTACTTTTCCGCATTGGCAATAAGCGTGACACGATATTTTCGAAGTTTTAAAAACATTAAAAACGAGCATTTTTAAATAATGAATTTCACCCTTCTAAGAAGAAGGGTAAAATTCATTCTTTAAAAATCTTTCAATATGCATTTTGAGTTTTTTTTTTGTTGATATCGACTTATTGATAAACAAATAGCTTACAATTGTGTCCGGATGATCTGTAGAGATACCATTTGGGTGCACCATTAGTAAGTCGGGTATGGCTTCAGTGAGCCGGAGGCTCAGAGGAGGAGCCGGGGGTCAATAGCCCTCCGGAGGTCGAGAAACACTGGAGCCGAATGCTGACCGGAGTTCTTTGCTCTGCGTAGAGATTCAGAGAGTTGTACTATCCGGAGGGTGGTGTTACAATGAATCTTGCGGAGGTTGAACTGGTCTGGAGTGAGGATGTTGTGTTCAGCCAGAAATGAACTCAACGGATCGAGGAGAACTCTTTCGACGGAGTTGCCCAGGATACGGCGATTGGTCTCCACTTGCCGCAACCCTGTTTCTCGCCTCCTCGGAAGATTGAACTAATATTGTGAAAATTGGATATGGCATTGTTTGAGGTAGTCAGGAAATCAGCCCTGTTTTTATGCAGAGATTGATCAATGCCGGTACGGGAATAGCAAGCTGTCTGGCACATTTACGTGAGACAAGAGCCGTAATATGGTCCATAACAAGGGAGGAGGGCTTACTATTAACAGAGGTGAAAGAATCATTTTCAATACTGTTGGAATTGCAATATGCAAAGGAGAGACGAGATAGTTGTGTAGTTGGGAAAATGGAGGGGACGGACATGAAAGCTCGCGATAGAGATCAATATGAATACAAGACTCTTCGAGAGCTTCAGTGGTAGCAGAGATATCAGAGAATTTCTGGGCCGTTTAACCTCAGAAGGGAGACCGAGGAAAAGTTGGGTCCCTTCCAAACGAGCACTTTATTAATCGCAGGCCATGGGTTTTTGTCGAGCCCGATGGCCTGGTGGTGCATTCGTGTGCGCCTCGCAATCGGAGGACAAGACACGTAGGTGCGCGGGTTTTTTGCACATTTGCATTTGAAGGGGTTGTCCGTCTTATGAAGCAATGCCAAAAACAGTACCGTGGACGTTAAATGTTTAAGGCTGTGAGTGAGACCGGAAAATGTATTTAGGTCACGGGCATTTCCCTCTCGCTATTTCCTTTCGACCGGGAGTAGACCTAGACATTACAGAGTTGGAAATATACTGCTGACAACGGTTTGAGCGCTAAGATATCTGAAAAGAAAATTCCAATCGAGATTTTTCAGATCATTACGCTGAAGGTGAAGAACGATCTCATCCTCATTTTCGACCTCTGAAATTTCTCTCAAAATTCAGTATGTATCATAATACATACTGAATTTTGTATGTATCATGTACAGATGCAATAAGCGATGAAACTGGTACGTTGGCATCTTCCTTCATCATACGGATGATGAAGCGAGATGCTTGTCAGTTCAGCGACATTGGACTTCAGGGCGGTCCGGAAGGAAATTTCGTTAACAGCAGGCACCGATGTCATTCCAACTGTCACGTTGCTAGGCGTTCTACATTTGGAACACGCTCATTCACGGCCTCTGTCACCACAATACAATCGGGGGCAAATACGGGACAATGTCTAAGCATTTCAAGTGGTAACACGCTTGCAACCGGCACAAAGGATACACTCTTTGTTTGAGCACACACTGCTCACACGGCTGGGATCGAGATGATACCCATCTTGTTGATAGTTATCATCTTTCTCATTAAGAATACGAAGGGCTACTGAATGCGACATTAACGAAGCTTTCACGATCATAACGCTCGAAAATGTCAATGGCCAAATACCGGCTAAGCATTACAAAAAAAGCTTCAATTGACTAAAAACGGATATTTATACAAACGTACAATAATTAGGAATTCTTGGGGGGGGGGGGATTCCTGTATTTTTTTTCTTTTGGACCACCCACCACTTTCTGGGTGGCAAGTTTATTAAGACTAAAAACTGAAGTTGGGGAATAATGAAAAAAAAATAGTTTGGGGACTGGTCTACTTTTTGGCTTAGCTACATTGATATACAGATGAAAGCATCTCGGCGATCAAGAAAACCTGAGTGACTATTGATATTTCCATAGTACACCTGTTGTAAAGAATAGAAAATGCTTCGATTGGAAAATTGCATCTCTCACCTGTGCATTCGTCAATGAACAAACTTGAACAGACTTCTCTCAGCAAGGGTTCTTCTTCTGCCCGGTGCCTGTGAGCCCTGCTCCCTTCTACTCTCCCGCAATGAGGGGATTCGGCATCGTCACAGTACCACATGATAATGCATCTTGGACACATCGACCAGTAGTGGTCGTCTAATAATCCGCAACAGCAATATTCCACAGCTAGCACCTCACTTATTAACACGGACCATAGAAATTAAATATGTGCCCACCAAGAGCAGATAAGCCGTGAATTTCCCCTTGGACATCACTTGATCGCTGGAGGATCGGACCGGTGTTAAACACGTAGGACACTGGCAGTCCGACGATACTCATATCAATCGTAATAGTGGTAAGAATAAAAGGTAAATTGAATGATAAAAAATTATCACCATGTCTATAATAAACAATTGTGCGTATATATATATATATATATATATATACATACAATTGTTTATTATAGATATGGTTATAATTTTACATATAATATATATATATATTTTTTTAATTGAGAATATTATACCCGTTGATTACAATTACATTTTTGTTGCGACAGCTTGAGCATTGTCAAAGTGTAGTTGGGGTAATTACCCTTCAATTAATGAATGAGCAATGAAATACGAACGCCTACATGAATTGTCAGTTACATTTCGAGAAATAGTCAATCCGTGTAGTCGCTATAGAAATAAATGGATAAAGTTTAGATTCATCCCGCCCATTTTTCCAATTCTTGCGCCCCTATCCCGTAGATTTTGTTTTTCGAGCTGACCCTCAGCTTTTCCCCTATGTGACAGGCCTCAGCTCTTAACCTTTAGGTATTACTATGAGGACCTGTCGGGGCCACCTTTGCTTATTCTCATCAATGTCCCGTAGAGCTAGTCACTATCGGCATATGTCTGTGTGTGAATTTATGTATAGCTGTGCACCGGGCCAATTGAATGCAGACCATACCAGTCACCGAATGGTGATTTGCACATGTGTCGGATTTACTTGTGTGTACAAACAAACCATTCAGAATTTCTCACTGGCGAAATTCGAAGTCGGCTCTATAAACACGACCGACTGCCACGGTCAACAACAAGCATAAGACACTCTAGGGCATTTTTTGAATTCTGTGGAATATTGAATGAATGGTGTTTGACCTCCGAAGACAACAAAAGTGAGTGTGTGTGTGTGTGTTATACTTGGTATGGTACAGGTTTTGATCCACATGAAACTCTTGAATTGGCGGCTTCCTCTCTGTGCTCATGCTATAAGCCGGTATAGCACCGTAATCCTTCAGGTAAGTGTATTTCGAGAGAAAATACAGCACAAGTATCTAACTCTTTCAACATGATTGGTAAATATGAAATGAGATGATGAACAATCAATAATTATCCAATTAGCAGGATTCATTCAAAATCGATACGTTTAAGCAGTCTCCAGTGGTTGAAGTAGTTTTTTTTACAAGCCCGATTGAGTGGTAAAGTGAAAAATGCAACTTCTGGTGCTTATTTCTGTGCTCGTTACTGTCAGCCTTATTTCGATTGGACGATTGACGGCAAACTTAGCTTGGATATAAGTCATCTTTCGAACTGAATATATCCTCCTACACACTCGTAAACGAAGACAGAGGATAGCGAAAGAAACACAAACAAACAGGCAGTCGATAAGTGCACCAAAAAAAACCGAAAACCTCTCCCGGTACAGAGACGCCAAGCCCGGAATTTCAACGAAGATTAGCCGACGGTGACAAAGAGATAGTGAAGGAGCAAGCGCGTCAATGTTGTGTTTTTGGCTAACTCACAGGCGTAGGAGCTGTTACCGATTCCGAAGATGTCAAACACTCTCGTAGATGATCTGGAGGCGGCATTTCAAGCATGTCTCGCAGCCGCGACAAACCCCGATCACTTTGGACCCCGCGACAACCACGACGAACGTAAAGTGAGTCCGTCTAGATGTAGCTGTAGCTAAGAGCAAATATGGTGCGTGTTTATTTTATTTAAAGGTACACAGTTGTCAGGGCGAGATGGCATCAATTACGTTTTGGTTTCAAATGAGCACTTCCATGCACATTGGGATTTAATTGCCTGCTTCGTTTCTTAGGATACTCCAACAATATATAATTTTCAGGCGTTTAAACCAAACATGCTAAAAAAAGTTGACAATCTAAGAAGTTATTTCATCCCGAAATGGTGACATTGTCAAATTGATCGGTAGATCTGGCACAGGGTTCTTTCCTGATGGAGGAAGAATATATATATATATATATTATACCTATAGTTCAACAGGGAGTGTCACTCCTTATTGCAATATTCAGTTTAAGTTTGTACGGCCACAACTGAGCACCGGAAGTCCACGTTCTATTTCTCTATACTACAATAGTACAATACGATGGGATTTAGAAAAGGCCAGAAATGACAATTATACCAATATCAATTTAGAGTAATTAGGAATTATTTCAGTATTGAACAATTGATGCTTCTTACTGCGATATCAAGAAAAATACTTTTAGAGGCCTGTGATTACGTGCTTGTTGCTACAAAGGTTTCATATGAACACTCTTGGTTAACGACCTTCCAGGCTGGCGTAGAACAGACAGTCCAGAAATTCTTGGATACAGCTCGTCAAATGGAGTGCTTCTTCCTGCAGAAGCGTTTGGTTGTGTCCCCTCAGAAGGCTGTGCAATTCATCATGGAGGTATGAATACTTGCTAGTCGTACAAGACAATAACAAGCTTTTATTTCAAAGGGATGTTTCCTTTCGTAGGGCTCAAATCTGCAGCCTTCAGGCTTTAGGCCGACAGAGACTGTGGAATTGACTAAATTGTTTTCTTACATTTTTATGAGTTACTTCTTACTAGTTTCTCATATTATCAATGTACTTTAACCTAGTCAGCTCCTGTAAATGTCATGAGTGCACTCATTTACGTAGTTTACCATAACAATATGTAGGTATTCAGTAATTGAAATTTATTACAGAAAATCTCTATTATTATTATTCTAATATTACAACGTCTGTTTCAACATTCACGTGGAAGTTTTATGTTTCTCATTGTTTCCTTTTTATTGTCTGCCCTAAGGACAATATGGAGCTCAAGAACGAACTGGCACGTAAAGAGCAGCTTATCGAGAAATATCACGCCAAGTTGACCGATTGGCAGCGGCTCGTTAACGACGCTGGCCTTGGCAGTGGTGGAGGTGGCCAACGGGGAGGACCACAAGGACAGCCACCACCTCAAGGACCGATAGGTGCGTTGATAACAAACATATTAATTAAGCGTTGATATGTGAGGCGTTATTAGTACAAAGATACAATGCCTAACAATGCCAAAAAGACAACACGTAGAATCGCATGCGTAGAAATTTCCTCAGAACATTGTTCATGTGAATGAATGAATTTGGGTCGCACACACAAAATTTAAGACAGGAATTGAAGGAACGTGATTTTTCTTTTGGGGATTACGGGGGTGCCTGATACATCTACACGCTCAGCGGCCCAACTATAAACCAGTGCTAGTGTGGGACTCTCAAATTCACTGATCCCCTCCCCCGGGCACCAGATGTCTCAGAACGTTTAGAACACTACTTCGACTGTTCCATCTGTGTGATCATACAGTCTTCGTCGATGGCATGTGATCTCGATTACAACACTGGTTGTACTCTATGTGCTGTGGAGATGGTTTTGGTTGACTGTGCGCCGACCTGCTGCTAGTTTCTCTGTGGTGGCAAGGTTCCGGATACTGACACACGTTCGGTGTTGCGTCGCACAGGCGTTCCCTCTATTTTCGTCTAATTCGTCTACATCTCGGTTCTGTTGATTGCAGGAGTTCCTGGGGGCGCTCAAATGATGGGTGGTGGTAGCCAGATGATGGGGGCAGGACAACTGGCCGGGATGCCCCCTCAACAAATGGTGAGAAACATTTTAGGGGAACTGGCGTTGTTAATGAATGAAGTCACGCCTGCCTGTACGACTGTCATATAGTATGGTGCTCTTCTATGGTCGCATCATAATATATATATATATACAGGTGTCATGTAATGTATAGTATCATATAAAGTGATCTCTGATCGTGTCCTAGAATGACATTGAACTATATTTACACATACAGTTCACCCTATTCAAACAATTGTATTGATATTTTTGGGAAACAATAATAATAGTAGTGGTCTTCCCTATATTCAACTATCTTGCAAATGGGAGCACTCTCATTCCTGTCCCCGTATTCGTTGTGGTGAGAACGTCGTTTCGGAACCTTGAGGCAGGTTTCAAATGCGAAGCCTGTAACAACTGCGGTCATTCACCAGTTAGAAAAATGTACGCCTTTAAGTGAAACCCCAGGCACTCGTAGATAAATCAACAGAGCGTACTCAGTTACGTCTTGTTGAACTCGTCAAGTTCAAATATTTGGCCACGTCCCAGTCAAATGACTCATGTGTTTATCGTTGTATTACAGGTTGGTTCGGGTGCCATGATGGGCGGTGTAGGTCAACAGCTCGGCGGTGGACCTTTAGCTTACTTAGAAAGGACTACCTCCAATATTGGAACTCCTCCAGGAGCCGGGGGACATCCTATGGGAGGCATGCCTCCAGGGCCTCCTGATGGTCGACGTTGATTTTTCTGAGATGGATGTATATGTGTACATATATATATATATAGAAAGGTAATTTCATAGACGAAAAATTATATCGAACTTCAGCACTTCACAAGTGAAGCGCCAGGGAAGACTCGGTATCGAAGCGAAATAGTATCCAATGTTCAACAGCGTCAAAAACTGTTGTTTATCCAGTATACGACACATACGACAGTGTATTATATATAATCCAATTAGGCGAGTAGGTGACGCATTATATACGACCACTAAGAACCGTGTCAATACACATACGCTGTAGTATTGCGATTCAAGATGGATCACCAAACATTCAGGTAGAATGAAGATATGAAGACAGTGCGTTACGTGAAGCAGCTAAATGTATACGTTTATCTGTGTATAACAAAAATAAAGGAAAACACAAGTTTATATAAAGAAAAAAGTAATCCCCGTTCCGTGTCTCGTAAGTTCGTCCGAATGTGAAATGACTTCAATAGAAATTACGAATACCAACGTGATTGACTCTCGGAAGCTTGCTTTATATAAAAGTGTGACTGAAGAAGGCACAAGTCTCATCCATTATTGTGCTCGTTGGTTTTTGGAAAATAGATTAAATTTGAATTAGGTTCCTATATAATCTACGTATCGATGCTCTAGTTGACGATTTTGTGAAGTTTGTTGATTTTTTGTCGATAAAGTGCAAATTTATGGCTTGCTTTTTTTGCGTATGCGGTCTTTGCTTTTGGCCTTATCCAGTGCTCGAAACCATCTGTATGTTTGTTCTCGAAAATAATAGTGAAAATCGTAGTAAAGGGGCTTTTGGGTGTCTCTGTGAATGGGAGACTTGACAGTCTAAGCCTTGGGGTTTGCCTGAGACCTCGTTGCATCGTTTCCACCGCTTACTGTAGGGGTTATCGATGAAATTTAAGCTAATGTATCCATCCAATGTTCTTGCAGAGGTACTGTCTGTTGTGGAGGGTTTTTTTTGGATTCCCGGAGAGGTAAAGGTATATTGGTTTAATAAAGGAGCTGCAATTTTACAATGCTTAAGCTCTCTTATATGTCACACAGCGGGGCTCGAACCTGCACCCTCTGGCTTCTGATAGCCAGAGACTTAGCCGCCCAAGCCACCGCGCTGAGGTCATGCCGCTTTTGGTAACGCCGCTCTCGTTCTTTGATAGGCTCTATCCGTACCAGCAGCATAGCCCTTCGCGCTTCCGCTTAATGACTTTTGTAGTTGTTTTTCCGGAAGTGCTACCGATCTCTCGAAAGGCAGCCATATTCACATGAGCGCCAGTGTTGTATGTTCACTAAAGAATTGGTGTTGGCATTGCTGTCACTGTCTGTTTCGATCTAAACAACTGTGGCGTCATTATCCTGCAACGGTTTATCTGGCAGAATGAAGTGATACGAACAAAATACGGTACGGAGGGAGCAAGCAAACAAGCAACAATTTCACATAGGTATATGTGTTTACCTACATAGAACATGCATACAGATATACAGATAAATGCACGCATGTCCATACACGGCCGGCATCATCTCTATATCATCTTACCGTTATGAGTGATAATACAATCGAGTAGTATAGCATAATATAACACTATTATACCGAATCGTGTTCGGCTACGATCAAAATTAGTTAATATTTTCAGTTTCCTCCAGAGAGGAAAGAGTCTACGGCCAGCGGTCTCGCCCTTAACCCCCAGGTAGTCTCAAGTGCGAGGTATTCTCCTTGGCCCCGCGCTCATGCACGACTTGCTCATAGACGGATATCCGCGCCTGGGTCCCTTTGATATGATGTCCTCCACGAGGAGCTGCGCGACTTTCTCCTGGCCTTAGACCAGGCTGGTGAGGGGCATGGCTCCACGCGCTGTTCTCCTCGTCACTTGCCACTGCCCTCGACGACCTCTCTCCGGTTCTGCGTGGGCCACGCCTCGGAGCTCCCGTGAGTGCGGCCCATAGCTGCGGCCGCTACGGGGACCCTGTCGCAACGAATAGCCACCACGGCCTATCGTGTGGGCCTAGCGCTGGTCGCAATTCGGGTCACACGAAGCTCAATGGCACGCTCTTGAGGGTCCCCCGCTCTGCCGGTGTCCCTTGCACAGGTGTCCCTTGAACCGCAGGTCCTCGACGCTGCAGACGGGCTCCGCCCTGGCGTTGTCTCCAACTGCTTCTCTAATTATTGCATATTTAAGGACCCTCCCCATTAGAAGGGATCCAGGATTGCAGTGGGGCGTTTTGTTTATTGTGTACATTCAGCTACAGAATATAGCTATTGTTATCCAAATTAGCGTTGAGCGACAGCTCGATTCCGAGCTGTCGTTGAAGAGCTGTGCTCTCATGAAGACCAAAAAACGCGACGAGTTTTCTCGGCAACGAAAGTTATTTCCTTTCCAGAAGAAAAATATGATGACGGAGAAGGCTGCCGATAAGACGCACCGTAGACATAATGATTACTCCGTGCACCCCAGTCAAATCATATAAAAAAATTCTGGCTTCGAATTTCTGCCAAAGCCATAATCGAGTCTCTAACTTTTGCTAACCATAATCGGCTTCGTTAGTTGTAGAATTCACCCATCGAAGACACATTTGATTCCCAATATGCTCTTCCGTGAGTGCCACAGCTCTGCACCATTGTTTCAAGGGATTGTCAAGAAAGAGGTGGCTCCTGCAAGCTATGTTGCCTAGCAGTACAGTGTTGGCCAGTAGTAAAACCTTGTCTCCCTTTCGTTGACTGCCCCCGGATCTACAGCCGCTTGAGATTCCCGCAGCGTCCGTTTACGAGGGGGTGACTCGAGTTAAGGAGGAGCTATGCAATCGTCTTTATCTTTGACAAGGGTGCAATTCCTCATATATTATTATGTGTAACAAGCCAGAGCTAGTTATTCTTGTCATGAATTTATTTGCACAGTTTGTCAACTATGACGAAATGCCCGTTCAACCTTTATGTGCTAACAAAGTCAAGTCTTTTTAATCTTTTGCAGAAAATATACAAAATGTAAAAGATAATCTACAGGCTCTTCCTTTGTCTGATGTTTCCGGTGTGTACAGTGGAGAGAATACGTGTTTAACAAACATCTCATTATCTTTGGTTGACATGTCGATACGGCTGTTAGTGATGAGATTTTTTAATGATCTTGATGTGATCTCCGACTTCGTACGCGTTTCCAATCGGCTTGGCCGGCGGTAAAGGCTCAGGATTGAAGGAGGGCGCAGATCCGAAGTTCGGTGATGGTAGTGGAGAGCGAGGTGCGCTGTGGAAAGATCCGTGCGACGCGGTGCCGAAGTCCGAAGTGGGGTGAGCGCTTACGGTGACGACGGGTCGAGGCGAGTGAGCATGCGATGACGATGTCTCAACGTAGCGGGTTTGGATCGTATGGGGCCCGTGGGAGCCGGCTCGCGCAGGCAAGACATGCGAGGTCACCTCGACAGGTCCTGAGTGCGTTAGAGCAGGAGAGGACAAGGTGATCGTTTGAGGGGCGGCTACAAAGGCTGGAAGGGGAACAGGCGCCGGCAGCGGATGGTCCGCAGGGGCTGAGGCGACGTGAACCTCATGTACGGGCGATTCTTCATAATGGAACTCTATACGAGGCGCTGGACCAGCGCCACGAACGACCTGCACGATGCGCGCGGGGGCAGGGGCGGGCTTATGCACGTCAATGATCTGGGGGCCAGGTGCACGATGCACAACACGTTCGACGTGGGCGGGGCCGCCACCCTTCGATATGACTCGGATCAGGGCTGCCTTTTCAGCGGGAGCGTGCACCTTAACGATCTCGGGGGGCCCCTGGGGAGCCTCATGTACACGGATTACCTGTGCCGGTCTGGTGTACTCCTCGAGTCGAATCTGCTGCCGGCCAGAATGTGTATGTATTTCGTGTACTCGAGGAGCGGCGGAGGCGTGTGCCGAAGCATGCACTGGAGGGACTACGGGGCCAGGCGTGTACGACGGCTGGACGGCGGGAGATGGCGCCCAACCATCTCGGGGCGGCGCCTGGTTTGATGCCCAACCATCTCGGGGCGCCGCCTGGTTTGATGCCCAACCATCTCGGGGCCCAGCACTTGGTGGAGCCCAACCTTCACGGGGGGCTGCCTGAGTTGGTGTCCAACCTTCACGGGGGGCCGCCTGAGTTGGTGTCCAACCTTCACGGGGTCCAGCACTTGGTGGTGGGGACGGAGCATTTCCGTATGAAGATGTTGGCCTATTGAGATAGCCTCCCTGTGCAGCACCTATAGCTACCACTATAAGGGGAAGAACAAACGCCTTCATTGTTCGTTCTTATAGCAGCGATATCCTATGCGTCCGCTAAGTGTCTTCGCTTATCCTCAGATCCTCAGCCTGCTCAATTAATCCCGACAGTGCTCGACTCCTGATGCGACGGTTATCCACAATGGTGACGTCCCATATCAATAGCTCTGCTTTATATCAAACCACCGCTTCTGTGGGGTGGAGAGGCCGCAGGACGAGGCAAGGGACTCGTGTGCAAGCGGCGATTTCGTTCGACAACTAAATATCCCTGATTTACCACAGAGGGTGGAAGGCCCGTAGCTCGCATCGGGCCACGAACAACAAAGTATAAGCTGAAGCTTCTCTTTTTCGAAGATATCGGCACCACAACGGCCGTCAGCGCATCAGCACGACACAAGACAGACCAGCGCGCATGGTGGTCATCCGTGTTGAGCCTCGTGCGATATCCATCGACCGTCCATCTACGACCATGTCGACGATCGATGCTCGACGCTCGTAGAACGTCACCGAAACAGAGACGTCTATTTTCTCCATATACAAATAGTTGACGGAATGAAGATTTTGGACCGCCATTCTGCTGGAAGATCTGCATCCTGCATGTCTTCGCCATGTGATTAACGGCTGGCAGTTCGGCATTTAGTCCTATCCGGCGATCCCACACATTGTCCACAAACGCAGACATATATACAGGCTCATATAGTACATGTGTAACGGCGTTGCCATGGTTTGTATACCATGGTCGTTGTCGTTCCTGCTGTTGTTGTTGTTTGTCACGACCACTGCGGTGTTTGTGACGTTACCAATTCAGTATTCGCCGTCTTGCCATTCTTGTCCAGCATTTGTCTGTCTTAGTGAAGTGAGAGAAAAAAACAACATACATGCTGATAACGAGCGAAGGATCGCTGTGTCGGATCACTGAAGATCAGACCACCATCCCACAACCGCTAGGAGTTCAGCACCTGTTACAGAGTCAGCCATCGGCTTGAGACGAAGCCGAGCTATCAGCTATCGGCGACAACTGTGGAACAAAATGGACATCACCGCAGAATACATAGCGAATACAGCATCAGCAACTGGCAGCAGCGGGTGACGACGCGCTGCGGCCGCCGCCGCCGCCGCCTGAGCCGATCACAGCTACCCCATGGAGCCAGCGTGTCGTTGACGGTCAGCTGCATCGGCCATCGTCGCTTGTGCTAGCAGCAACGATTCGCGCGGTCCGTCGTACGGGCAAACTAATGGGATCAGTCGCCCTCAACTATTGGCATCACATAGACGCACAAGAGCAGACAGGCAGGCGTTCAGCTTTAGCTCGCCGTGTAGCCACTTCGTTCCTCATCTTCCTCCAACGCGCGCGCGCTCTTGTAACGGATGTGGCGAAGCCACCATCCCGTGGGGTCAAGGCCGACGCCGCAAAATTTCACTTATGTGAACATTTCGCCGTTCTGTCGAACGACTACGGCCAGCTCTCTTGTGTACTGCCTTCTTCCGTGGCTACGGCTGCCTTCATCTGTCTCGAAGAGTAGCCGTAAAGCGAGCGATCTCTTTCGGCAACGGCCGACCACGGCCGTCCCTGGCCGGCCACGGCGAGGGTGATACCCAGCTGAAGTAATGAAGCTGTAGCTACTTCGATAGGTCGCTTGGCATCGTGCAGCGCCGCCGGGCCGTCAGTCAGAGCCGAAGTCAGTCAGTCGACTCGTCTGTTTGTGGGATATTTATATGGATTACGGAAAGGAAGCTTTCAAACTTCTGCGTTACGAGTATTTAGCAGCTCAAGTGAAGATTTAGAAGACATCATAGAATTGATGGGGCATGCACTTTCATATTTGGAAGTGTCGCACGCATCGCCCGGCTCCCCTGTACTTTCCGCCATTGCCGCCAATGATATGACGAGTGAAGGCCATCAATGAAAAAGGCCCCCCACACACGAGCGAGCGAGCGGAGCAACAAGCGAGCACGAGCGTCGTCACATCAGCCATTGGCAATCTGTACGTTGCTGATGAACACCTGAAGATACAGGGCTCTGGACAATTTCGATCCGACCGGACCGAATCTGTCCGTTGGATTCTCGTGAAACAATGAAATGAACGGCTCGGACAATTGCTCAGCGGATTAAACATTAATCTGTTTATTAAATAGAGGCAGCGTCATTATATAAGCACGTATGCATAGATCCAGAGTAGTAAACAAATATCATGCAATGTTAACACATGGTTGCTGCGAACGAAAACGGACAGATAAAGAGTGTAGTGGAGACATATTCGTACTACCAGTTGGATTGATCGATCACGAACGCCCCCTTTGAAATCATAGACAGTTTTGCCAGCTCTGATTAGCTGGCGGTCCGGCAGCTTGCGATTCGAAATTCGCCTTTATTATAATTTCTTGAACAGATATAAATGATAGTATACGTAATACAAATAAACGCCATTCACGGCATGCTAACTAATCATGACACAGCTGATATCAGTCAATTAAGCGGTTGTGGTGGCCGGGGACAGGTTTTCAGATCGAGGTAATGGCTAGGTCATGGTTAGCCCCGAGGAAGGCGATGACAATGTCTCTCTGCACACATACCCCTAGCTAACGAAACGTGCTGCAGAAAGAGAGAGAGAGAGAGTACGAATGCAGTGGTACAAATTATGATCGGATCGATGAATATGAGGATAAGACCAGACCGAATTAACAGTTCCATTATCGTTGTCACTGCAAATACAAACGTGTGGTTTATTGGCATCACTGCAACTGGATACATCGTTTAAGTCCTCGTAGAAAGTAATCAGTAAAAATGAGTGTCACCTCGCACAATGCACTGACAATAGCGCTGTTTGATTGGAATTATTCCACAACATTATTTACATATTGAATTATAGAGATTTCTACATATATGAAGTATGCCATGCTTGTTATATATGTTTATGAACCTCTCCTGCAAACGTACTCACGAAGGTGACTAAGCGAATTTCATGAGGAAAGGCGCCCCTGATTGACGGCAGGCTGTAGGCTGTCGTCTATCTGGGGCGCCGGCCAGATAAGAGCGTGTGCCCCCCAGTTTCATCAGAAACAACGAGGATCTTAAATGTGGTAGCATGGCGAAGCGATCACGGGGACCGCTTAGCGCATACAATTGACCATACATCTCTAAGGCCTTTCAAATCGATTTACGTATGCGAAATGCAACAACGTCTTCTCGGGCACACGGACAGGAGATAATTGTTGGTGGCTGTCTCAGAGTACTTCTGGTATACGTATACTGCGCGTCGCACTGCCTCTGTTCATTGTGTTGTTGACGATTTTCATTTGCGGACGATGGAAACACGAGACGAGCAACGTGAATAGTCACAGTAGCTAAAGGCGACATTGGTCATGCGGTTGAAACCATATAGCCGTATCGATTTCACGGCTGAGAACACAGAGAATATGATCTGGCACTTGGCATCGCACCAATCTTGCTCTTTGGCCGCTGGCTGATTGTTTAATAGTTCACCTCGATTCGTATAGATTCCCGCTGCATCCCTCGTTTATCATAATGGTCCCGTGACACGTCCTATATGCACAGGCACATATACTAAAACATTGCATAAATGACCAAATAATATTATAATAATAAAAAGATTAATAATAGCTCAATCTATTATATAATATATAATAATGCCGTATGTTGTAGTAAATCGTCATTTTGTAACACAGATGAAATTGAATAGGCCAAGAGTAGAATGAACCATGAGATGCGGCATAGAATAAGCCTATCCCGGGGCACGTTGATGTGTGTGCGCGAACGCTCGTACGTGTCGTGTACAAGAAATAAGAGGACCATCGTCAGTCAAGCACAAGAGGATATTGTCTGTGTCCTAGACTCCATCTGGCCTTCTCTGGTCGTCCGGTTAGCCTCGCAAATATCGAGGATCTTGACATTTAGATAGCGATGGACTCGACGATGGCTAGCTGGTTGGAGCTGGCCATATCCCTAATATATACCTAAAACATGAATCAAGGTATTAACAATAACCACTGGCCAGTTTCAACGCAAGTTGTATGTCGAATTCGATCAGCATAAGTAAATAGGAGTGACGTGTCATTGGCATAGGCAATGGTCTTGTAACAATTTTAGCTGCAGGACATCTATTAAATAAGAGGAGACACAACAGAAATACGAAACAATTGATCGTTGCAGGATCCCAATGTTAGTCTTAACTTCAGATGATTCAATGTCGCCTACCGTTATCGGCGGTCACCTGTCGGACAGATCCGAGTGATATCACCCGCTAATGGCAGTAGAATCACAGGGGAGACACGCTCAAGCAGGAAAAATGAGATTATTCTCTATACTGTCCGCGAACTGTTGTCGTGGATGCGTCAAGACTAGCTCGGCGAGACGCAATCGGTGGCAACCAAGGTGACACGGCAAATGGACGTTCATCGAGCTAAGGTGCCTCTCCAATATAGATATCACCACCTTGTCAAATACTGTCGGTAGATAATCAGAAAGTGAAGTTGGCCGGTAGTTAGATGGAAACCTCCAGTACCCTCTGGTCTCGAACAGCGGGACAGCCCTAACCACTGTCCGCCTCCTTGGCAAGGGCCCAGAGTGCAGGGACTATTTAAACAGATGAACTAGAGGGCGAACTGTGCCTCGTCATTATGACCGATTGGAAACAGAGACTACTGTGGTCTTCGTACTTCAAACAGCAAATCTAGATCGATCCAGTGCATCGTTGCCGCCGTGATGCCAAGCGTGTCGAAATTTGGGGAGATACCTTCAACAGACGGACGACAGCGAGAGGTTTTTCTCACCCTTCCACGTAGGCCCACCTTTTGAAGAGAGATTCTAGGTGTCGCTTGTAGTATGCACGAGTTTGAAAATATGCATACGTTCCCTCCTTTGCAAAAAAAATATAACAACAAGTGCAGTGTTGAAGGCCTCGGCCTAATGTTTGATTAAATTAAACATAAATACATTTTTCGGACATTGTTAAACCTTTGAACTGGCTGTGAGTCAGCCGGGAAAATGTGTAGTTGAGAATCGAACGTATAATAGAATATAAGATACGTAGTCTCACACATTCGTTGGTTGTGAGAAATCCCTTTGCTCTTCTTGGTGCTTCTTCGCCGATTTGTCTCTGCCCTCCAAGCAACGATTTGATATGAGGGTCTCTCGTCAACGCGTGGCGACGTCCGTCCAAGAGACGAAGCTCGCCCTTTACGATGTACGCGATCGAGCAGCGCTATTGAACTGAGTGAGATTGAAGACCGAGATAGTCATGAGGCACAACAACTAGCGAGGTTTCATTAGTATTCATATAACCTATATATAAAATGTCAATAATCCGAAAGAGCGTCTGATCACCCTGTCCTGGCATATCCTGACTACCTACTGCCTCTGGCCGGCTACCTGACGAGAGCCGACGATTTACCTCAGCCAAATGGACGTACGTATGTTTATTAGTTAAACAAAAAAATGAATATGCAACAAGTGGTGAAATCAGCCAAATTGTTTTCGCTCGAAATTCAAATGGGCTTGCTATGATACTTTTACTTAATGTTTACTACGAATTGTATATTTTCTATCGGATTCTATGTCGTATTATCACCGTTATTCAATACTGTCGACAATTATTATCACCCGCAGTGTAATGTAAATAATAGTCATCAATAATTATTAACGAGCAGCACGTAAACACTGCTAAAGCTATTAAAAACTATTGCAGCACCGTCTATAAGAGCCACAACTCAAATTTGACATTTGCCAAAGATGAGGGGGTGCGCGTTAGACATTACATCGATACTAGTACAATAAACATTTCGGGACGTCTATTAAACGGGAACATTACAGTCGCTTGATAACACTTAATAGTTCACGTGATTAAAAAAAATTGTTGAAATATCTCAGCATAATTACTCTTAATACGTACATGTATGGAACATGGCAATCATCCTCGTCCACGTTTGAAGAAACCCCTGCTCAGTGGTCAAAATGTGTCGAGTTTAAACCAAGTCAAATCTGTACAACACAAAACGCTCGTTTTATTAGGTTGAGCCAAAAACAAAGAAACTCTTCGCCGAATTCTTATTTTTGGCCGGTTTGAATTCAAATTTGGCGGGTAATGAAACACAACAATTAGCAAGTAGGCCGCGCAAAAGCCGCTAGCATTCGGCTTTCGTTGGGCGTTCGAAATGGCAACCGCCGGAACAGGTCACTCAGCCTTGCATTTTCACAAGAAAACTGTCAGGTTTATGTTTCAAAAGAAGAAATGTCTAGCTGAAATCAATTGAACGTTGGTTAGCGTGCACGGCCATAATGCTCTGAATCGACGACAGGTGTACCGTTGGTGTGCGCAGTTTATGTAAGGCTGCTGGGACATTAGTAAACATAGAGAGCGCTCACCCGTTCCCGAATCTCAGTTCGACGAACGAATCGAAATAATCGAAAAAGCTTTTGAGCAAACTAGGGCTTGGTCATTGACGACTTTGTTGGTTAAAATTGGTGTCCCTCATGAAACGTGTCGTCGAATTATTAAAAATAATCTGAGGATGCTGAAAAAAGTGCAAAATGGGTCCCTCATGAACTCGGTCCTGGCCAACTGAAAATGCGTAGGGAGTGCTCGCGAGAGGCAGCAAAGGAGTCGCTTAGAGCATACCGTTGCAGTGGACGAGACATTGGTCAGCCTGTATAGGGGACCGCAAAAAGATCAAGTGAAACAGTGGCTACGACCAGGTGAACAGGCAATGGCGGTAGCGATTCCAAATAGATTTGACCCTAAAGTAATGGTAGCACTTGCCATGGATTTCAACGGAATTTGCTAATACGAGATTTTGAGACCAAAAGAAAAAATGGACTCTGCTCAATAGCTCCAGTTCTTGAAGGGACTCATGAATACTTGGCATGGCAATTGGAACCACAGAGTGTGGCCGCTCGATGGCAATACTAGGGCACATAGTAGAAATGAAATTACGTCCTGGCTTAAGGCCAACAGGATTTAGCGATAGCATCACCCCCTCCCCATTCTTCCGATTTAAGCCTGTGTGACTATGGTTGTTTACATCGATTAAAAAGTGCTATAGGTAGCAAAAGGTATGCAAACATCGACTTACTCCGAGAGGGCTTAAATAACGAAGTTATAAATGGTAATGGAAATAGTGCATACCTAGCCGTTAGAAGGCTGCCAGAACCCTGGACCAGTGTATAAATAAAATAGGTGCATACCTCTGGCTCATACTAAAAAATCTTTGTTCTAACTTAGTTTAGCCGATATTGAAATTTATATGTGTCTCATTATTTGGGTCAAAATAATACTTCTTTACTGATGATCTCTAGGGCTTTGTTTGTATCTTTAATGGGTATTACCTTGGTATCATTAATCACTCACGAGGAGATGCTCACGGCGCTAAATAATGGATTAGACCATGAGACAAAATCCCGTTTTTGAGTCCATCAAACAACTATAGACCACAACAGGTCTGTACGTCACTAACTCTACTGCCTGAATCTGTGTCAGATATTCACAATGTCGCTGTTGATGTTAAATGTGTATGTGTTGAATATATTTTATTATATATACGTGTTGTGGATGCTGAAACTTCTTTGTCGTATCAATGCCGCAGTAATGGATGCTGCTTATGAAAGATATGATTAAAACCATGGGGAACACTCAAAAATCGACTTGTTTGTAAATAGGCCAAGATGAAGCCAGATAGAGCAAGGATTTTTTCTTCTGCCATTGCAAAAACATTACACAGAGAATGCCAATTCATTTTTGTTTCACTATCGAACTGCTTCGACTCTTCAAAGTCATTCGTGTTATTGCTATTGCTTAACATTCTTCAAATCAGCGAATTCATTTCGCAATAGTGTCGCTCCATATTACGTAATAAACAAATACAATAACGAAACCATAACAAAAAAAACCATTAATGTATCACTATTTACCTATAGAATCCAACTTTCTCTCTCGCTGAACTCATTTACTCAGAACACACAAACGACTCTTGATACGAACTACTCAACCTTGCATGATAGATCGCATATCGATATTTTTGGCTGCAAACACCCAACCTGCATCTCCACCCGAATATACCACTAATCGAATTCGCACCCCACCACCCGCTATCCAGCCATCGACCTAACCTAACTCCCGTTGGCCAGCGATCGGCTCATACAGACGTCCACCTGCCCCCGCGAATTTTTTTCCTGCCAAAGATTAACAACAGCGGAAATAATATATGTTGGAACTTTATTTTTTATTTATCGATAATACAAAGTACTCATTTAATCCACTGTATGACGGTCAGTGTTCTGCTGCTGTTGTTGTTGTTTCTGTTGCTTTTTCGATTCTGCTGCCTTGCCCCAGTGTACGCTCATCTTCATATCGGTCAATATCGTGTTATGCATGGTTCAGTGTCAGCATATTCTCTCGTAGCTCTCCGCGTGGAAATCGATTCCAGATTCGAAAACTCTCCCTTATCCCGTTGTTGTCTCAAAGCTACAACCTCTCGCACTTGTTCTTATTTGCTATTCGGTCATACATATCATTAAGGTTATGTCATCGTCTTATTATTGTTGTTGTTGTTGTTGTTATTATTATTGTTGTTGTTGTTATTACCGTTATTATTAATAGTGTTATTAATTATCATTATAATTATTATCTTTATCCTGTTTCATCTTATCGCGCACTCATCCCCCCGGTGTTCTGTTATGCGTCTTTCCCAGAAGTTCGGGGCTAAGAATTCATGCATCGGTTAAAATGTCAGTTCGCTGCTTATGTTTCGATTTTATTTATAGCTCTCCTGTCGGCTTCATTACATATATATATATATAGTTAGCAGTGCGTCTTACCAGCTAGAAATACGCAGAAATATATTCACGCAATAATTGTCATTCTATCTATAGGTCTAAGATCTCTTTGTATTATTATTATCATTATACTTATTGTTATTACTCTACTATCTCATGTTAATGATACTCGCAATCGCCAGCCTGTTCCACGCTCCTTTATTCTTCGGTGGATGAATTTCGTCAGGGCCTATATGGCGTACCTGCCATCAGGCTCTGTACCTGAACCTAAGGACATCATGTCACACGGCTGCCGTCCTGGATTAGGCATGATTTATATCCCGGGGCAACCAGTGATCTTATGCCCCACCTTCGTTTGCTACAGTTACTAAGAAGTGTATCTCATCGGCGAATCATTGGAGATCGGTATCCGAGTTGGCAGCCACCGACGCCCAGTGCTGCGACTTTCGTTCCTTTTTCTATGTTTCTACAATGTTATGAATAGTATTTAGTAATTATAATTATCATTATAATATAATTATCATTATTATTATTATTATTATTATAGTTTTACTATATATATATATATCTTAGCGGAAGTTGTGGTTGTAATTAGTATAGTCGTCATGTTGATGGATGAATGTGTGCCTATTAAGACATATGTGGCGTCCATATTTCGTCCGTCAGATTATTATTATGTACAACAATATACAACCATTTACAGTGAGTTTAATTTCAAACATTTTCCACACTCTTCTCGTTCTACATTTTCATGGTGTCTTGCTATTGAATTCTATGTTTCACATTGCTGCTCTTAAAATTCGTGTTACAATTTGACGTGTTTGTGATCGCCTTGCCATTACATATTATATTCATTCTATGATGTCAATTAACGTGTTAATGAACTGTTCACGCCTCTGCACGCTCCCTCAGCATCTCCCATTTTCTCGTCCCGCCGTTGGCGTCGACACAGTTACATTTTCCTGTCGCTCAGTGTTGATTCTTTCTATTATGATAGCGTGCAGCCATATGCACAACGGGCGTTCATCTCTTCAGTGAATTTTGTTCGGGACTCTGGCAGCCACTCTGGGTTAATTTACAGTTGACGGCAGCGGCGGCGCCGGCGATAGTATTCAAGCGATCACACGGGCGCGATCAGTGTCGCACGAACGAACGCGCCATTATAGACTCGGTATGATTCCTCGCTCTACCGCCTTCCGTGTTTCAAATCAGTAATCACTATTGATCATAAGCATTTTACCTTTTGACCGTTATCGTCCATTCAACATTAATTTAATTCGGTCAAGCATAATTGGGTGTATATATATATATATATATATATATATATATATGTATATATATATATATGCAAACATACATTGTTTGGCTAGGGCTCTATCGGTTCCGTTTCGCGTTTCTAAATACACAAGGCAGGCGAAGGAAATGCTACACGTGGATTGTTGTGAAGTCACTCAATATCGATCAGACCCCTGTTCGATTTCTACAAAAGCGGATATTACTATTATTATTACTACTACTAATATCATCATTATTATGAGGGCGCGGGGACGCAAAAACTGAACTGAATAGTAGCTTTACCCATTTCACACTCGATCATTCTTAAACTCAGATAGTTCCTTTTTTTTTTTACATGCGTTAACATTACTAATTAGTCGAGTCGTCGTGTTAGCAGTAGTAGTAGTAGAACTAGTGGAACCTACGGCAGACACAAATCGATTGTGCTCCTCGGTTAGGTTCAGTGCATTGTGGGCTGGCAAAACAAAGCAGTTGAATACGGAGCCGCCACCTTACACCGGCCTGTTATTCTAGTCGTATAGACCAGTATTTCGTGTCATCAAAGACAACGCAACGAAACACAAACTGCAAAATAAATAAATACTTTTCTATAATAATAATAATAATAATAATAATTACAATAATAATGTAAGAATTGTACAAAATGTTTGTTCATACAAAAATTCACTACAGCGTGTGCAATGTAATCGATCTTCAGTCATGGTAGTGTCTGTTTCCGCAACCTCTCTCTCTCTCTCTCTCTCTCTCGCGACGCTCTCATTCTGTCTACATGATACTTAAATGATAATAATTGTCACATTTCCACTACTGCTATTTCTATTATTATTATTATTATTATTATTGTTATGATTCTTAATATCATTGCGGTTATTGCCTTCATTTAAATCCATCCTTGGGTTGTGTAGTTGTATAGCCAATTCTACTGTATCATAGTATTTCCTCTTCGGCTATTTCATATTCTATTCTCCTACCTTACTTTCGATTATAACTGTTCACGGTATTATGATTATATACAGGGATATCGTTCTCGGCCGGACAACTACGAGCACTGGTCAGCGGAGGATATTGATTCGTTCGTATTGAATCGGTGTCTCGTGGCCGGCATGGTTAACCGCACGCTCGGCATGTTACTGCTCACGATACGCGGTCTCCGCCGTTGTGTTTTTTATAGTTTAGCACTGTCACAAAGCGCTCCAAAGCGTAACCATGATAATTAGCAAACTATTATAATCATTGTCATCATCATCATCAGCAGCAGCCGCCGCCGCCGCTTCATCATTGTATTTTCATGGTAACCTCTGGCTCTGCGCCACCGTTCGAGTGTCATCCTGCAGCAGCTTGTCATTACGCGAGCGGCTTTAGTGCGTTTTGTCATTTGTGCTTGTGTCCGCACATTTTGTTCCGCAATTACATTGTACGGGGAGATTATACAGAATATATACGAGAGCTTCCCTACATCGTCTGCATGTTGCTTGCTCGATAGTCATCAAGTCCTCGAGAAAAAATGATAGAGAGAGACACACAGCGAGAAGGGCAAACTCGATTCGGTGATCTACCTGTGACCAACACCCACCCAAGTACCGTAAAGGTGAGTAATCTTTTCTCTCTCTCTCTCTCTCTCTCTCTCTCTCTATTCGTATAAATACATACAGCAGACAACAGCTGAACCAAACATCCATTCGTCCCGTCTCTCGGTCGCTTTTACGTTATTCCTACGACAACCGCTGGAGAGACTCTGCTTCGAGGCTTCGTTGAGATTCATTTGCAATTGGCTGTTGGCGTCCTCATATGAGCTGCGCGTGGTCGGCAGCGTCTGGTGGTCGTGTGCACAAACCTGACGAGTCAGTCGGCATCCACTAGACCCGAGGCTCAGACCGCCCACGATGCACGGATAGTTTGCGAGACAGTTTGCGGCAGCAGGTCGATAGAAATGGGGCACAATCCCTTATCGTTGCGTCCCTCCGCGCGCGAACTCGGCTTGAGTGTATCGAGGTATAAATGATTGCAATAGCATACATTGTTTTGTTTTGCATGTGTCACCTGATGCCCGATGTGTGGGAGGGAGAATTTTGAATATTTCATTAATGCGACTGTAGACGCTGGCTTTGTGACTCCAACAAAGGTGGGTCACCTTCAATATGGGGAGAGGCACACATGAGGGATCATAAGGTGAACTCGAATAGTTTGTGAGCTAATTGCTGCTTAGTGGTAAAAAAACCTTCATTCGACCTGATTCGACCTATCGTGAAATTTGTCTCTGCGAGAAATTTGTGAGGCGACAATATTTGCGAGGCGCACTCTCTTTTCAATCTGGAAGCCGCACTGAAGCAGCTGTTTATCGCTAAACAGCCAAAACAGTCAGCGGTAGGCGTTCACCGAATTTACGCAGGCGAAACCCATCACAAATTCATTGTTTCTCTCGAATCTCTCTCTGTTGTTATAGTGGTTATTCCCTGTATTGTACCGAATCCCTGAGTGCGGTCGTGCATTGTCTAGGTCGCTTATTTTGCCCGGAAGCTATCACGGATTCGGGAATAATGCTTCTATGTATCTGTTCTCTGTTTTGTCATCGATCACACCCCGTAACTACTAATATCGGCATCTCAAGCTCACGCTCATTCAAGTCACATTCGCAACTTTGTAGAGTGTAGATCTTAGGGTAACATTACCTACCAGGGTACCGTTAAATGAGGGAGATACGCCCAGAGTTCGCTCAGATGGTCGCGCACGATGAGCTCGTGCACACAAATACACACACCCATTGCAAACGACTGTCGAATTGTCTGAAGGCTCCCAATTCGGTGCTATCAGCTCTGCCACGTTGTTTGATCTCGCATAATACTAATAATAATAATCAGCTTGTAATTTGCGCACTCATATATAGCAGTCTTGTAATTTTCAGTGTCGTCTACTGTCCTCGACAAACCAAACGCGCATCGAACTAGCCAAGCTGAGCCCACCAGCCAAGTGTGCACGCACCAACTTCGCCTGTCATTACCCCAATCTCTCCTGCATAGAGCACACCTTGACACCATGTTCGCCGGGTCGCCCCGAGCTGGCAAATCGTCATCTGGATTTGACAACGCTACCAGAGCTATTACATCATTTCGATATATCCCCTTCGAGCTCGTACTTATTTATTTATTTATTTATTCAACTTCTTCGTTATTGTTTCGCTCACTGCCGGAACGCTCTCCCCTGCGTTTACGGATCATAACTTCGTTCTGTGCGAGACCCCCCCGGACCCCACCCAGTCCCCTGGCTATCGCCACCGGCCGTGAGTGACCCGGCGACGAAATCGGACAACGTTGAGACGATGTACCATCTTCCGAAATCAAATGTGACCAAGCTTCACTGTGATCGGCAGAGCTCCCAGCCGCTGCCGCCGCCGCCGCTGTAAGCCCTTCACAATCGCGCCTCATTTAATCGTGATCACCGTTTACATTGGCCCACAAGCGGATCAGTCGGCTGGTAAGTCATCAATCCTCCTCCCTGATATTATATACGTTTCTTGTGGATAGTATTGTTACACAAGCTCGGTATGCGTTGCTATATTCCGCTAGTTTCCTTTCGAATGTCGAGGGGCATATGGCGTTAGTTAGTTTAGGATGAACAAGTGACAGCAAATCTACCCCATATCGATCAATCCATCGCAAATATCGGGTAGTGGTAGTATTATTATTATTATTACTGTAGATGTAGATGGTGATACTCTGCGCCTCTGCCTCGTACTGGGTACGGGCCGTAGGACCTCCACGACCGCGCCGTTGCATTGATGATGAGCCGCATCATTATGATAATTATTACTATCTATATATATATATATATATATATATATATATATATATATATATATATGGTTATAAACACAGTTACAATGGCGTCTGATTTGTCTGAACTGATCAATCAGAGCCGCTTCAATTCATCGGAGGTTTGGGTGGGGTGTGGGGTGGGGGGGGGGGCTGTGGAGGCTAGATTATATATTCGAATGATCTTTTTCCCAGATCTTACAGAGATCGCCTTTCACCGCCGCAAACGAGTGACGGCTGAAACTGCTTGTTGTTAGCCTGCTCATATGAGGCATTATATATATTTTTACATGTAGCATCATTGTTATTGTTATTATCATTATTATTATTAGCATTATCATAATTATTATTATTATGGTCATAATCATCATCGTCATCATCATAATCGTTATAATTATGAATATTAATAATATCATATATAATAATTATTACTGTGTTCCTGTTGTGCCCACCCAGCAACTCTTCCGTTGTCTTGTTGTTCATCCTACTTCCAGGACGAGTTGCTTCGTGACGATGGGGGAATCATGTCAAGAAGATACTGACGTTGAAGTTCGGCAGCGCTCCTCGCCGCGGCCGACGATGACGAACTGGAGCTCGATCCTCCGCCAACACCGCGAGAGCCGGCTCCACCTCCGCCGCCTCCCGATACCCGAGACGACGATGAGCCCTGTTGGCTCTGACCGTGACCGCCATGGCCGCCGTGCGATACCGCTGATTGAGCTTGTTGCTGTAGCAACGACAGGGAATACGCCTGTAAGATCGGGTTCATCAGGGGGTTCATCAGCGCCGCGGCTGCGGCCGCCTGCTGCTGTTGCTGCTGCTGTTGTTGAGCTGCAGCTGCCGCCGCAGCAGCCGCCGCCGCCTGTTGGGCGGCTGCTGCCGCTGCAGCGGCCTGCTGCTGCTGTTGTTGCTGTTGTTGTTGCTGCTGGTGGTGGTGGTGACTACTGTTCGAGCTGCTTCCGCCACTGTTTCCACTGCCGCTGGATGAACCTGTGTGATTGTCATCAGTATCGAGAACGCGACACAGACAAGGGAACATTGATTTCGGATCGTCTTGTATTGTGGATCGATTTAATAAAGACCAATCGATGATATTCATTGGAGAGTGGAAGATGTTCGTGCATCGATCGTGTTTGCATTGGAACAAATGCATCTAGATTGACCGCGCTCAATCACCCATTAGTTGGATAAACAGACCAGCAATTGGATATGTCTCAGGTAAGTAAATTTTCCAGGCTGACTTACAGCCAACATTTAACGTCCGCGAAACTGCTTTCGGCAGATTTGTAGAGAAGATTTGTACAGCGGACGTCTTAAATACTCCGCTGTACAAATCTTGTCATGGACACCTCAAGGGAGCGTGAATCCCCCCCACATACCCCCTATCCCCACATACCTCCTAGTATTGTATATATATATATATATATATATATATATTAAAGAGATCTCTCAGCATGTAATATATCGGAGTAGTAGTACAAAGCAAAGAGTCCAAAAGGCCGATAATTACCCTTGTTCTGCGTACCTCGAGAGCTGTGCGTCGCGGCTGCCATCAGCTGTGTAAGGAACTGTTGCGTCTGCGCTTGAAGTAGAGCCTGCTGTTGTGCAGCAGACATTTTCGACAATTGCGAAGCGAACGAGTTCTGTTGAGCGGCAGCTGCTGCCGCTGCCGAAGAAGATGAGCCTGCAAAGGTGAAAGCGCACAGGGAAAATCAATTATTAACGAGAGCCAGCTGGTTGCAGGACACAAGAGGGCAATCGGGCGCCCGGCTTGTCCTACGAATTGAAGGACCAACGCAGAACAGACCGATAGACAACCAGGGGGGGGGGGTCAGGCAGAAGTTGTGTTTTGAGTTGTGAAACTCGTATAGCGTAAACCTGCCTGCGCAGCCTGTCAGTGTCATCTTTCGGGGCTGATCGGGCCAGGCTCACCGCAGGACAAATCGGCCAATGTGAATCGGCAGTACTTACTCTTTCCCTTGCTTTTGCCCCTGCTCGTTGTTGGGGCGGGACTGTGCGCCGTCTGCTGGTGATGCTGAGATTGGCTATGGTGCATAGAGGGGCCAGCGCCTCCAGCCATCACAGCTCCCATACCGAGACCCATCAGGCTGCCGAGTCCACCCAGCTGTGCTAGACCTCCCAGACCACCGAGACCGCTCGCCGCCAACAGCTGCGTCTGCATAGCGGCCATCACCGCAGCAGCGTTCTGTTGGTCGACCAGCGACGAGGAGGCGTTCCCTCCAGCCGCCGACGCTGCCGAACCGGATGACGAGGCGGAGCGGCCGATGGCTGCCGCAGCGACGCCCGACGAACCGCCCCCGCCGCCCCCGCCGCCGCTGCCGCCGCCGCCACTGCCAGCACCCCCACTGTGATGGTGGTGATGGTGATGGTGCGGAGATGCCGAATGGTGCCGTGAAGACGTCGAGTGGCTCCCACTTCCGCTGCTGCTGTTGCTGGCGACCGAATGATGGCTAGAATGTGATGCCGAGTTTGTGCCGGCGGCCGACAACGACGAAGTTGATGAGTTTCTAGAGTTGAAAGAGAAACGAAGTGTGCGGAAAATAGCGCGGTTCTCGTGAGTTGGCGGTTTTTTTTTACTGTTCGACACTAGCGGGTGGTGGATGGGGGGACGTGTTTGTCTTCCACGTTGATGGCTAGCCAACAGGCTGTTGAACATCGACAGGGTTGCTTTGGTCACATGCAGCCACGTGAATGTCAACCACGGGGGCAGGCATAGATCGACAGATAGATGGATTAATGTTTCTTACACAGACAAACGAATTTTCAACAAAATCAGTCAATCATTGTAGATTTTTTTTTTTGCATATCTCCTTTAAAAATCAGGTATACCTCCGATGCATAAACATGACGAATACCTAAAAATGAAAGAGCAAAAAACCAGTCGGATGACCAGGAGGGGACGAGTTGGGTGATCACGTACATATGTCCAAGGTACCTGTGCAGTTGTGCTGCCGCCGTCAACTGTGCCGCTGCGGTGGCAGTTGCACTTAGTTGGGCGGCCGCAGCTGCCGCAGACTGCTGCTGCTGTTGCTGTTGTTGCTGCTGAAGTTGCTGCTGCTGTTGTTGCTGCTGCTGTTGCTGTTGTTGAAGCTGCTGCTGCTGCTGTTGGAGAGCAGCGGCAGCCTGCAACGTAGCTTGGTGGTTGGCCTGAGCCTGCAGCTGCTGCTGCAGATGCTGTTGTTGTTGCTGCTGCTGCTGTTGCTGTTGCTGTTGCTGCTGTTGCTGTTGCTGTGTTTGTAATGTCTGCGGTTTAGGAGATGGAGATGGTGCAGGTGACGGTGTCTTGGGATTGGGGAGAGGCGCGGCGATCGGTGGAGGCGGCGGTGGTGGAGGTGATGCCGCCGCCAGGGCCATCTGCGTTTCGAGTTCCTGTTCGGCCTGAAGAGCCTTGACGAATGCCGCCTTGAGGCGGGCCGTATGCTCCGCCTTAAGGGCTTTCTTCATGTTGTGCGATACACACTTCTCGCAGATCACTGACGGGCCGTTGTCCTTCTTCGAAGAACCCTTGGCTTTCTTGGATGAGCCGATTGATCCCGTTTCGGCCTGCTGCCATTTCCAGACCGGGGTGAAGTCGCCCTTGCATTGCACGCAGACGAACGGCGCAGGCGGTGGACCCTGCGGAACAATGCGGAACAAAACGTTTTCAGCATCCGAGCAGAGAAGTGTAATCATTAGTAACCGCCCGTTGACAAAAGTGTGTCCACTGTGAAATATTGTGTTGGATAGAATAGTTGTATTGGTGGAAGTTGCATGATTGCGTTGAAACGTGCAGGAGAGATGTACCCTTGTGATAAATAAATACAGGCGTCTGCTGTGAACATGACAGTGCCCATGCAGAGATGTAGAGAGCACAGACGCCAGTGTGTTCATGTAGAGAGATGAATCCGTGTCTTCCCTGCGTAGTTAGGCGCTAGGTGTAAGCCGTTAGCCAACCATCCTACAGAGTAGCACGCGCACACTTAACACTATACGATCCGAGCCACTGTGAATTAGAGATTAACTGGACTGCGATATTGCCCCCCCCCCTTTCCCCACATCCACTAATGCGTCTATATTAATTGTTACTATTTCAAACAAAAAAATGAATCGCGCTAAAACGACGCCATGCCTGCTCATAGCACTAGACGAGGGCGAAAGCACAAAAATCAAAACCAAGACAAACTACAATACGATTGGGCTGGAGTAAAGACAAACCTTGCTTATGTCATATCCTTCCTTGATGAATGTGACGACGGTCTCAAGGCCCAGAAGACAGATGAACTCAGTGCTGCTGCCGTTTGGCACGAAGTGCATCTCAGGTGGTGGCGCTTTCGGGGGAGGAATAGACAGTAGAGACTTCTCAAGTTGTTTACGCAGGGCCAACTTGGCGGCCGCCTGCCGTTGAGCCAATGTCAACGCTGGCGTCGCGTGCTCCGACGGTGACGACGATGACGACTGCTTAGCGCTGGAAGAGGTTCCCGTACTGCTCCCACTGGAACCGTTTGTCTGTGGAATCGACGGGGTGAGAGGACCGTGAGAACAGGCTCGTATTTGTACTTGAATCTGTGTCTCCGGGTTGGACCCCCGCCCCTGGGTGGGTGTGTGGGGAAAGAACTCGCACGTACAGTTGGGGAAGACCTTTGTAGGTGTACAGTTAAGAAAAAATAGGGTCCTAACTACTTCGTTTTTTAATATTTTTTTTCACCTTCTGAAGGACGTACCTGCAAATTAGCTGACAATGTGATGGTACTCGTTTGGCGTTGACTTTCCCTCGGCGTCGAACTGCGCCGTTTACCACTCGCGGTTGCCGGCGCTGGCACGCTCGTCGGTACCAACTCGACGCCCTGTGCTGCCAGTTTGCTTGTCGTCAGCTGAAGAATCTCCGAAGTTGCTGGTGAACTTGGACGGGACTTCTCCTGCTGAATAAGTTAGGGGACGAAATTAATTCAAGGAACCACCCCTGATATTTCTTGTACATCTACAACACAACAAGGTGTCTACCGATTCAAAGTAGCATAGCGGTACATTAGCACTCATAGATATTGTGGTGCCATTGAGAGTTTTCCTCAAGCTTCAGTCCGCATCTCCATATGATAACACCCTGGACAGGTACTATTGACATTGTATGGTACTGCTACTTGATCATTGAATGGTGAACATCGAGCGAGTGGTTGAACGTCCACACCCTCCAAGTGTTGTCAACTAAATGGCTAACGAACGATGATTCCATTGCTCATGTCGGCAAAGTACCTTATTCTCCTTGTTGCTAAGCGCTGCCATCAAGGGACCATTGTGCGCGCCTTGGGAACTTCGAGCGCCATTGGTTGTGCTCGAGAGGCCAGTATGACCCGTTGTCGAGATATTCGTTGGCGGAGGCGGCGGTTGCATCTGACTCTGCTGAAGCCGCCGAAGTAGAAGGAGCTTCATTTCCTCGCCCCGCAGACGCTCCTGGAGTTCGGTGATTCGACGCATCTTCTCCTCGAAAATGGTCAGATCCAACTGCAAAAGGAGAATTTGGTCATTTGCAGAATCGGCGTCAACCATTTTTCGTTGACACTAGTTGGCGGGGATTTACAGCATTTCGAAACGGAATATCGAAACTTCTCACCTAAAATATGATAGCGTAGCGATTCGAGTTAAGAAAAAGAAAATATCATCTACCACGCGTGAAATCTACCTTGTGGGCGTTTCGAGACAGGTAGATGTCCTCGTGAAGCTTCTGGTCCGAATCCACCTTCTTGACGCACTCGTCAATCTCGCTGGCCTTCTTCGACACCGAGGACTGGGTCAGTGACTTAGAGACTGTGAGAGGTATTATAGCTGATTTCCATTCCGGCAACTCTTTAAGCACTGGAGACGATACGGGCTGAGCCTTACGAGTGTCGCCAACAGTTAGAGAAACTGGAGCCGCCTCTTTCTCCTTGTTGGCCTCATCTCCATCGGAGGCCAGAGCCTTGACGTTCTTGAAAATGTCGGCGCTCCCGTTAACTCGAGCCTTCTTCGTGTCGACCGATGGTGTCTCATTGCCATCCTCTAAGTGGTGCTTGCCATTATCCCGAGGGGCGGTATTAGCCCCATCAGCAAGAGCCGCTGGTGAGACATTATCAACCTGGATACAAAAAAATAGATAGATCATCATTCACTCACGAACTCCGTTCTCGCAGGCAGTAGCAACAAGAACAACGACAACGACAATTCCAACAACAAATCTAGCTGATTCCGGAAGGAACAGGCATATAATATTCAGGCATTACAAACACATATTCCCATTTGAGAAAACGCCACATTGCCCAAGGAAATTTGGACATACATTGTGCAAGAAGCACATTTTTTGAAGCAATCAAAAAAAAAATATGTATATATATATATATATATATATATATGGTCAGTAAAGGCATTCTCCCTTGAAACTAAGTATTATTACCATTCTTCAAATTTAACATCTATTTTATTTAGATCGATCGATATCGTTTGCAAATCGAGCTCACCTCCATTGGTGAGGACTTCGTTTCGGCAGCCGCTATCAAAGCTTCCGTTGACGAATCACTCTCTGTCTTCGGCAGTTCGACGGAGATGTCCCCACTGGCGCTGCTGCCCTTGTGATTGTTGGCGGTCTTCTTTTCCAGCTGCTGCTGTTGCTGTTGGGTCTTGTCTACCTTCTGGCCGTTGGCCTCGCTGGCTCCGCGAATTCGACTACTGGTGCCGTCTTTGCCAGTGCCTGCTGTTGTATGCTTCGTGCTGGTACAGTCGCCGAACACCGCATCGGTAAGCGGCAGGCCATCGCTGATCTGAGGACTCGTGGGTCCGCTTTCAGATTGGCCAGTATCCACATTGTCCTCCTCCTCGGTGGTGTCGCCCGAATGTGCCGAGCCGTTACTCTCCTTGTACGAGCTAAGAATCGCTGTGCCGTTCTGAAGTCGAAGCGGCGAAGAACTCTTCCGAGAGCTTGCCTTTTCGGATGACACCGGTGAACTCGAGAGACTCTGCAAGTCAATCAATGCAATCAGAGTATTGCCAACTGTTAGAATGAAACCATGCCGGTGTAAGCGACGCGGCCATTTGCCAAGTGAAACTCTAGTGGTACTCTTCAGCTGATACGTTTCAATGTTTGAATTAAAAGAACATCGTCCGATACGGTCTAAAAATCCAGTGTTACCGACAACTCACAAAGGTGTGATACAGTCCATCCAAGTCGTAGGATCAGCTGTTTCATCGAGGTCACCACACACATTTTGTGATTACTATTTTGTGGCCACCCCCACACTACACTGGATCACTTTGATGCACAGCTTGCATACCCTGTGCGGTTTTTCACATCGTCATCCACAAGACATTTCGAGCCACTGTGCTCAAATCAATCACGCTTATTTTCAACTGACCATTCGATTATGGCATGACAGTATCACACCTCCCTCACACGATGTATTTAAAGCACTCGCCGGTACCAGGTACTCACATCATCTTTGGTATTTTGCTGTTGCGGCGTTGTCGGAGGCGTCCCCGAGTTGTTGTGCTGCTGAGATCGACAGCGAGGTGATTTCTGCAGGGCACCGCCGGGCGAGCCCACCGAGCTGCCGTTGACGTCCGAAGTTAGTGCGGGTGGCTGATCCACTTCCATTTCAAGTTGCTTCGCTGACCCCCAGGGATTGTTTCGTATCAAGTCTAAACGGAAGACTTCGTATCCTCGCTTGCCTCAACCCAGAGTTGTGCCTTTCAGGCAAGCGCAGAGGCGCAACGTCACCAAGACGCTGTATAACAACGATTTAGCCCTCCAATTACAGGCCGTACAGCTACATCACGACGTGCAGTGACTGCACCGTTCGAAGCAGATCCACTGTCTTGTATTGATTCCGTGTCATTTCTCCCTGTTGGAACACACAAGAATGAAACGCATGGTAAATTAAATGTGTCTCACGATGCAAATATGCGTTCGTGGTATAATCAGCATAATTAGGCAAGTCTACCTAGAAGGTGCGTATATTCACGTCATGATATCTTGGATTTCGTCCGGCAGTGTAATGACGGCTCCGAACAACGAAAATGCTAAATATATTATATACACTGATGATCGAGTTGAAGAATCAGCTAATCTACTGGGATCGAACGAAATCACATTTTCAAATGTTCAACTTGGCCATTATCGGAAGTGTTTTTGTGCCACTCAACTAATCAAGAAATGACAGCCCCAGCAACAGATCCCTTACGGAGGGGCATAATCTACTGCTAGAGCTAAATGCATGTTTAGCTTGTACTACCCACATTGTTCATATATATGTTTCATACGAGACACAGATGTCGTTCTTGACTATTTTTTGCCGAAACTCGACAGCACGTCGAAAAATACACGAAACTGTAAACACCGTTTTGCAGCACCAGGTGTTCGTTCCATTCAGTTAAGCAACTGAGTAACAGGAATATCGAGAACAGCACACCGCATCCCACTACAATTGTGATCCAGCGAATTGATGAGAGATTTACAAGTGTATGGTAATTTCGCACTATACATTTTGAAGTGGTATATAAGGTAGTTCCGAATTTGATGGCCAATGAAGAAAACATCTCGAAGGTCAGAGATGAATAAACAAAACGTAGAATTTTCCTTAAATTCAGAGTAATTTCCTTTGGCAGTATTTACTGGAACAAGCACGTTACACTTTGTGTCTCTTGCTAATTCATAATAATAATAATTATTATTATAATGAATTACCAAGAGACACAAATAGTAAGAACTGGATAAACCACGATTACACGACAGGGAAAGTGTCGAACTTCATAGACTAATTTCTTTGTAAGACAATAAGTAATTTGTTTACGTAACTAAGCAGGGGCGCAACTAAGTCCCACCTTAAAGATTAGAGCTGAGAATTTCTCAGTACACTTAGACGATTATGTTCGAGTGTTTCTGGACGGTCTCAAATCATCTACTTTACTCATACAAACACACAAACACACACACACAAGCACACATCGCGTATAATCGGCAAGCGGCCACGAAACGCCTCGGATGCATATAACAGCACCGGAATCGCTGTATTTAACGAACTAACCGAAATTTGCAATGGATCATCAATTGCTTGAATTCAGTTTCCCGCCAAGTGTGAGACGCCACATCTTTCTACATATAGCCACTAGTTCGTCTGAGCGGTTGCACGCTCACTGATGTAGGTATGCTAATATTCAACAATTCTTCAGGGTGATGCTGAACAACAAAACAACGATCCACCTCACTGCCAAGTATTGACATATGTAGATTGATATATCATGTAATATTTGTGGATACTTTGATTGAAGGGGCACCAATACTTCGTGAGGGTTAACCCCCCACCCCCCCGGCTCGAGGAGCCCAATGTCAATTTGATTATCACCATCGGCATTGTCATCGCTACCGGCGCATCGTATACAAGCGTCGGCACTACGAATGCAGCAAGAACCGGCAATACGGAAGACTATCTTGAGGCAGTCAGCGCAAAAGAGATAAACACATCTGCTAAATAGTCAAATATAAGTAATAGTGTATACGAGCCAATAGATATGGCACCCCAAGCGAACGCCATGGAAGGGTACGGAAACGCGTATGATATTGACGAACATGCTAATATCGCACATTGGAAGTACTACCGTGCAATGCAACGGCGGAAGAGCAGTTGGACATCGCCCTTTAGATCGACGGCAGCTTCACTTCTGACGGACTGGTAAAAAACGATCCCGCACACCACGGACAAATTAGTAGCTATAGTACTCGACATAAGTGAATTGTAGCCATTTTAAGTGGCAACGTTGTTCACTTATTGTTGTTGGAAATGCGTTAAGTGTATATGTTCAGAAGTTAAGGCGTAAGTTATAGTTTACAGTTTCGTCGGCGATCACCGTCGTTGTCATGGTATTTACGTAGAAGTATTTGGAGCGTTCAGCGAGGCGTCGTTGCGCCGTTGTGGAACGGGTCAATGATTAGCCAATGCGGTCTAATATAAGAATATAAGGTCCCCGCCGAGACATTCAATGAGTCTACGACACTCAAGTAGGTGCTGACCAAATCGGGTCTCCGGAGCAGGGAATTTTTATCAGTACCAATAACGTCAAGCAGCTATCTCAAACAATGAATGCTGCCCATTAGCTGTTGTGTCCGTAGGTTCGAATTTGTTGAAGTTGGCATAAGGGCACATGACATTACAACTACGATTGAGAGACCAACGGATTTGCAAGCATGGGTGCACCGATACTAGAAATATAACTGCTCTAACTCGTTTGTTGTTGTACTTAGAACTCGGAAGTGCCACGCACTGTATTATATATATATATATATATAAAAAGGCAACAAGTCAAGTCAAGCTGACCGGCGGCCCCTTGATCTGGTTCTGTCTGATTGTTCTTGCCAGTGCTTCGATGTGACTTTGCCACACAGTTTGGCGAAAATTCGACCTGCTGAAATGAGTTATAGAACGCCGCAGCGTTATAATGCGACCTGGCGTGCAAACACTCGAAGGGTGTTTGTTGTTGGACTACGATGAGATCCTATAAAAAGACGAAAAAAAATGTATCGAAGACCTGTTGTCCAGGTCGTGTACGATGGACCCTTCCATTGATCTAGGTAGCAGTCGATATTACCGCATCGTTTAATATCTACAGGCTATAACAGGCGGCGGGTGGAGACGGCTGGAGAGGAGAGCGGTCGTTGTGTCAATCGCCGATGTCAATCGATAATCGTCGTCCATAAATAAATGCTCAGACGGCTGACGGCAACGCCGAATACGGGACGTCGGTGGATTTTCACGTTGCTGCAGCCGTACGCGTTTCGAATACAGGGTCGAATTTATGGGCGCAACCGACAACGGCGTGCTGATTTCGTGATGACAAATGATTAATTGCTAATAGACGTATTATGTGCAGCCTCAGCTGATGAGGTCAGCTGATTGAGTGGCTAGCTGATTGACCAATCAACCTGCGCAAGCAACTAAGATGCCGACGGGTTTATTTAAAATTAGAGTGTAGGCTGTTCCTTAAATGTATGAAGCAATTAAGTACATCCAAGGTACATTGTAAATAGCATGGAAGCTGGTGTCTGCCTGTGAATCAGTACACACGAGAACGCTCTCTCTTATCTAGGCAACATGCAAATATCACGGCGTATCACCAATTTGGCATAACAATTAGCAATAATAGATCGCTGACGAACAACTTGGTAGCTACTGGCTCAAAGAATACAACGACGACTCAAAATAAAAAATAACAGCCCCATTTTAGACCTGGATTTATTCCAGCGACGTTCCTACAGCGATGACAACTCACACGGTCTGAGAGGCTCCCAGTGGGAAATTCTGAAAAATCCAGAATGCCACTACGTCTCAAAACTGCAGGCTCTTAAGTCAAAAACCTGTGATCATCCGACTGAGGGCATCTAGCTGTGCCAATGGGTTGGTACGCATAGGGTCCAATGTTTTGATATAAAGAGTCGGGCGACTAGATTTCACTGACGGCTAGCTGGATGTGACCACCGTCGGTTGTTTGTGTACCACGGCTGAGATATCTCAAAGCGTGTAAAGATGTCGGTTCACGAAGAATTGACGTGGACGAGACGACCAGATCCGTTAGCTAGAAATCAATAGCGGACAGCTCGGATCTGACGCAGCCGAGCTAATCAGCGAGATCAGATGTCTCCGAGGTGCGATATAGTAACCAAAGCATGCATACTTTCCAAGCTGACTACTACTCACAGCCAACATTAAACGTCCACGATAGAGCTGTTTTCGGCATTGCTTCGACAAGACCAATCCGAATCATGTAAGGCCAACGGAACGGCACCCACCGTTCCACGGGTAACACATATAACAAATACATCGATGCCGGCTGTCTCTATTTTTTGAACGTGAAACGAGTAAGCTTATTACGAACACCTCATGCTCAACGGTCACAGCCGCCGCAATCAATGAACGGGTTTGGCCGTACAAATCTGCTGTTTCTGTCGTGCAGGCGGAGTTGTGTTTACAGCGAGCGATCTCTAAAGCGTTTCATCAGAGCTTACGATTCAGCTCGATCGAGGGCACGCTACAAGGGGACGATTTTAGTACAAAGATTAGTCCTCCCAAACGTTGATAGCGTAAACACGAACACACACAAAACACACGGCTGGTAGGTGTCGAGCAGGAAGGAGTCGTGCCGTCTTGTTACGGTCGATCAGAGCTAACATCTATCGAAATAAAATGATGCCGAAACCAAAGGGTATATTCGAAAGGACAAATTAAAACGAGCGTAATAACCAGAACCAAATCATAGAGTAGCACTTTGGCGAAGTTCGCTATAAATCCAATCGGCGCCTCGAGAGTTTCAAAAAGGGTGGTTACTGACACGTTGCACGTATTTAGTAATCATTGCATTATTTAATGTTTTACATGTGAGGGCGTTAATTAAGTAGTGTTGTTGTTGTTTTTTAATTAACTTATATTTATTCGACATATCGAGAACTTAACGTTGTGTTGTAAAAAAAAAACTGCACTCCAGTTAATAAACTAAAAGCTTTCCGCTTTCCCCCGTTCATTAATATTATTAATATCAACTACCGCAATAATTTATATTTCAACAGAACAAATTCAGCAAGCACCGCTCTAGCCTGCCACATCATCAGAGCCGTGGAACTCGCTCTAACTGCTTCAATTTAATAGGCAACAAGATCGTCGTCAGTACAGGTATAATACATCCATGGATCGTATTTTCTGGGGTACGAATTGTCGAGGTGGATACAGTATACACGTTGTGCTAATGGACGAACATGATTTGAATGTCAATTTTGACGCGAATGAACACGAATATACTTTCCTCAAGTCGACTTGCCCCAGCACTGACTGAGCACATAGATGCGAGGCAACCGCCGTAGTGCTGTTACGCTCAAAGGTTAAGAGTGTAGTCAGCTCGCGGTCAGCTCGCGTTCGGCCCATTGGCATTTTCACTGTACAGGAACGAATGCGCTGTGTGGTTAGCAAAACGAGCCACGAAACGTGGATCGCATTTGCGCAGGCTTTTGATCGACAGCTGAAAACGCGAATGGACGGACGGAGGAACGCACGCTCGGGTGACTGGGACGGACTCAACGGTTCCAGCAGCCAGCGGCGAGCGCAAAAAAAATATTGGATATGGCACACGCGCGTTGGCGGCGTCATCAATGGCTCAACGGTTAGAGCGGGGCCGGAGGAGGCAATTCGCGACGATAGCAACAGAAGAAATGACAGAATCGCTCCGCTTGTTAATTAGAGCCACCCCCGAGGTGATTATATTGCTGACGTAGAAGAATGAGACAAAACAAAAAAAAGATCTGTGCAAGTGTCATTGATCGATCTTCGACGGCCGAATTTCAAATAAACAGAAGTTTGTCGGGCAAGTTTCTGCTACCTGTAACTCGATAAATTTGACAATTCGCAACTTTGTATGTAGACAACACTCAATTGGGCTCAATCGTGCAAAACCGGAAAACTCGATGAACGAATGTGTTCTCCAAATCGAATCATCTCGACGCCAGCATCAATGCTACCTTCTTAGGGATTTAGTAGAGACCGATTAAGTCGCCGGACGCCGACAAGCACTAGGCCTATTTATCGTATAAACTATAATATTAAGGAGAAACATGCAGCTTATCCAGCTTTACCACAAAACACGGACACAGCGGCAACAACAAAATCAAAAGCCACACTCGGATATTATCCGAGTCCCATTTTATTCACGTATTGTTCTTGGTTATTACCAGTGAAACGTATTTATATCGCAGAAGATTTCTCCATTTCGCCCGCTACCAGATATGCCACCGTGCTACGTGTCCATTGCCAGTGATGATTATTGCACTGCTTATCATTAAAGGTGGAGTCACGTCTAAATCAGTTACATACAGATGACGTTTAAGCGCTTGAAACGGCTTGAAGCAACTGTCCACACACAGCACGCTTCTTCCACTGACCCACATTGTCACTGGGCTAATAACTGCTCATCCGAAATATCATTTGAGTGTTAGCCCACGGTTCAAAGCGAGAGTCGGCCACCGTTGCATACATTTTTGCCTGACGATTCATGTAAACATCTGCTAAGTAAATAGGTGATGGAAAGCAGCGCCCGTGAACACGCATATTGAGGCCATATCATTCGCATTATCGTTCTCTGCTCTCTCTCCCCTTGATCCATTGGCAATTTTACATTTTAACAACAGACGACGACGACGACGACAACAACAACAAACAACAACAACAACAATGGCACGATCTGTCTCTATTCGTCTGTCTACAGTCGCCAATGTGGGGCTGGCCGTGTGACTCGGCAGCAGCCGCAGCAGCAGCAGCTGCAGCCTACAGCTGGATTCACTCATTCATTTATTGAAGTGGAGCAATGAACCGGCGCTTCACCAGCGGCGTCAGTGGGATCGCTCGGCGTTCGTCTTCTGCGACTGACTAGGCCGGTTGCAGACGACGACAGCTGCTGCTGCTGCTGCTGTTGTTGTTGAAATAGTGGATAGATCGTTGATCGAAAAGGCGAAATATAGATAGAAATAGTAATAGCTAGTGAGAGAGAGAGGGAGGGAGGGAGACAGAGAGAGAGCGAGAGAGAGAGATGGTCCCTAGTCCGACATCTGCTCGAGCAGCAAACGTCGTCAGTCATACGACTCATGGACAGGATTGGATTGTATCGTGGCGGCATTGACGACAACCGCTCTGTGTCAACGTGCCGTCGCTGCCGTTGGCCTGGTGTAGTGTTATATTAGTAATAGTCTACTCATACTCGTGTAGAAATAGAAGTTTTCGAAGGGGAGAAGAAGCCGAAGAAGAAGAAGAAGAAGAAAAAAGACAAGAAGGAGTAAACTAAACTGGAGACGAAAGGGGTCGAGTGCTGCTGGTGCTGCTGCTGCTGCCCGCCTTAACAACGGCCCTTTTGGACGGACGGGCGGGCGGGCGGTCGGACGGGCCATCGCAAGCAACGACTGAGGCCGCGGGGATGGTGGAGCACATCTCGCTAAAAGTAGCAGCAGCGGCGGCGGCGGCAGCAACAACAACAGCTGATTGCGAATGGCCACCGCCGACAGCAGCGGCAGGGATGGGAACTATATAGTTCCCTACTACAACGACTAGCTGGCTAGATGGTGGTAGTTGCTGTTGCGTGGCAAATGACGGACGACAATGACGGAGGGAAGAGCCGGCTGCTGCTGCGGCGGCGGCGGCTGAGAGCAGCATCGTTCACAAGCACACAGATACACAGACAGACACCACGAAAGAGAGAGAGAGAGAGAGAGAACGCCATTCAGCCAGCCATCCAGACGCCAAGTTGTTGTCGCCACCACCACCACCGTCAAACACGATGATGATGATGATGATGACGATGATGATGCTCATCATCGTCGACATCATCGCCATCATCATGGTCATCATCGTTCTGGACAGGCTGCGCCGGCACCGGTCGGTCGGGCGGTCGGCCGGACACACGTACCGATGGACAATGAAGCAGTGCCATTGCGTTGGCAGCGGCGACCCCTCACGGCAGAAAAGCAAAGCACCTGCTGCTGCTGCTGCTGCTGCTGCTGCTGCTGCTGCTGCTGCTGCTGCTGCTGCTGCTGCTGCTGCTGCTGCTGCTGCTGCTGCTGCTGCTGGTGCTGCTGTTGCTGTTGATGACGATGGCAGCGTCGGGGGTTGGCCGGTCAATGAGCGGAGCTGAACTGAACCGAACGGTTGCGGCGTCGGTGGTAGAAGAAAGTTGAACAGCTACAACAACAACAACAGCTAAAAGCAATACCCTGCTTCTCTGACGATCAAGCTGACTGACTGTGTGTGAATCTGTGTGTCTGCTGATGTCGACCAAGACGACGATGATGGTGATGATGTGAGCGGGCCAGTTCGTCAGTGAAATGACCGGCGGCGAACAGCAGCGAAGCGCCGAGAATATCAAGGGGTGGACGCGAAAGGCGTTATCATAGTCAGCATCAACATCGCGACCCGTTCACCCCCGTTTTTTGTTTGGACATTGTAAAGAAAAAAAAAATCCTACTCGAATGTCCACCTAATACTACAACTACTACTACAGCTACAGCAGTTCTACCCCAACAGTTCGAACGTTTTTCTTGTTTTTTGTTGAACTGACTTTCTCTCTCTCGCTCTCTCTCTCCCCCTTTTTCTCTCTCTCTCCAACTCAGCTGTTTCCGATGGTTTGCGACAGGCCTCTACTCTCAACCTTTGGATATTGCTTAAAGGACCGTTCGGTTATACTAGCTCGAAGGTAGTGGTCTTATATATGTATATATATATATATATATATATAGTTGACCCCAGGTTGCTGTCGTTACTTGAGCCATAGTTCAGCGATAATTTCTTATCACTTCAAAGCATATATTAAGTAAGTCAAAGCTGCTTCGAACACCACTAACTTTTTCGGGCTGACTCTCAGCCAACATTTAACGTCCACGGTACCGCTTTCGCATTGCTTCGAACACCAGCACACCAGTTGTTACTGTTGGTGTACGAAACGAATTTTCATTCTGAGTCTCCGCCAATATTTCTCACTGCTGCTACCGCCTCAGCGCATTTTAAATAAACAACTAATAATATATTTGATTGTTGGAGCAGGCGCCTTCCAGATTTCTCTCTCGAGAGAGAGAGCTCCCTCTTTCATTATCATTGTTCCTTTTACTCATTTGGCTTATCTGAATTTTCCACACGATATATGTCAACATTTCTGACGTGCAGATCATTCATCTAAATAGTATATTATTATAGCAGGATGGTGTGGGGTGTGACGTAAAGCTGAGCGCAGCTCTCTCTCTCTCTCTCTCTCGGTCTCGCTTGTTGACTAAAGTAAACAACAATTTGCTTGACTTGAATTTGGCGCTGATATTAGATCTGTTGTTGTTGTTGTTGCTGCTGTTGTTGTTGTTTTTTTTTTCTTCTAAGAGGTTAAAAGTAAATGCTGCATGTACACCGGGCCTCATACTAAGCTATTTGCCTGGTAGTGTCAAACTCATACTGACTAAAGCCAGAAGCGATTAGATGTGATGTTGCTGCTGCTGTGCTATTGACCCACCTTGTATTACAATGTATGATATTTATTTTGCTAATGTGTTAAGAAACTTTGATTGATTGACTGATTGATTGCTGCAGATGGCGCCACGTCAATTGATGTTCCATGTAGTTTAGTTAGCTTGGCGTTATCCAATAGTCTTTTATTGATTGAGCAATCCGCAGATGACCCTTCACTCCCGCATTTATTGACCAGAGCCAAATAACAAATTAACGATCACTTCATCCTTGATCTCGACGACAAACTCGACGATTTGATACTTGGTCCTTATGAAGTCATAGTTCGTGAAAATATCCCTAATGTGACCATCAACGAACACACTATCTATCAACATTTAAAATACGCGGAGTCACAACTGGCCGCAGCTGGCCAGGTAACTCCTTCTAAATGGTCTCATTATCAATGGCGATGCTTTCAATAACAGGAACCAAGCAGGATCATTTTAATAAATGAATTAATTAACGAGTCTATCGTTCACCAGCTCTCTCTTCCTCCTCTCTCAGGTAGTCATCAATTCTCTATACATATTATTATTATTATTATATGTATAATAAAGGTGTCAACGGTGACGTTGGTGTTCACTTGTTACAATGTCTAACATGACAATAGATTGCGTCAGTGCAATGATTAGTGAACGCGTTAGCTAAAAGCTCACCCCCTTAGTCAGTGATTGAAAACTGTTATTCTTGCGAAAATGTTTCACCCATTGGTCAATGGTCATTGAGTATTCGCTCCACGATTATATTCTACGCAACGTTTCATATTTTATTCGTATAAAAACCAAGCCTATAGTAGTATATATATATAATATATATATATATATATATATATATATATATATATGGCATTTGCTGGTGCTCGCAGCAGAGCGATGTCAACGAAATAAAACAAGAGGCGCTCGATTGATGGTTGTTGGGGAGTCGTTCAGCGCCCGATCATCACCATTACATCGCTCGATGGATGGACATTGATTGGTCATATTTCAGGGGACGCTTGTTATGCTGTATTACGAGTAGCATCACTGCTGCGGCTGCTGCTGCTGCTGTTGATCTTCGTCGGCTGACCCGTTTAGCTGTTGCATGCGCCTGCTGTCGTGGTAAAGGTGGTAAGAACGACGCGTTCGTCCGAGGAGAAGGTACAACCCGTATTTTCTATATATATATATATATATATATATATAGTATGACACTAGCAGCAGCGGAGGCACAGCTAACCAGCACCAGTAGCGCCCGCCGTCCGCCCGACTGACTACGGCGACAGTCCAGCCACACGAACAATGCTCGATGATACCGCGATTGGCACTGCCAGCCCGACACGTGCTTCGATAGATTTCTCCGTCAAACGCAGCCAGTGAAGAAGACAACACTCAGCAAAGGCAGAAGAAGAAGAAGATCTCATCATTCGGACCAGCATTCGGACGGTCAGCAGCCGCCGCCGCCGCCGACAGCGCGGTAGCAGTTGCGGTGAGGAGCAGTTCCAAGAGCAATCGCCAATCGCGCCGTCTCTCAGTTCTTGCTGCCGCCGCCTCGCTCTGGTGGGATGAGACGTCCATAGAGGGGAGACCAGCAGAGCAACTGCAGCAGACCAACTACAACGAGGAGATGTTGTTGATGATGAAGATGAAGAAAAAGAAGAACGATGATGAAGAGGAGACGGGGGTCGGAGAGGAATATGGTAGAGAAACGCTGCGCGTGAAAGAATGCATGGAACTATAGCTCGATGTTGCTGCTGCTGCTGCTGCGGTGTCCCTACGGAGTCCCTCTTGCTTGCTCGCTGTTGTTGGCCGGCGTCGCGGCCGCCGCCGCCACCGCTGTCGCTTCTTAAGTAAAGCGAAGAAGAGTGTTCCGACGCGTCAGCGGCGCCAATGGCTGCTGCTGCAGCTGCTGCTGCTGCTCGAGGCTGTTCACTCAGCGTTGTTCGTTCGTTCGTTCGGCCATCTGATGTTGGCCGTCGCTCGTGGCTGCTGGCGAACGACGTCGAGCAGCATTCAGCGGTAGCGGTGCCGGTGGTGACTGCTGCTGCTGCTGCTGCTGCTGTTGCCGCTGCTGTTGCCGGGAGGGGTCATGCACCTTAGGAAATAATCACCATCACAAAGAATCACAAGATACGCAAACGCTCTCATAGAGCGGGCTAGCGGCCGACCAACAGACATCATAGACACCACCAGCAGTAGAGCAGCAGCAATACGGCCACGACACACACACAGGGAGGGAACGATTGAATCGAACCTAGTAACTGGCATTGCCACCGCCGCCGCCGACGCCATCGCTTTTGGAAGACATGGCGGTGACGACAACGATAACGACGTACGCATCTTTTGGCCACCAGCTTAGCTTAGCTAGAGTTGCTTGAGTAACTGCTGCTTGCTTGGCTGCTGATGGTCCTCAAAAAGCACACTCACCAACATCGATAGACTCGCGCGCCCCGGCAGGGAGAGAGGAAGCGAGTCACAGAGCACACGACAAATAAATATATATGGATAGTAATGGCTGCTCCGAAATACGAACGAGTTGAACAGAGAAACCGGCAGGGAGGCGGAGTACGCGTTACTACAACTACCACTAGTACTACTAATACTTAGTATTATTATTATTTTATACATTATATATATATATATATATATAAACATATATAGCACGCGGTGTATGCATATGATAAGCGAACCACAGAGATCGTCAGATAGGTGGACTGGAACTCACAAAAGCGGCCAGATATCGGGCATACAGCATACGCGGTACACACAGTAGCAGAATGGGAAATCACGAGAGCCCTCCTTGACCCACTCACTTAACTCTGTGGCGCTCACGGGACAATAAAGGCAACGTGTTGTAAGCGCACAATGATCCGACGAACAGATGACAAAGAGTCGAGACAGAGAGAGAGAGAGAAGTTGGAAACTACAAGGTGAAGCAAAAAAAAAGTGTAGCCAACAGAAAATCCGGGCGAAATCACGAATCGTAATCAGGGGACGATATCTGCTGCTGTTTCTGCAGGTGTTGGACGAACCGAAGCGCGCTCGAAGGGTCCCCGCCTCGAAGGGAGGTGGCACCGGCCATTGACCACAACCGAAACGGGTAGGTTCGCGCGCTGGCCAACCAACGGACCGAACGAATCTTGCTGGGCGAATATCTGCTGTCGACGACTGCACACGGCTGAGATTTAGGACAGACGCTGTGATTCATTATGTCTATGAGCATCCTTGTTCTCTCTCTCGCTCGCTTGCTCGCTCTCGTTCGACGACCGCGTATCGTAGTTTTGTTCAAACGATAGCCGGTGGAGAGATTTAGCTTAAGCGAATGACATGGCGACATTAAACCGCAGAGATTTGAAGCGGTGCAACACAGAACACGAGTCATTATGGCGAATTATTTCGACTTAGTTAGAAAATGGCGACTCAAATCGTTGAGCCGCTAGCCTCGTTAGAAGTCACTCTTCAATCGGTTTCATAGCCTTTCGATCCTTTGGCCGATATGGCCTATTAGAGGTAAAGGTAAAGATTTATTGGTTTATTAAGGGAACTTGAGATTGCACAATGCTTAAGTTCGCATATATGTCATCACGCAGCGGGACTCGAACCTGTAGCCTCTGGTTATTTAACGCCAGAGGCTTAGCCGTCCAAGACGCCGCGCAAAAAAGGAGGCAAAAGTTAACACTTGCGAGGGCAGCAGAACTTCGTTATATGATATCATTTCAAACAAATCAAGAGAAATCTAGACATATATCTAAGAAAAGAAAAGAAACAAATCAACGATAACGCTAGAACAGAGACGAGGGTTGTAGCCACCTTGTCCAACTTGATCTTTTATAATAGTTCTCGGTGCTGAGGACACAAGACTTGTTGCTTGTGGCTCCGTGACCAACCGACAGCATATTTGTCAATATATATATACATATATATATATATATTTGTGTGTGTATGTGTGTTTCAGTTGTAGCTAGAGTTGACAGTGGCTGTATGAAAATCAAGTTCGATTCAACTGTGAAAAATGGAGCGAATTTTTCGTCGACCTCAATCAAGGATGCTTTGAGTTCATGTTTCAGTCATTGACTGATTTCCATGTCTTGGAAAATCTCTTCGAGGTTTTGCCGAATTTTTCCACCGAATATAACTGCCTTTAGTACTCAAGTAGATTAGAGATCAAACACAGTTAAAATATGGTTTAGTGCTGAACCGCAGAGGTTTTAAATAAAACAATTTTTGTTCCTTGAAGGGACAAGCGAAAAAAATGAAATAGCCCTAATAAAGACAGGGGGGGGGCCGTTACCCGGCCAAACGTCCGTCACTCCTGATGTAACCGATTCAGGAGCGGGCGACTGAACTGTTGGAGACCACAGAGGAGATGGCTTCACATCAGGACATCTTACGAGACGAAGAACAAGCCGCGACGGAATTAGCACGGCCTTTGAGCAAACTTAACTATAAACTTAACATAACTTGTCTGTTCGCTAGTTTGCACCTGCCAGCCGCCTAAGAGAGGGACCAATGAAGGAAGATGACTTCGAACGGATGAAATGTTATCGGCAGCGGCACCGCCGAATAGATTTGTTTCCCAAGTGACAATTACACTTGATATGGACGTTGACGGCATTTGTGATTTTGGTTTACTGCGTAAAGGCACGAGAACACCAATGCAACCCGATATATATGTATATATATATATATATATATATATATATATATATATATAGTGAGTGTTTGACAGAGCTCAGTGACAAATAGCACGAAAATGGAAAGCGGAAAGCAGGGTGGCTTCTAGATAACGACACAAGGAATAACCTCACCTTACAGCTCGCTGCAATAACAAACTGGACTGAAGCAAACAATACTCGTCGATTGATTTGACCTGCGCCTTCTCCAGATTTCAATCCCTGTGATTATGGTTGTGTCTGAGCGCAAAAAAAAAAAGAGAAATTTACTCTTATACATTATGCGAACATCGATTCGCTTCAGGAAGCTATCGACAATAAATTTCGATATGGTAACGAGAATGCGAACTATATGCCGTCCCGAACCTCTCAGGGCGCTGGTTCGTCAATAATGAGCGGGTGGGCGGGTGTGTTTAGGGGGTAGCCCTGACATAGATTATACTAAACAATCATAGTAATAGTTATTTTTATTCAGATGTTACCAATATGTGTTTTTGCTTTTCGTCATGCACAGCAGCTGCTGACGAACGTCACCTAATGTTATAAAAACTATATTCAAATTCAACCTATGATGAGATTGGTCTCTTTTCGTATGCGACAATTACACACATCACAGATATCATTCCGCCGGCGATTGGCGTTCGTCCAGAACAGTCCAGTTGGGGCTTGCACACGTCACAATAGGCGAGCGTTTAAAGTAAAAAAACAAATCACACAGGGGAGATTTCCTCATTCAACTTTCAGTAGCATAATAAAGAAAAAGAAAAGAAAATAGTTGACGATTCTACCGTGTCCCTTCAAAGGCCCACCTCGTCCAGTGGAGTCACGTTCGTCGGAGCTAAAATATAGCGCCGGCCAGCTGAATAATCATCCCAGGGATTTTCATCTTAGAAGACGGCGGCAGCGGCGGCAGCGGCGGCGGCGGCCGTTATCGCTCCGAGGACAGCTCGTTCGGCTCGAATCACGCGCGAAAAAATTTCCAAGCTTATATGTTTTCTCTAAATGAGCGAACGTAAACGCTGGCTTATTATTAATAATAAGCAATAGTTTGACCCATTTCAAGCAGAAATAACGATCGCTCCCTGGCGCCGAAACTGCCCGCCGTTGCATACTCAACGCGTCGGGCGAACGCGTTGAATGCAACTACATATCATCGGGTTGTCACAGCTGAAATCTTCAACTCAACAAATAGAACTGTACATACAGAAGGGCAGGTTCACCAAACGAATAAATGGATGGATAGCGTGTCGGGGTGACGATGGAAACACGTCGACGTCGATGATATGATGATCCTTCGGCGGCGCAAATTCGAGTAACAATTCGTGCGCGATGGTAATTAATAATAGTAAGACTCTTTTTTTTGTCCATATATATATATATATATATATATATATATATATATACCCTCCACGGAGTGGCAGCAGCTTCGCAATGACACTGATGGATAACAGCTTTAGATATTTGTTCGAGATTTTCACACCTCCATCTCCAGCATCTTTCTACACGGTCATCTCGCCGTGACAGCTTAGCAGTAGCCATAACGACGAGCAGTGGTGTGTGCTGCTGCTGCTGCTGTTGCTCTTAGCTGCAATCGTTTCAAGCAGTAATTTTCACTGCGATGACTTCTGCCCATACAACCACCTAAGCTAATCTCTATTGTCCCTGTTCTCGTTTGGTCGCATTTAGTTTTGATACAGACACACGTGTGTGTGTGATTATCTGCCTCTCGGGAGGCTGTTGCTTTGTCGGATTCGTCCACGTATCTTACGAATGACATGAGCTCGCATAACCACGAGCAGCTCACCATAATGTGGCAAGCGCTGCCAATAGAATTAAGGCGGTGGGGGGGGCAGCTCTCAGCCAGCTCTCCTGTTGGCTCAGTTATCTATAACAATAATAATAATAATAATATACTATTACAGTTACTTGTACCACTTCGAATCGGCCACCAGCTCACGGATCCATTGACCGGTGGCTGGCGGGCAACGGCGTCATGAGATGACATGAGACGACGCTATACCACCCGGCCAATGCTGACGAACACGGGTGGACCAAGCGGGAGCAGCGAGCGGCCCAAATGAATATACATACATCCATCGGAGTAGTGGCGGTAACGAACAAAACAAAACAGAGTGAAACAAACGCCTTGATGATGATAAGAAAAGCAGCCGGTCGTCGTCGTCGACGCCTTCAACAGTAGAGCTAATGTAGGAAGCATGCAACGCAGCCGGAAAATAAATCTGGGATCCTCTTAGTTCGTTGCTGGACTGATTATTTCTCCATTCGCATCTCGTCTCTGTTCGGGTCGGCAGCACGACGATGTTACAGGCTTAACTCTGGTAATGACGAGACTACTGCAGGGATGCCGTTGACACTAACAAAGGCGGCGGCGACGGCGGCGGAAGGCGGCCGTGGCAACAACAACAATAATAACAACTGCGACAACTAGCCAAACCAAAGCAAACTGCTGGGGCTAGGCGGATTCAGGACGCTATGGCGCTGCTCTGTTTGTCATTATTACTATTTATAATGTATATATATCTATATATATATATATATATATATATATATATATATATATATATATACTACTACTACTACTACTACTGCTGCTGCTGCTGCTACTTCCCGGACGCTATTATACATAGACCGTGATAGTCGTCGAACTCTGCCACTGGTGTGACCCTATGGCGCTAGCGGCGACTGTAGGACTTAGCTGCTCGTGCCGGCAGCGGCAGCAGCAGGGCCAGCAGCAGCAAGTATATTGGGAGGCTTCTGACTCTTTAGCTTCGGCTTTGGTTTGAGCTGAGAGATACAGACAAAGAGTGGCCCTACGAAAGAGCAAGGCACCCAGCCACTGAGCCAACGAACGTACGAGCCAACTACTACGACCACGACCAGCAGCAGCAGCAGCAGCGCCACCGCCGCCACCGCCACCACGACCATCATCGTTCCACAGCCGCTGTCGCGGGAGCTCTAGTAATGTCGACGCGCGCTGACGACTGCTCGGACCATTATTTATTTATTAATTTTATTCGTCGTTATCATCGTTGGCTGCTCGGGTCGCTCGTCCAGACGCACGGGTGTTATTACAACAGCAACAGCAAAAGCAGCGGCGGCGGCGGCGGCGGCGGCGGCAGCCAATGCCTGCTTGCTTGTGTGCCTGCCGCCTCGCCATTGACTAAGTGAATGGATAAATGAAGAGTGAGTTACACAGAGTAACTAAGTGACAAACAAAGCCAGCATATGGATAGGCAGTGTACAGGGGTTGAGTAAAATGTGGAAAATTGTTGCCAGATCAACTGTGCTGAAACTGTGGTGCCACTGGATAAAGGTTATAAATAGGTGATAGATACATGGAGGGAGGGGACACATCGCGCAGGCTACGCATATATAATACTTGGCGAGTTGGGCTCACTATTGGCCAACTGGCTTCCGCGTTTGTACCCCCTTTGGTGTCGTGGTGCAGCTCGTGATATATCATTGAGCTAGCCTGTCTGACTTACTGACTGACCTTAGGCTGTTGTCCGACATCGAATCGAATTGACGGAACGAGATGACGCCGTCATGGTGTACCCCACTTTGTTGTATGGCACCACGGATCTGTTGTACACACTCATTTATTCGTTGCGATTAATGTGTGAATTCGTAATTAGAATATTGAGAGAGGTGCATTCGATGATATGGCTGACAGACAATTTTACTCAATCCCCATCGTGACGAAACCCGATTTGAGAAATTTGACTTTTCAATGTGTGTAATACAGCCGCAGGGGAGAGTGACGCAACAAAGTCTACCATGAAGTGATCGAACACAGAAATCATGAAACAATTGACGAACGTCAAACGATTTTATGGCTGAGTATTTTTTTTACCGAAAATATGCAATAAATAAAAAAATATATAGCGTTAGGTCTGTTCATATTAGCATAGCCCTACTGTAATCGCATTTCAGTAGGGGTAATGCCGGATATTTGGAACCATAGGGTCTCCGGTTCGAATCCCACAGGGTTACATATAGGTCGATGCTGTATGTACTTGCAGATTTGTCAATATAGTTATTATTATTATTACTCTCCAATTCTGGTGGTGTTATGGACGATCAGACGAATGGACGGTCTGTGTGATGTTTTCGGCCCTGATTGACAGGTACGCAAGATACGGAGAATAAGACGGAGGAGGTCATTACCGCTTGGGATGCATACTATATATATATATATATATATATAGTATGTATATATGCGTCGCAGGGTACGAACCCTCTCTGTGATCCGCATCCACAATTGCATTTTTCGCATTCGATTCGTAACAGAACGGCATAACAAACACAAGATACTATACACAGCGAGATGACTAGCTGGCCGCACAGTTACTCATGTTCGAGAACAGAGACGATTGACATTTTTGACAGTCGGTGACCGAGTCATCTCAAAAGGCTCTCTAGAATTTTGCGAACGTTATCGCCGAACTGCCCAATGCATGATCTCAAGCAGCGCAGGCTGACCACCTCAAGTCCCGAGGTGCAATCTCCCATTTGACGCGATAATCAATTGATCCAATTATATGAGTGTTCTACGTACAGCTGTCATATAAATGGCACGCTCGTTCACACTGAGCCTTCATCGGCGCTAAAGCAAACAGCAAGGGACACGCTTCGACGTCAACAGTCGCCGCCTCGAATGTCACCGAATGTTGTATGCGTGTATTTCACCACTACACCCGATTGAACTCATCGTCGTCGTCCACACATCAATGGCTGCCGTGTACAGCCAGTCTGTCTGGGACATTCTCATCAATCTATGATACATATTCATCAATCTATCCACCCATCAATCGATCCAGATATCTCCTCCCTATCCCCGGCCCCCCACCGCCATTCATCGCTTACCTTCTCTGCCTCCGTTGAGATTACGCTTAGTCCACTCGGGTTACTCTGCCCGAGCGCTTGAGCTGTCCGAGCGTTATTGCCGATGAATAGCTGATATTCCTATGGCACTAAGTACAACGTCTCAGCGATCTCAATTACCGCTGCCAGCACGGCAGCACCGCACGACGGCCAGCGGCAACAACAACAGCTCACTGCAGCTCAGTGTGGAGTGAGTGTGACTACGGCTGGCGTCGACAACGCTCACCCCGATTGATGACTGACTCTGCACAAAATCGCCACAAGCGAGATATAACGCCGACGCCGATTGATGTCGAGGGTTGAGCGTTGTTCATGCGGAGCAACGGAACTTGATGACGGTTGCAGGTTGCAATAATAATAATAGTAATTATTATTATTATTATTATTATGAGAATATTGATCTTGGTGGCAGCAATAATAATAATATTGCCTGAGGGACCCGTGCTGACACCGAGAGAGGTGGCAGGGCTCGGGACACAGGGGCGGGCGTCGAGTTGCACAGGCTTCGTTCGAGACACGCTTCTCCGTTCGAACCTTCCTAAACTGACATGATGATGGACACTTAACGAACTCTCATCGAGCTGATGAACGCTGGCCGCTTGAACGCTTCCACTGCCACCGGTCGGTTACAAACTCACAGATTCACAGGCTCACGGATACATACGAACCAGCTAACCACTGCCTGGCTCATACACACACACACACACACAGAGAGAGAGACACTCAGTGACACACTCCGCGCGCTGCTGCTGCTACTGTGATGGACGCCGCCGGCAGACGTCGTAGCTAATCCCCTCTATCTACAACAGTAACGGCATCACCCGGTTATACAACTTCGACGACAACGGGAGACGACTAAACGCCGGCCGCGTGGTTAAGACGACGACTCCAATCAAACCCCATTGGCGGCGCGATTCTTTGGCGTTACTGTTATTGTTGTGGCTGCTGTTGTTGCCGTTGCCGTTGTTGTTGCTGTAGTGGTAATTCTCGCCGTACTCGCGGAGGCCGGCTAGCGATGATGGCTGCTTCAGCCGCCGTCGGGGATCAACTCTTTCGCGGCGGGCGATCGCAGCCGACAGCGGTTACACTTGAAGAACAGCGTCTACTGTTGCGTTTATTGCTGCTGCTGTTGTTGTTGACGCCGCCGTCCGACGTTCGAACGTGTAGGTTCCGGTCAAGCTAGCTTGTGCCTCGACCCGACTATGCGCATATATATGTATACACATATGTATATATCTATATATATATATAACTCGTACGAATGACTGCAGTAGAGAGTGACAACGACCGCAGATCGACGCAGTGTTCCACTGATTCGTTGATGTCCTCCAGTTGCTGATTAGTTGTAGTTAGACAACGATTACAAATCTCTTGCACTTTGGCTATTTATTGATTTGTTGTTGTTGTTGTAGTCGGCCAGGTAGCAGTAACACCACGTAGTGTGATCGGACAATCGACACGAACTATTAACGCCAGAGATAGGACAATTCACCGTCTCGCGCTCATTGCAAGCTCGTTCGATCGCCCGTTCACTTATAATGGAAGATACCCCTCGCAATGAGACAACCGCTGTTACTGCTGCTGCTCCTGCTGCGTTTGTTGTGGCTGTTGTCTGCCTGTTGTTACGTGTGATGTTGGCGGAAGCTCGCGACTGTACTGATCCCAATGAGAGCCTAATACGCTCTAATATTAATAATAATACCTTCTCTATCTCTCTCTCTCTCTCCCTGAGTGTGACCACTGTAGGCAGGATGGTGACATTCGATTCCAGCGAACGCGGCTAAGCTAGTGACTCGCTCTCACTGCCTGTGATGGTGGTCGCCGATGGTAATGATGATTGCAAATGGTGTTGTTATCCATGCGCCGAAGCAGCGGCAACTCCTTTTCTCACAACACCACAAAGGCCACACAACACTCGTGCGAAAAGTGACAAAAACAGATAGACGTACTCCGATACTTCGCTCAGGACACAGATCAGAGACTCGGATCACAGGGCAGAAACTGCTCAGCTCGGGCTAACCACGACATTTTTCTGTCGTTGTCGCTGACGCTGTGCTATCGTTCGTTCGTTCGTTCGTTTGATTGGTTCGTCGCTCGTGGCCGTCCGAGATGCGTTTGTCTCGATCGCGGCGCGCCTGCCGGGTCAACTGCCGCTCTCCAGATACAACGATACAAAATACAATACACCGACTGCTGTGTCCAGTTTCGCCGCGGTCGTTCTTGTTGCAGTGATCGTCTCCGATTATTGTTGCTTGTCTCCCGTACACTGTTGCTGTTGTTGTTGTTGTCGTAGTTATTCTGGCTGGCGCTGTTTCTTGATACGGTCGCCCAGGTTTAGCTGTTTTGTTTCTTTAGTTTGACGAAGTTACTTTTGTTGTTGTTGTTATTATTATTATTGTTGTTGTTCTTGTTGTCGTAGCCGATCTCGTTGTTGTTGTTGTTGTTGTTGTTGTTGTTGTTGTAGTCAATCTTGTTGTTGTTGTTGCTGATGTTGTTGTTGTTGTTGTTGTTGCTGCTGTTGCTGCTGTTGCTGCTGCTGCATTTCTCGTCGGTCTCAGTTGACCCGCCGATCTTAGTTACGGACTGTCGCCGTTCAGTCGGTGCTCATCGACACAAGATGGCAGCCGCGTGCACCAACATCACAGCCGTGACTGGTAACGAACAAACGAACGGAGAAACGAAACACAGAGACGATCAACTGAACTACGACAGGAGGAGGAGGCGGCGGCGGCTGCTGCTGCTGCTGCTACTGCAGTCAGTCAGTCAGTGAGGCTCTGGGTAGCAGCCGGAGCCAACAGCAGACAACAGCCAACAGATAGACACAGTCCACATGAGCTGCTGCTGGGCAGTCGACACCAAAACCGCCGCTGCTGCTGCTGCTACTGGCGGCGGCACTGAGAGCCGGAGCTGTTACGACAATGGGCGAACAGACCAACACGGCCGCGCCGCCGACGACGACGACGACAACAACTTGAGCAACAACAACAACAACAGCACAGCAGCACCACCACCGGCAGCACGGAGCGACGGACGGATGAACGGACGGAGCGCCAACGAACGAAGTAACCACCACCACCACCCAGCCGATCGCCGATGACCGCCAACACCGAGGATCGCCGACCCGACTGTTCCTGATGATGCTGATGCTGCTGCTGTCGGCTGCGACCGCCACAGAGCGGCTGCTGGAGCAAGCAAACGAGTGAGCGCCTGCTGCTGCCTCTGCTGCTGCTGCTCTCCCCCCTCTGTAATTGCTCGCCGCTGACTGCTTCTTCAGGCGGCGGCAGCAGCACCAGCAGCGGCGGCCGGAGTGGCTGGCTGGCTGCCTGCTCCGCTCTGCGATAGCTAGGGGCGGCAGCGGCTGCTGATGTCGACTACTGCGGCTGCGGCCGCGGCAGCGGCGGCGGCGGCGGAGGCTACGACGACGACGACGACGACGACGACAACAACGACGACAACGGTAGCTCCGGCGACAGCCTCAGGAGCACGGGCAGGGAGGGAGCGCGTGGCTGCGATCCGATGCGGTGGAATCGGCTCTGAGCGACGGGCGGCTTTGCAGAGGCGACCCCAGACGACGAAACACGACTAGCAGCAGCAGCAAAGCTGGTACTGCCGCTGCCGCCGCAATGAGCAGCAGACAGCGAGCGGTCAGAGAGATGAGACACAAGTGAGGAAGAACGAGTACGAACTAGAGCAACTTGCGCCAATGATGAACGTCTCGGATCTCGGATCTAATGTCTCTCCCTGTCGCTCTCTCTCTCTCTCTCTGATGAGCGTGCGTGTTTCTCTGTTACGGTGAGGTGCTGTAACAGCGGCACTGGCGCCTGGCCACAGGAAGCGGCTGGTGAGCGTTGTTGAATAAACGAGAGAGAAATTGAGGGTTCCAAGTTGAAGGGGCGGCGTCAAGCGTCTGATTGACAGACTACCAGCCTATTTCCAGCGCGTTATGGCGTGCTCGTTATAATCTGCAGACATTCGCCGGGTGGAACGGTCATCAATGAAGACTCTCACAAGTTGTTCACCAATGGGCGAGAGATTCGACTCGAGCCATTAGCTTATTAACGGGTGCGGGCAGCCATGCCCAGCAGGCCACTGTCTGATAGCTTTGTTACACTTGTAGTAACAATGATGATGATAATAATAATAATAACAATAAAAATGCTACACTTGTCCGCTTTCTTGCTAGATGTGCTATATCCTCATCATGCTGTATCAAGAGTCCATCGTTGTATACCTCTCTCTCGCGCGCACACACACATACACCGACGACCGAAATACTGTAACCACACTGTAACTCCGACGGCTGATGAACGCGCACGGGCGTATATCACAACGGAAGATATTTGCATTAGCTTCTGCCGTGCGGATCTCCGCGGCGTTCTCGTCTGTTCACGACGGGAGGGGTGCCATCACTTGGTATCGCCATTACACAGCTTCAGATTGGAGAAAAAATGAAACGGAACTACCCGACGAGACAAGCCGCCGCTGCGACCTCCTCCTATGGCCAATGATGTTGCGGTACCTCGAGGAGCGAAGCAGGCGCAATCAGCGACAAGCAGCCAGTGACCAAGCAGATCGGTATATCTATATATATATATATATATATATAGATGTATTTGTGTGTATATATATGTATATATATTAGTAAACCACAGTATCCGACCCCAACAGTCGGAATATTTGAAAATGGAGGACCACGAAGAGTCACAGGCGACAAATCTCCCTGTGATAATGGTTGCCACCTCTTGTTGTACTTGCGTTGCAGATTGCTAGCTGCTGCTGCAGCTGGTGGTACTGTCGTTGTCGTCGTTGCATCGGTCGATGGTGTTACAACGATAACGAATGTAATGATTTTCTGATACCGATGATAACAGTATAGTTCTGCGATGATATTCTTGTGTGCGTTTGTGGCTCTTGTTGTTTGTGGTTGTTGTTGTTGCTGCTGCTGCTGCTATTGTTGTTATTGTTGTTGTTGTTAGAACAGCAGTAGTCGTAATTGGCAGAAGAGTAGAGACTCAGGGATATAATCATAGCGGTAGGCGAGACTGAGATCTCATCATACGGCGATCCTCACAAAGCAGCAGCATAAGGTGTCGATTGGCATTAGCATTAATTAGCAGGGGCTTCGGGCCTCCGTCAGTCACCCACTCTGGCTGCTCTATGCCCGCTATCCCTTCGTTGAGTCGAATGGCACTAGAAGACCCTGTGTGATATACCACCATGGATCACACAAACACATACACACATGGATATAGGCACAGACACGGATACAAAGCACTCACAGAAGAAATCACCACGAACACCCTATGATCTCGTCTTAGTCGGGGCTTCCTCCAGTAAACACCGTCGTCTGGAGACGTCCGGCAACTGGCTCACAGGGTTCCACAAGGCTCCCTCCACCGCTCGACGAGTCTCTCTACCACTCTCGTGTCCGTCTCAGCGAGCGTCAGAGCCACAACTGGCTCCTCTCTACGACTGCTGCTGCTGCTGCGGCTGCGGCTGCTCTGTTATGATTCGGGAGCAGGCTGCCGGTTTGGCAGAAGCGAATGTCTCCTTGTTGCTGCTGCTGCTGCTGCTGCTGATATTGCTGCTGCTGCAGCAGCGATAGTCTGTCTCCGTGTCTGTCTGCCTGCCTGCCTGCCTGCAGCCCCCTATGTCACTGTTTGCTTCTAATGCTGCGCTCGGCGGCTGCCGCCGCTGCTGCTGCTGCTGTTGTTGCTGGCACAGACAAGATCTAGCAGCAGCACCAAGTAGTGCACGGCCGTGCTGCGCCCGCAATTTCTTTCCGATCCTGTTCGTGTCGTCGTGAAGCAGCAGCAGCAGAGCGAGGAGGCGGCGGAAGCGGTGGCGGCGGCTGCTGTTGGGCGGCGATGCTGTACTCGATTATACTGCTGATGTTGATGATGATGATGTTGAGGAAGAAGCTGACGAAAAACTCGCACCGGGCTATCGAAGCAACAAGGGAAAGGAGAAATACTAAACACCAGACGAAACAATGAATGGACGGACCCCAATAAACATGAATTACTAAACTGCCACCAGAAAGAGAGAGAACGATAGAGGGAGAGGGTGGGCGGGGGGGGGGGGCAGCAGACAGCAACAACAACAACAACAACAGCGACCGATGACCGATGTCGTTGATGCCGCTTGTTCTGTGCCTGATTATTCTCTGCCGGACTTCGCGATCACGTTCCTATTGATGTGGCCCAGCTTTCGTGTTGTTGTTGTTGTTGCTGTGGTTGTTGTTGTTGTTATTATTCTCACTTGTACAAGAACAACAACAACAATGGCTGCTGTTGCTGGCGCTTTCGAGGTTATTTCGCTCGCTACCGCAATTTATGATGCTGCTGCTGCTGCTGGCGCGATGGCTTGGTGCCGCTCCGTAACTTGTTATAGCAATACTCTTCTTTTTTTTCTTCTTCTAGTACTACTTGTAGAGGGAGTGGTGGTGATGGTGGCGATGATCTGCCGAGTTGTTGTACTATGTCGTTCGTCGTCGGGAGACGACGGCTGCGGCGACTGGTGATGCTGCGATGGCGGCGGTTCGCTTGCTGCTGCTGCTGCTGCTGTTCAACAGCGCATGCACACATACACACACACATCAGACAGACAAACAGACAGGATAGCCGCAAACGTGCCAGGCAACTTTTACAGCAGCTGTAGGCTGTTCTCTAACAGCCGCTGGCTGGACGTTCAATGCTCGACGCCTGCAAGCAAGCGACCAATCCAGCAGCAGCGGCGGCGGCGGCAGCAGCAGCAGCCTCTCCTCCTGCTGCTGCTGCTAATTAACAATGCGTTTAAGCGGGGACCAGCAGCCTCCCGCTTGATGCTGCTCGAACTGCCGCGGCCACCACTGGTCTGCGACCGCGACGCTTGGTACTGTTAGTGCTACTACGAGTAATACTACGACCACTGTAATAGTTGCCGCGATAGGCCACCATGAGCGGCGGTAGACTAGAAGACGTGGCGCGGAAAGCCCCACACAGACCTATTCATGTGTGGGGTTGTCACAGACTAACACGGGAGAGACAGCCGGCCACAAGTGTAGTACACACGCGAAGAGCAGTCCTCATAACATTACATTACTACTATTGTATATATATGTGTATGCATATGAAAATATATGTACATATGTATGCGTGTATATATATATATATATATGTATGTATGTGAGTGTGTACACAGTAGCCGCAGCTATACTGATAGCCAGTCGTGGCTAGAGACCCAGACAGCTACCACTCACACAGTTGGCCCTAAGGAGTTGAGGGTATGCTTGGTTGGTGGGTTGCCTTCCTGGTTGGCTATAGCCCTCCATACAGAAACAGCCATCTCTTCAGAGAGGGCGAGACAGAGAGAGAGAGATTGAAGAAAAGAGCGAGAAAGAAGACCTATAGGCGCTCACACTCGGCACACATACTCAAACTTAGTTCCATACCTACCAACACACACACACACACACAGCCAGACCCAAACCCAGCCAAAGACAGAGCCACACAGTCACTTGCATAGAGAAAATCGACACATCGAAAAAAGCCCATACAGAAGCATACGCGCGCGTCGCGCTGCCGCTTACCCAGATCGTCGTTCGTCGACACAAGTGGCGGCGGCAGCAGGCAATGCAAAGCAAAGCAACGGCTGGCCAGGCAAAGGAGGCAGCCAAGATAGAGACCCCCCAGACAGACACGCGCGGGCTCTCACACGAGCAGGCGGCGGCGGCGGCGGCGCCGAGGGGAACATATACACAGAGGAGAACTCCGAACTCGAAATAGAGAGAGAGAGAGAGAGAGAGAAGGCCAATGCTCTTCTTCTCTCTTCACTCTCACCGCAACCACCACAGCCAGCACCGCCACCATCGTCGTTCTCGTCGTCGTCGTCGTCTATAGCACAGCGACGGCTGCTGCTCTGACTGGCGGCGGCGGCGGCGGCGGCGACAATGACAACAACAACGACAACAGAGGGTATCAACAACAACCTGAAGTCCTGAGCCGGTGCCGCCGCCGTCGCCGCTGCTATCGTTCGCCTCGTGGAAATGATGGTGGTGGCGGCGGCGGCGGCGGCGGCGGTGGTGGTGTTAGAGATGGTGTTGGCGGTGGCGGTATCGCGCCGATGGTGGTGCTGTTGGTGTGGTGGCAGGGCTACAGTCATAGCAGGAGCAGTGGTGGCGTTGCCGGCGCGCAATAGCAGCCGAACATATGCCGCCGCCGCCGCCGCCGCCATTCGACACAACACAACAACACACCGAGCTAGCGAGCGAACGATCAACCGCGGCTTGCCTGTCTGGGTGTTCGAGAACCGACACCAGCCAGCTAAAGCGAATACGAATTGGGCGAAGCATTGTATATACCAATATATGCTTATAGTGCGTTCATACACAACGGACAAGCAGACCAGAGAGTGAGAGAGAGAGAGAGAGATGCGCGGACATTCAGCCAGAGCAGCGTTCGTTCGGATACACGGACCGTAGGATACACCGGCCCAGACAGCTGACAGATATGTACACCAGAAAGGGAGAGAGAGAGAGAGAGAGAGAGAGAGAGAGAGAGAGAGAGAGAGAGAGAGAGAGAGAGAGAGAGAGAGAGAGAGAGAGAGAGAGAGAGAGCATGGGGGATTCAATGAGGCCGCCGAATACTGACCGAATGAACGCACTCAGTGCAGACGACATCGCCGCCGCCGCCGCCATTGGAATTGAATGGAGAAAGAGAGGGAGAGATCCTCGCGGTGCTACTCTAAATCCAATGAACGACACGCGAGAACAACATTGTGTGGGGGGATTACGGCAGGCGGGGGGATTGTGCCATAGAGAAGGAGGAGGAGGAGGCGGCGGCGGCGGCGGCGGCGGCCTCCATTCAACAACTAACAGTCTCCTCCAACCGAGAGCTCAGGATCTTCCTGTGGAAAAAGGAGGAATCTGTCTGGAGAGAGCGTGGGGGCGGGATGCAGGGAAGTGAGGCGGGGTAGAAAAAGGTGAAATGCGTTCATTTTTCTCAGAGGACGGCATCGATGATAGCAGACAAACAAACAAACAAATCAGTGTATTCACTAGCAGACTAAAGGGTGATTGTTATTTAAATTGAAATTTAATAATAATAATAATAACTATGGTCGTTGTATGATGGCTGCGATTTCTCTAGCGACCACGTTTATCAACCTGTACAACATACCGGCCCTACGAGAGCTGAATTGGGGTCAAATATTGAAAAGTAGTCTATGGATAACGATATTGTCAAAACAGAATAATTAGTGTCCCCGCCGTTACACACTTGCATTTTAAGGGATCCGTTTTATGAAGCAATGCCGATAGCAGTTCCGTGGACGATAAATGTTTAACGCTATAAGTAGTCAGCCCGAAAAATTTAATTACTATAATTAGTGTACAATGTCACCCCTAACGGTGATAATACGGCGTTGATTTTCTGACCGATTAATGGTAGTGTTCTATTTTATATATCGTGGAGTGATCAGCAGTGTGTGTCTCAACATGCACTGTCCCAACAGTACACAGAAGGACGAACTAATAAACAAAGAGACAAACCTTGAGTAATAGGATAAAGATAAAGAACTGGACAACAGTTTTGTCAATTTCTCATCTTTCGGTGCGTATACGTAAGTTACATCTTCAATTTATTAATTATATACTTTTCGTCAAATAATGACTATCGCGTACTTGCATAGCTGCTTTGCTGATCATGACTTTTAAATCTAACTCTCTCTCTCTCTCTCTCTCTCGCTTTATATATATATATATATTTCACCTAATTAATTTATATTGTTTATTCCCAGTCACCAGCCAGTTTTTTCCTTGTTGTTGTTGTTGTTCTGGCCGCTGTCTGCCTGTCTGCAGCGTTCTGTCTGTCGTCCGCTGCGACCCGCAATTCGACGCCCATAGATGCAAGATGCAACACCGACCCGGGCGCGACAGGAACCCTGACCGTAACGCGCCCCGACCAGCGTCCAGCCGTTGTTTCTAGCGACGGCAGCAGCAGCAGCGGCCTTCTGCTCAGCTCTGCCGCCGCCGCCTACTGCTGCTGCTGCTTGCCAGCGCAGCGGCGGCGGCAGCAGCGGCTGCTGCAGCAGCGGCAACGGGTTAAAGTTGTAATTTGCGATTAAGCGGGACGATGCGTCTATTTGTAGAGGGCGCTGCGGTCAGCTAGCTGGGATCCGCTAGGCCTAAGAAAAGATTAATCGGCAGCGCCTTCGTGGGCAATTTGTGCGATTTTCGAGCAAGCCGGAGCTCCGACAGCCATCACACACGGTGAGTGCCTGCTGAAGCTGCATTTGGGGAGTGGGCTATTCACTGGCCCCTGTCGGCGACCCCCTCGGCCCCGCTTCGAGACCCTAGATTCGCGCCCCGGCGCCCGTTGGCCAGCGTGGACCCGAGACGAGTTGTCTCTCGACTAGGCTCTTCGCCAGCGCTTGCATTTCGCGGTGCGTGTTTTGCACGGTCGAACGTCGTCGCTACGGCGACATTTGTGAACGGCAGCGGGGTGCAAAAGTCGTTTCGGCAGATGCATGATGTCCCGTCGATAGCTGGACGCCACACTGCGCCACGCGACGCGAACTCGGCCGTTTGCGAATGTTCTCGAGCATCGTAGAACGTTCGTCGATCATCGCATATCGACGAGGTCGTGTCGAGACAGCGGCAGGACGTGAATGACTCAGGTGTTGGGCTGATAACACTGATCCGAATCGTATGGTGACAACAACGACCACTTCTGCCGCTCGCCGAGAACCTGTTCAATCAGTCGGTTACGTTCGCTTCTTGGCTAGCAGCTGCCGCTGCTGCAGCGTATAGTTTGTGACGAGAGACACACGTCAGTGGTGGTTGTTCCGAGTGTGTTCCGAGTGTTGAGCTGGGATCGCCCTGCAATATCACGCTGGTCGTCGTCGTCGAAACGATTTTGTCGGCGCATTCGGTTTCGCCTAAGCTGCAAGGTACGAATGGTCCTGAATTTAATGATTAATCATGCATTATTAGCCAGCATGACTAACGAATGAACTATAGCGTCGAGTTGCCCAGGGGGGCGTTGAATTTCAGCGTAGTGTTTGCCTGTGTGTGCGGGTGGGTGTCTCTTCTGGACACAACAAGTTAGGCGTATGAAATGGCCACAGCGAAGTCGTTCGAGATCGTTTAGTGAGATGGCCATCTGACATTAGTAGACTTAGTAGAATATTATTTGAATTATGAAGCGGTCCGGTGAGCTGGGCGACTGTGCATGTAGATGGGCGCGTTACACACAACATCTACGAGATTGCGTGTGAATTGCGAAATGCGTTTGTAGCTGATGAGCGATGTATCGCGCTATTCAGCGATGGATCACACACGAATTGTGGCTGCAATAATAATAATAATAAAAATAATAGTGATGATTTTATAGTGATTATAGTAGTAAATAGATCGATGACTTCGGCCCGTCGGCCAACAAGTGGAATGAGTCCAGTAGCTGGCCTGGACATCGGTGATCCCTATATGATGACGTCCTCCAAATGAGAGATGTAGCGATAACGTGAACATTTCGATAATCACGTGACTATTATCATCATTCGGCAACTCGTGCACATTCCGTCATCGAGGAAATTTAACAGAGGAAATTTAATGGCAATGCCTAATTTTGTTGTAGCTGCGAGAACTGAGACGGCTCGCTCATTGCATCTTATATTAGAGAGGTTAGCAAATGTGATAAGGGAATGAATTTGCTGTTCAGGTTTACCGTATCGGTCAGTGACAAGCGAGGTGGCCTCGTTAGCATCTAAGCAACGGTTGTAATGGTTAATTATTGTTGTTTTGTTTTGTAACAAACACCAACTGACAACAACAATAAGTAGATAAGCCAGGGATGATTCCGGATCGGATATCACACCAACCCAGTTTCTGAGTCGGGGCTGACCCGTAGATTGGAGGTCTCATTATTGATTCGTTAATTTATACGTTCGTACCTCCGAAGTGTATCGTTTGTGATATATATTATAATATTAACGTCTAATCTAATTATGAAGTAATTGTTGATTATTATGATGTAGCGAGAGGGCCTTTACGCTGTTTTTTTTAATTTCTGCAAGGGAACAGAATGCTCCCAAAACACCACTCACAACCAAGTGCTAACCTATATATCTCGTACATACATATATATATATATATTTTTTTTTTTTATATATATTTATAATATTTGATACATTATGTGCGTCAGCTACACAGTTGTTTGAGGCTCAGGTATACATCAGATCAGAGGCTGTGAGTCTTCGTTGTGTGACTGCTGTTGTAACAGATCCGATTCAAGCGGTTTTAAACGCACAGCTAATATATAATTCTATTATAATGCTGCTGGACTGTATGATCGCCCGAGTATTATTGGTTAGGTGGAACGGACACCTTAACGTGCCTGTACCTATTATTAGGATTTCTACTGGTGGACGGTAGTGAATGATTGAGGCAAAACATTCAGCATTATGATGTTATGATTTAGGTGCAGGTGGACGCTAGTGAGGAACTGTTCACAAACAATGCACGTTAGTATCGAGGTAGCAGCCCCAGTATTTTTTTCTAACTGGGTAAAATTTGCCGCGGTGGCCTGCAATTCGCCGGAGATTTATCCCTACACTTGCGTCACATTGTAGAGGAGGTTCTCGAGACGAGCGTCTTCCACTCGATCACTGTATGATCGCTCAGATAGAACAGTCGAAGTAATGCGCTAAGCGTGCCGAGCGTGCCCTAATCCATGATCTGGATTAGGGTTACGGGGGTACGCGAGTTGACGTGTTACTTGTATATATATATATATATATATATATATATACATCTGGGTTTGAAAGTCCCACACAAGCGCTGTTCATGGCTGGACCGCTCAGCGCGCATGTACATCAGGCATCCCCGTAATCCCCCTCCGAAACAATATCGAAACGCACTGCTGCTGCTTACGAAGCTAAGTCCATAACATTCTGCATTCTAGTGTAAATTTAGCTTCAGTGAATTTCCCCAATTATGTTGGATGGCGTTCGAATAGTTGGCCGATAGGATATCCCAGTGTCACCGTGCCCACACTGAATGCTGGTTTCGGTTATTGATTGAATCTGTGATGTAGGATTGAATTTATTTACCTCTGATTTAGTGGTTGGAAGTTATCGCAATACGAATATGGCCAACTGTGTACCATCGAGCAGTGTTGTCTGGGGGAACATGTTTAGATTTATGGCAATGCTTGTAGGCGAATTTGTGCAAATATTTAACTGAGAAAAAGTGGAGTTTGCACCTTCTAATTGATTCGGTTGTTGATTATTGCTGAGCATTACACCTGCCTTTTTGCTGATTGATCCTTTCGAGAGAATTGTAGCACTTGTAGGAAGATTTCTCGTCTGATTCAATTTGGGCGAGAGTAAAGGTGGTGCTCAAACGGGCCAACGATTAGTTTCAATTCGGCATTGCACTCTCCATCACTGCGAAAAACCTTTCCCATGGTGCTCGTTGAGTTTTCTTTATAAGCATTGTTCGTAGCCGAGCAGGCTTCACATCATGTGTTGTGGCCTGAAGTTCTCGAGTGAACCTGGCGTGTAAATGTTCCATTGGACTCTCGCGAAGTCCATCGGCTGCTACCTAGCCATCGAGTTTGGGCATTTCTGTGCAAGCCCGTGTATAAAGGTCCCTGACCTATTTTCGGATCAGTATACAAGATAGGCTCGTCAAACAAAAGTGGAAACAGAGACTCGATGTGTGTTTGTGTTCTCGAACAGAAATTGTGTGAAATCACCGAGTGGCTATTCGCAAAAGTTGCCGGTGAGTTCGCGGGTCCGTTCGACCTACGAACAACTGCAACAGTGAACCGGCGTCTGGGCCGTTTTACCCTGTGGGATAATCGAGTTCAATATACAAACGCGAAGTAAAGGTAGGCTGTCCTTTGAGGCTGGAACTGTCAAGTAAACATCGGAAGATGATTACAAGCCATAATACACACGCGGCATCTACATTCGCGTGCAGAGTGCACATATATTAGGGGAAACTCGGAGGCAATTGCAGAGCTCTCTGGTGGGACCATTACGTCTGAAACAAGGCCGAGCCGGCTGGCATGAGTTGATTCCGACACAAGGGGGATGATTCACCTGGAAAAGGCTATGGACTCGAGGCATGACGATCAAACGAAAGCAGAAGATAAGCCTCGCTTTTAAATGATTAGGATCATATCTGTGTCTGGTAACAAGGCCAACCCGCCCAGCAGCCTGCTTGTGGTAACCGGTGTAATCGCTATCAGCCATTCACAGGACAATGAAGGTTCACGGCCAAGTACAGCCTGACATGTGCAATAGTTCGGATACAGCGCTAACAAGTGACCTGCTCTCCATGCTCAGTGAGCCGACCAGCCTGGCAAATATTCCAAGAGAAGAACAAATTATTCTCCCGTGACACAACAGCGAAAGCGAATAGTGAATGACAAGGTGTTGTATAGGACAGATATATAAATACAAGTAACAGAAACATGGAAGTCCTCCATTGTAAAGATTGCACCTTTACCTCTGAGGCAGAGATCCGCAGGAAGATGTTAAGGTGTTATGGTGACATGAGGGCATTATAATCCCAAAGTGGACAAAAAAGAGCGTTTCAAAACTACGAGGACGATCAGGTGATGGAACCGTCAGGATTGGACGATTTTCCAAGTTGTCCATACTGCCTTTTTCAAGGGAGCGCAGGTCGGTCTCCTGCGCGGAACAACGAGGGGAAGGCAGTTAAATTTTACGAAACAACGAAGTTCAGATCGACGTCGAAACAAATGGGGGGGAAATCAACCTGAGCCAACCACGACTAATCATCGGTAAAATCAAATCACAAATGGAACTGCTAAAGCAATCGAAGCTCGTACAGAGCATCATGATTAGTAGAAAGACTGAAATATGGTACAGCAACGATGCTATTTAACCCATTGAACCTCAACATAGGCATGTGTCACTTGGCAAGGCTCGAATCTGCGACCTCCAGCCTTTTACCAGCGAGAGACTTAGCCGTTCAAAGTAACGAGCCGACGATCAGAGAGAACGTCTTGGATGAATCTCGCACAGGGTCGATGTTGAGGTGTAATTTGAACAGATTCTGCACAAAGCGTCAGGAGCCTGATGTTCGATAAAATGGTATCGTACTTAGGCAGCCACGTATGGCCTAAGTACGTTAAACGTGAGCTTTATTAAAGGTGAATCCTTCGAGGCTCCGGGAGACAATGTTCCCCGAAGAAAATCGAGTGGAACACACTCGGAGCACCACAACGGTGATTCTGCTCCAAGCAAATCTGAACAGGAACAGGGAGCTTCTGACTAGACTGATATTCTGGATAGAAATCTTGATGTTGCTTGCGTTTTTCACACATGTAAACTCTTTGGGAGTTTGCATAGGTGATTCTGATCGGTGGGATAATAGCCATATATAATAGAGGAGGAAGAACCTCCATAATATGCTTCAGTGTCGATGCGCTGTGCAAGAGACTTACAATATGGGATTTAGAACTGGAAGAAAACCTTGCTGATCATCAGTAGATCATTGCCAATGAAGGGCCACAAGATTCGCCTAGCCGCATGAAACGCAGCCAGAATCGCCGGACGATAAGAGAAATATTTGAGCCGCTACAAAATCGAGCAACTTTTTGCAAAAAGTTAAGGTTGTCTCCCTCACCGAGTTGGCGGATCTCCACTCTCTACCCTTCGGTGGCGGTTTTCTTTTCCGTGAAGTCCGGTGTGCATAATGCATTTCCATTTTCCCCTCTCAATAATAATGATAAGAACATAACTTTTCCCAAATAACCAAGAGAAGTTAAGATTTGACATTAGCATGGTGCCATCGAATGGTGGGCCTTTTAACGCTGGCGCGAGTTGTTGGTTCCCCTCACTGCACGAGTCTGTATATGTGTGCAACTGATATACGTGTGTTTGACAGATTCCGAGGCGGTTGTCATTATAAGTTGTCATTGCAAATGCCTACATCTACACTTTTAAATGAAGGACTTTTTCTTACCCTTGATTGACGTCCCCTCCTCAGACGAATGGAACGGTGGTTATAGTTCGTACATATGAAGGATTCTCTTGATGCGTCGCAAGCATCGGCTTATGCCTACTGAACAGGTTGCTCAGGCTGGCTCTGTTAGCAGTTTGTTATTTTTTAGCAGTAATATATTGCTACGGCCGAATGCAGAACTCGTTTGTTATAATAATATATTTTATTTAAATGTGCGAAATGTTGCCGTCGTGTCAGATGCGAGATGGGGCAATTTTTGCATTAACCTTCGCTGAGTGATTGCATTTCTCGGAAATCCATCGTGTTGTTGGTCGCATTGGTTGGGAGGTGTAAGGGACCTGCAGACGACGGATGATATAGATTATTACTGCAATATACTGTATTTCTCTTAATTATATCCCAGTGCGTGTAAGTGGATATAAGTGGAATTGACCTACGACGATTGCCGACTTTGCCCAACTACTTTCGTTCTCCCGAATCAATGCCTAATTAATGTCTTGTATGTTTCTATTGTTGTTTTTTTCTTTCAGGATTCGACCAGCGTCAGTTTGAGACGGAAAATGGACGTCCAGGTTGAACAGCAATCTTTTTATAATGGATCCGGCAGTTACAGTGGAGAGGTGAGTCTGATAACATGAGATGATCATCATGTATGAGTTGGTCATTCACGCAGAATGCCTGTGGCGATATAGTATACATCTATACTAACATGCGAATTATCGTTAATACCTCCATCAGTATATTAGGTATTGATTAATCATCGAAGCCAATCGACCAGCCTGCCAGAGAACGTCACAGTACATTCATTCATACACCTGGATGTCGTTATGCTTATGGCAGAGCTTCCGTTAAACGCCTGCGTGCAGGTAGTCAAGCTGGAGTACGCTAACGGATCGTATAACGACCAATGTTTCAGCTGTCTCTTGGCGTGTGACGGCCTTCCACAATAGCGGATACTCGGGGACATTGTTTAGGAGTAGACGCGTCGATAGAGCATAACGGGAGCAATGCGCTCTTTTTTTGTTAGCCTTTTGTTAGCGTCTGAGTGAATTCAATCAATTGGACTATTTTCACTCGGTCCCGTAAAGGACAACTTACTCTATTAAAACTTAATATGAATCAATATGATTATAGGAAATCGGAAGATCATGAACCGACTCTACCGCGGCCTCCGTTTGTCCCCCACATTTCGGAGGGGGTAACTTACTGTCAGGCAACGGTTTAGAAGGTGTTGTTCAGTGCGGCAAACCGCTCGACGCCTCCGAAGAATAATCGATCCCAAAGCTTGTCCGTGTTGGCACAAGTTGACAGAGTTCACAGTTTTGTCTTGATGTAGGAGGAAGCTTGGAAATCCAGGAAGAATATGTTGACTTGCTGCAGTGATCGAGAGTGATGCAGTAAAGTAGATTTCAACTCGAGTAGTGCATGGTAACGAGATGCTGATTTCAGCCGGAAGCCTCAACTGCTCCTGATCTAGTTTCTGTGTAGCAGCTGTTAGAATTTCGTTCCAAACTATGCTAATAATGTATGTCAATCTTTGTCTCGGCATGCGTATTCTGATTTCATCTTGATTTATTGCTTTGTTATTGCAGTTTGATATTGTATTGGAAATTGTAAACCTAGCATTTAACACACTGTTCATGTGAAGTGATTCTGTACATTGAATTAACATTCGTCGTTTGTGTTGAATTTTATGGGGTTTTTCAGGATGCCACGCACAACGGTAAGCGACCTTCAGGCTCTGCTAACAAGGAAAACAGCAAAGATCTCCAGAAATCTTCTCGTTCTAGGTGAGCACACGAGTAATACTTGCATTTGTTATATTTGTCTAAATCGTGGCAGCGTTCATACCCCTTACCAGCGTTGTGGTGGCGCCGAAGTCCTTGACCACTCTGAGGGCTCTCCGCAAGGCCCCATATGGTTTGATATAATACAGACGTAGTTCCGAGCTATGGCACAAGCAACAGCACTTGGCACCGGGTCAGACGAAAGCATAGAAGCTAGCCTTAGAGGACTATGTGCGCGACAACGGTTAGTAATCGCAATCCTGATCTTGTTCCCCTTCTAATGTTCTTCTCTCTTGTAGGTCTCGTTCGAAATCGATGCAGAAGGATCGTGGCGATGGCCGCGATCGCGATGTAAAGGATCGGGACCGCGCGAGGGATGCTGCTGCTGCTACTAAGGATGGAGGCAGCCGGCGGGAGCGACGCCGCAGCGGTAGCAGATCGAAGGATCGGGTCGATGCCAAGAAAAGGTCAAGATCTCATTCTAGGGACAACAAGAAACGATCTTCCGACAAGGACTCGAAGAAGGGCAGTGGCAGTGGCGGCGGTGGCGGTGGAGGCAGCAGAGATTCGAAGGAGTCGAAGGACGTCAAGGAAAGGGAACGCTCGAAGTCTCGGGACCGCAAGCGAAAATCGCGTAGCCGTTCAAAGGACCGCCGCCGACGGCGGTCGCCCTCGAAGGAACGCCCCCGAGCGCGGAACAGCCCTAATCGATCAAGGGGCGATCGGAGGCGGGCTGAGCGCTCAAGAAGCCGTGATCGCCGTAGGCGCAGCGCGTCGAGGAGCAAGAGCCGTGACCGCCGCAGGAGGTCGCGCAGCGGAGGCCGCAGGAGGAAATCGATCTCGCGGTCGCCGATCCGTGGCCGAGGCCTGAGTCCGTTCCAGAGGCGTGGCGGTGAGGATATGAGCACTGAGGAGCGAGATTTGCGCACCGTATTCTGTATGCAGCTAAGTCAGCGTATTCGGGCCAGGGACCTCGAGGAGTTCTTCAGCGCCGTGGGCAAGGTTCGCGACGTGCGTATGATTGTTGACAACAAGACCCGCAAGTCGAAGGGCATTGCCTACGTCGAGTTTGTCGATCTCGAGTCGGTTCCCTTAGCAATGGGACTGAATGGACAGAAGCTGTTTGGCGTGCCCATCATCGTACAAGCGACACAGGCCGAACGAAATCGTATGGCCAACCAGCCCGGTGGATTCACAGCGGCAGCTGCGGCTGCCGCCGCGAACGGCAAAGGCCCAATGCGTCTCTATGTTGGCAGTCTTCATTTTGACATAACCGACCGTATGCTTAAGGAGATATTCGAGCCCTTCGGACGAGTTGATCGCGTCGAGTTGATGCGCGAGGATTCCGGCAAATCAAAAGGATTCGCTTTTCTGACCTTCCGCGAGGCGGACGCTGCCAAAAAGGCAATGGAGCAGTTGAACGGCTTCGAGATAGCCGGACGCCCGATCAAGGTGAACCATGTCACCGAACGAGGTACCGGGTCGCTTAATCACCATCACCACCATCATCATAATCAGCAACAGGCACAGCTCGATGGAAGCCTTCCGTCTGTGCTTGACAATGAGGAGCTTGACCGAACCGGCATCGAGCTGGGTGCCCATGGTCGACTGGCGCTCATGGCTAAGCTGGCCGAAGGCACCGGCATCCAGCTGCCCGACGCAGCAAAAAGTGCCCTTCAACAAATGACCGGCCACAGCAGTGGGCACGGCCTAGCTGCGGGACTTGGCCTCGGCGGGACGATGCAAGCTGTCCAGCAACAGGTGATGCAGTCGGCACAGACTGAGCAGGTGAATCCAATTGCGACGCAGTGTTTCCTTTTGGCCAACATGTTCGATCCGGCTGAACAGGCGGCCAAGGACAGCGGCGAGGAGGATTGGGCAGGCGAGCTTCGCGATGACGTACTAGAGGAGTGTCGCAAGCATGGCGGTGCCGTCCATTGTCTAGTCGATAAGTCAACCGGCAACGTGTACGTGAAGTGTCCGTCGATCGCGACCGCGGCAGCAGCCGTCGGAGTTCTGCACGGCCGCTATTTCGCTGGTCGAGTGATCACAGCCGCGTACGTGCCCGTAGTCAACTATCATCAACTGTTCCCGGAGGCAGTCAGCGCTACTCAACACTTGTAGAAATGATTTCGTTCAAGTCCACGGGCAAGGCAGCAGCATTATTTTCGTTCGTTCGTTGGGAACTCGCCGCGGCGAGCCAGCCGTCGCAACGCCCGTCATGGCATAATCGCAGGTCGCGCAGTTGGGGGATCCAGCGAAACTCGCCGAGCATTGGAACATAGCATGGACCGGTACGACTCACTTTCGCCCTCGGGAGCTAAGAACCTGCAAGAAGCTGAACTGCGAAGAAGCCGTAAGAACCTGCGAAGTTTCGCAGGCAGACCCCCGACCGAGAATGACAATTTGTGTATACACTCTGAGGATTAGAAATAGCAGGTCGACGAGCGGCCAATGAAGGTTACCGAGGGCTCTGGCGAGACGGGGAGGCGATGAGGGCAATGCACGGGGAAACGGGTCGACGAACTTAAAAGTTATTATTGCCGAGTTCATTTCGGGGCGGTAGTTCCGAGTACGATTAGGTAGGCTGTCACACGGCGCATTGTTTACTGCTGGAATCAAATAATATCAATCATTAGCAGCGTGTAATTTACAATATTTGATTTAAACGGCACCGTTAAGCAACGAGGAGAGAGAACACTGGCTGGGGATCGCCGGATGCATGAATTGCGAGCGTATTCAGTTCCGCTTTCGTAGTCTCCAAGTGGTTTTCTAGCTGCGCGATGGTGGGTCGGGTCGAGATTCGCCTCTGGCTACGTGAGCAGAAATCACTGTTGTGTGACTTGTATATGTATGGGCTGGCATCTCGGATCACTTTCTCGATGTTTGCTCGCCATACGACGATGAGACAGTTATTTGTTTTAAATATTAATACTACGATTAATAATCATAATATATATAAATATATATATTAACATATATCTCCCGAAGAGTAGTGGGCAAGTTCGAAATATGTACAAATATCCAGCAGCACACTTGACCTTGCTCTACCACATTTTGTGTGCGCGTGTGTATGTGCGTGTTTGTGTGTGATCGTGAGTTTGTAGCTAGCAATTATGCTAGCAATGCCGAAATGATGTCATTAATATTGGCCACGTTGAAAAGCTTACAGATGCCAGCTCAATTACATTGCGAATCGCCACCACCAATCGATTTCGGACATCATTTGTGACTCCGGGCGCTCTTATTTAGCCGACAGATTTGCTCCTGCTGACAAAGACGTTTCTTGACCGACTATCGTCTAGTATAAGCCACTTATTGTAAATCTGTTTGCGAATTCTGTAGCGATCGTATGTTGGGGCACGTATGTCGACCATTAGTAGGACCGTGGTGAATCTATTGATTAAGAAGCTCCCGTTACAGATAACACAAAAGTCCGTCAGCGGAGATATTAAGAGAAGCCGGCGAATTGTGGCGGCGGCCGATGCCAACACGAGACACAGACCGCGAGGTTGCTCGCCTCCATCCGCGAACTCTGCAACGTGTAAGGAATAAAGTATATATAGACTATAAATATATCCTAATCCGCAATTATGCTGTACATCTCTGCTCTATCTTTGATCATTATTTATAATGACGTGCTTTTTTTGTAGCAAGAGATAACATTACATAGCGATTTCTCGGCTATACCGCCAGCCTAAATCATCCAATTATTATTTACTTATCTATCAATTGATTGATTGATTGATTGATGTTCGTAATGTCACTCGCGGGACAGCGCCCTCCTGGCGTCGTCCTCATCCTCTTGCGGCGTTGCCTGTAGTTAGAAGCAATGCCCACCAAGATGGCATAGCCACGAACAGCGCTTACGGGTCAGATAAGTGATCCCGCGCCGGAGGCATCGCACGCCCTCCACTATTACAGTACACACCTAATTAAGATCATTACGTCTACGTGTAACGTACAGTAGTTGTTCTTGTTGTTGTTGATGTTGTTGTTTTATTGTCCCCAATTAGACAAAAAAAGAGCGATTGTCTTTTTTTTTTTCGCTAGTCTTCTTGCGGTGGCAACTATACAATATCGCGCTCGCTATCTATAACGCCGCGATGCTGTTAATTACAATGGTGTTAATTGCAATTTCCTCATGGGTAACTTTGGGCCCCCTCTGTGTACCCAACAGGTTCGTGCGCACACACCCCTCCTCTCTGCTGGTGGTGGTTGGGGGGATTGAAGCCACCACATGTGCCACTTTTTTTATCTCTCTTTCTCTAGGTCACTTCCCCCTCGTTCATGTTCCGGGCGCTGAAGTGTCTCCGCCCGCCGCCGACAGCGGGTGTTTAGCTCTTACTGCACTCCACCTCAGACAGGCACATGGCGGGAGATGCAAACGACACAGCCACCGAGAGCTGAGTAGAATTCGTTGGTTAGACAAAAACGAAAATACAAAGCGAATCCCCTACACATGGACCACATATCATATCAGCGTAGATGACTCCTGCTGTAGTGGCGATTTTGTTTCCTCTGGTGATCCGATCCTAAGGTGCCCTAAAAACCTAAATTGCTTCTCGATGATTCTACTTCTTCTTGTTGTTGTTGATGTTGTCGTGGTCGTCGTCGTCGTTTTGTTGTTATCGTTGTTGTTTTTGTCGTTGTTTTTGTCGTTGTTGTTGTAGTTGTTGTTGTCGTTGTGGTTGTTGTTGTTGTCGCGTTGAAGCGCACACTAAAAACCGTGAACTAAGAGGCGTGTCTGCCTGCTGGGGGTCGGGGGGGATCAGATTAAAATCGGGCAGCTTTTGTTCGCGCACCGATCGATGTTGATGGCAGGCAGTAACAGGTTAGGTTAGGTTGGGCAGCATGACGGGCTCGGGGAAAGTTCGCACTGGTTGGTGTGCGTGCGTGTGTGCGTGTGTTTGTTTGTTCGTTTGATCAACAGAGTGGATTACGCGTGTGCTGTAGCAATCACTCGAGTAGCGCAGTCAGTCGTCAGGCTTCCGTTGATTGGAAGTCCGCCAAGACGGCGACCAATTACTCAGGGTTCAACACACAATGTACTGCTGCTATACTATACGATACTGTCAAACAGAGCACGCGAACAGGTTGGTGCCCTCCACCGGTTTTATGTTCGCTTGTTGTACGCCCCCCAAACCTATAAACAGGACTCCCCAAAATGTCAGGGTGTTATCGCTCAACCAAACCGTATTCTCCCATAGATTCTGCCGGAGCGAGGCCTGAAATCGGAGCCCAGTAGCTGATATGAGCAAATCAAGACGTAACGAAGCCTCGTCCTTCGACGGGACAAAGAAACAACGATCGTCCGTTGAAAGCAACAGCGACCCGGAACGCCGGAAACTACAGTAACAGCGACAAGAAGGAACTTCGGCCGGCTCAGACGTCAGGATCTCGATATGCCTCTGTTTGCCAGCCTTATGTCTTTTTCTAGGTTCACGATTGCAAGTGCCCCTCTACCGCGAACGGTCACCACGTTGGCTGGATGGAAACCTTAGTCCACGTTAGCCTGGCGAGTGGAATCGAGATCGCTCAAATATGGTATCGAGTGTATATCCATAATGAAAAGTAGTAAGCCAAAGGGAGAATATGGAGGCTTGTTGCTTTGCCATCTGACGCGAAAAAGGGAGATTATATTCGACACACTACCATCCTGTTGAACATGATGCTGAATTCGGCTGAGACCAAGAACCCTTGCTTTGATTTTAGGAGAACAACCCTTGTCATGTGGAGGAGTTCAGACCGAAGACTCGGATCGCTCCGGATGACGGCGATAGTAGACACCGGCGATCTCGGCGCCAGACACCATACGTCAGCCAGCAGCCGCCTTTATCGCTTGTATCGGGGGGGGAGGGTATCCCATAGTCGTGACCCACAGTGACCCTGCGGCAGATGGAGAAGTCCCTGGTCTATCTTAATTCTCTGTTGCATAGGAGGGATTTTAAGAGGCTGCCGCAAATCGTCATCGAGCTCAATCAAACCTAACATTATTGCTTCTTCAGGTCGACACCCATCGGGCCGTCACCATCGGCAGGGTTTTCTAAGAGAAGCTACATTTGGATACAAGACGCGTCCGGCACCGTCGAATCTCGGGACGACGATGACCTCGAAATCGTGTTCTTGGAGAAATGTTTTCGCATGATTATTCCCTATTCAAAGCGAATCTTATCTTTGTTTGGCATCTACCTACTGTGTGAGAGCACCCTCCTCAGCATTGACTGACCCTTCGGCGAACTTTTGTTGTATTTGTAGAGTCGATTTGTGTGTCTGGTCAGCGATCGTTGCAGACCGACGGTTGTAGAACGGTTGTTGTTCCCAACGAACAATTGTAAGTTACCGACGTGTGCGAATTACAGATTTGACAAGTTTGAACGGGACGTGAATTGACCTTTCTCGACCTGGCACAGGAAGTAACTGTACTGATATTCTCACGGCATTTAGAATACCCACAGAATGTTGTCTCGATTCTATTCCGAGTCACTGGATATTCGTAGCGTGTTGTTTTTCGAGGGCACTTAGTTCTGTCTGCGTTTCACGCGTATACTAAAACACGAAAGAAATTGCAGGGCTTTGAACATCCCGGATCACGTATCTACATCCGGTAAAAGTACATGGCCAAACTCAATGACGGCCGGGATAACATTAATATTCAGCTAGTTTCGTTCAATGACACACAATACTGTCGCGTTTACTGTGTGTGGCGTTCTAGGTGGAGCTATGAATGGTTTGAACGTTGCTTCTCTAGCAAGTTCAGACATCGTGCGTGGTCTGCGTGCGGGCCTGTTTCATCTGGCCACCCCAAGACCCTAATGTGTGAGCAGGTGCCAAGGTCATTTTAGTCGAGTTACGTTCATCGTTCGCTTGATTTCTGCCAGGTTTATTCCGTCATAAATCCATTGTCAACCAGCTAATCGCTTCAGTCGCTCGGGACAAGTGTGCTGATGCATACTGTGGTACACTGGTGCATCGTCGTCCGCGTTTGTCACTTGTTTGATTGCGGAAGTAAAGCCGCCTCTAATTGACGACACTGATCAATCAACCTGCGCGCAGCCAATCGAAGGTTGGTCAACAGTTAATTCCTCTTTAACGAGCAATTAATATCAGAATCATGTTCACGTCACCTGACCTCTATATCCCTTCTGATTTTTGATAGGCCTGAGTTTGTTGGCGGATCGGGAGAAAGAGACAGACAGAGATGTAGAGCAGCTCTTCAAGTCACTCTTCGTCAGAGACGCTGCCGCCCAACGCCGCTTCGTGATTGGTTCAGTTGGTTCGTTGCGGTGGAGAAGATACAGCGGCCGCGTCCTCGGATAGTATAGGTTTTCATTAGCAGACATTTGCACACCCACACGTCCTCCGAAACAGCGATATACACAAATGCATCACTGGTGTCCAACACCGCGAGACCGACCGGTGACATCGTGGCTTTCAGGAGCTGGCAGCAAAATCTCACGATGGTGAAGACCAGTGACATCTGCCCGGCGCTGGGCGTGTCTTTGAGAGACAGAGAGAAACTCGAATGTGTGCGTCGAGCGTGTTTTCTCTCGGTGATACACTTCTCTTAGATTCACACGAGGGTATTAGTCCTTTTGCAGATAAGACTCCAGATGAGTGGTGGGGGGCGGGCACTGCTTTTCACGAATTCTGTTATAATTCTTCTCGTGCTTGAAAGCTCTTTCGGATGCAGCATCACCGTGGTAACACTAAAGGTAAGGAGGTTTGACTGCGCCGATCAGGCTGGCAGACCAATTTCAGTGCTGGTGTCGTTACTGGCTAATTTATAATGAGATCGTCAATAAACAGTGACTATGGCAAAAACGAGCTGTATCGGGTTCTTTTTCTTGGTCTTGGTTAGTTAGGGTGAAAATGAAAAACCAGCCTCTATCCGGGATTATCAATCACAGAGGCTTATGAATGCTGATTATAAATCAGACTTTTATATAAGTGTCTTGCAGAGTCCAGAATAGATTCGTGAAACATTGACACCGATGATATCACAGGGCACTTCAAGGGTACCCATCATCTGGTTTACACACATCAGATCATTACGGTGGTTTTGTTTAAGGTTTTTTTTTGTTTTAATTCACGCTCGGAATGCAAATTCTGATGTAGACGAATGACAAGCTGCTCATAGTGACTAGCAATGTGTTCGAGCAGAAATAATAACACAGCCATCGATAGCAATTAGATCTTTATTTTTCTGATACAGAAATATTGCACATGATACGCATCTTCAAGAGCACATTCGAGGCTGACTTGGAACGCGTCCATTTAGATTTTCAGCGAACAACGCTTTCGTTTTTCGGGTTGGTTTATGTTACGATTGTTTTTTCATTACTGTAGAGACACTGATGGCTATGCATAGTTTGTCTCTCGGAGATCGATTTGTTTGGAATTTTGAAAGGAATCCGTTCAACCATACAAAACAAATGCAGCCAATTGCGGTTCAGGTGTTTGCAGACTCGTCATACGCCTCAGCCGTGCCTGTCGTTAAAAATAAGGCATTTGTGCATTATACTAATTATCGCTGTTCATCCATCAGTCGTGATTTTATAAAATGCTATTTTCATTTAATTGGTGGTATCAAATATCGATCACCATTTGATACGGGCGACTTCTGAACTATATATATATATATATATATAGAGGAATAAACATCCTGCACGAAAAGGCAGGGAATTTCCCCAAGGATTATTATTAACTATCACCTGCTCTTCGTCCTTGTTCGTAAACGAACACAATATCTGCCGCAACTGATGAACTCTCGGCAACATCTTCATCAGGTGAAGCCAACCGTGACCCTCAGACGCGAACGCCAGATCACTTCTCCGAGTTCTTCGGTTCTCAGCAGTATTAAAAAGTTGACATTATCTCATAACAAAAGCATCACTTTCAGGACTCACCCTAATACTCTCACCACATCAAACCATGATATTGAATATGGGTTCCATTAATTAAACTCGATGCACACGATATCTGGTAGTGGTGGCGGTGGTGGAGGATATTTGTGTTAATATCAAAGATCCATTCATTCGCTCGTCGTTCGTTCGATCTGGCAATCGTAGATCTCACGAGATGACTCCATAGATGCTGTTGTTAATCGCTGTTAATTGCTCGTAATTGTCCCAGCTATACGTGCACTTCACGGCGGGCTGTTTCGTTGTTGAACAAATGGATTTTGCCGGTTTCGATCGAGGACGTGATTTAAATAGTTGCCGTCGCGCCACTCGTAGTTGAATGGCTTGTAGCCCATATACGGGGGACGCTTTGTCGTAAACCTCTGGAAGCCTGGATGACGATGTTGATCGGGACCGTACGCGTCGTCGTACGGTAGCGGATTGCGGTTCGGAGGATAATGAGTAGGTGGATACTTTGTGTGGCCATGGTCCGTTGGCGGATCGATATCGGCATAGTCGGGCAGGTGGGTCTGGACTTCGGGAATATAGCCTAGAAACGAGAGGGGAAGAGACCAAAATTTATTTGGTCTCTTTCGTATTTTTGTTATGATTATGACTATTATTATTGTTGTACAAGCAAGCCGTACTCAGGTACAGAATCCATGGCATGATCCGAGGCCGTCTTTGCAGAGATGCAGAAATCTAAACACTGAATCCATGAGGAAATCCTTCGATAGGCTGAAGCCGCTCTTTTCACTTGTGCTGTACGGCGAAGCTCTGAATTGATCGCGATTAACGGCCCGTTTAGATGACAAGAGGTAGACGATTACTACGAGAATTTAAGAGAATATCCATCGAATTTATCAATTATTGAAATTCATTTTGCGGGTCAGCCTTTTAGCCCTCCTGCCATCGGAGTGCACTCGTCGATACTAAAGTCCGTATAATGGCATCACAGAGAGGGAATGCCACAGCGCCATGAGGCTACGGCAAGATTTGAAACTGCTAATTCAACAATTCGATAGACGAGCTGTTTGTCGAGCGGACCCTCAGCTGTTCCCCATTCTGACAGGCCTCATCTCTTAACCTTTTAGGTATTACTATGAGGACCTGTAGGGGCCACCTTTGCTTATTCTCTTCCTTACTCGTACCTGGCAAGAATCTTCAGAAAAAGAAACATGATAAAGAACTCCAAAGATTCTCCAAAGCGTCTGACAGGATTTGACCCAACACACACGTCCCTCCGGTCTAGCAGTCCGAGACGCTCACCACTAGACCATCCAGGGGACCGATCGACAGAGATGAACTGACTTGGGTTCGCTTTAGTTACGTACCACCACCATATGGATACGATGTTGTGCCGGATGTTGTAGCATCCCCGCCAGTTGTGCAGCTACAAGTAGTTGTTGGACAGACGAGGACGGATGGTTTTTTGTGTCGGGGCCTAACAGTTGTACTTGACCAGCTGTCAGAAGGGGTGACAGCTGGTGGTATCGGTGGTCGTGGCCTGATACCGGGGGGTCTTAGGCCATAAAAGGGAGGACGAATGATTGTCATCCCAGAACTTGTTCCGGCGCCCAACGTTGTGTGTGCACCTGAGCCAGGGCGGAACGGGTTGAACGCGGTCCAGGGATATAGGGGCAAGCGTCGCCTGGCACCTGCAAGCGTAGATAGAAAAAAAATTTAGGATCAAGACACGTGTTAGAATATACAACGAGGGAGGAATTACAAGTAAGATTGGTGTTTATATATTAATAAGGTTTACGCCTACTATTCGCTACATAAGGATGATAGTTATCTGCTTTGGAAAAGCACTTGCGATTCTTCTGGCGTCTGACATTGGCATTTGGCGACTTGAGTGAAATATTCACATAATATTTCTTTCCAGTTACTGACCGTTGGAGCCTAATGTTGAATCTGACATTGAACTCGATGGAAGTTCTTTGAAGTTCCCAGCGATCTCCGAAGAATGATGATTCCATTGTGTCTTCAATGGGGGTTTTGGTAAAAAATTTCCCGAAGCAGGTAAGGTTGCTGTCGTCGAATGGCTTGAAACCGTTGTCATAAGCTGTTGATCCGGGGAGCCTCGCAGAGAACTTTCTACCTTGTCCGATTTCGATGGGGCCACAGGGATTGAATCTGTCAAAGCGACGTCGCCACCGAGGGATTCTGTTGATTTTCTTACTACTGATAGTTTCGATGATGCGACGCCTTTTACGAACAATGACTGCAAACCTGTACCTATATTATCAGTGGATAGATTTTGGTTGACATCAGTTCCGGTTGTTTTTCGAGCGGTGTGGTTTCCTTGAGGCGGCGAAGAGGCGGGACGTTCTATTTCCTTGTCAAGCGCCCCGTACAACCGGCGTTCGAGGCCCTAAAATTGCGCGACGAGATAGATAAGTTACTGACTTTGGCATGCCAAACTAACATTAACCCTTTCTGGTACACACATATATATATATACCTTGCTCTCAAACTGAATAAAAGTCTTCGTTCCGTACACGAAACTACTGATGCTAACTGTTTAATCCTGGGCCAAAAAGCAGAACGCAAATGTGCATTTCAAATGTGGATTTCAAATTTTATTAAGATTGGCCATAATAACTGAGAATCATGGATAAAGTCACCTTCATTAGAATCGTCAGTCAAGTGGCAGGACGACGACATCGCGAGCAATATATTCGAACATCGCTTATTTGTCGGGACCCTAATACATACCCGGCCATAGGCTAGTCACTTGCAACCCGTACAAACGTCACACATTTCGCATCCATCGTGGCTGGCGATGATCCTCTCCTGTAGACACTGCCGCTCGAGGAAATACGGATCTCGCATACAACAGAGAAATTGATTGCGGGCACGATTTACAGACGAACATAGAGACCGCAGAGCCTCCTTGTCGTCCAATGCCACGTTGCCGCGATCCTTGGTGTCAACAAGTAACATTGCATAGGCAAATAGATGAATTTTGCTTAATTAATTTATATCACTCAGAGGAAAATATCGAAATCTCACTCATCCTCGTACACGACTAGGCCTCAGTTCCTTCTCTAAAGGAGTAAATAATAATAACCGACTTGAATAGCAAGAGGTGATCTTGAAGGCGAGACATTGTCGTTGGTTGGCATAATATATACGCGCTATATATATATTTTGATAAGTCTTCATCTCCTAAACTTGAAACTGAATCACATGGTTGAGTCGTATTACGGAGGTGCATCCAAAATTGAGCAAAAACATTTCGTTTTATATATACACACACTCACTTGGTTCATGCTCTACAAGTGCAACATAACGGCGGTTAGGCTAGGCAGATTGTGCATCTTCGCGTTTTTTTACACCCTCTGTAGTTAGCGGACCTTGGTCTAACCGATTAGCACATTCTCCTTTACCTGGCAATCAATTTCCGAGGCATCAGCTTTGCCCACCGGAGATGACCTCAAAACATGGACGGACAACCTTTTTGCCACGAAACCAAACCAATTTTGGAAAGAACCGATGGGAGGTCGTGCACAATGATGGCGAATATATATATATATATATATATATATACGTATATATATAAAAGATACATCAATCGTCAAGAGTGGAAAGCTTGACCTTCTTGTGAAAACAAAAAGCGCCAAAGCTTATGCACCAACCTAATGCAATCGTCCATCTAATTTCCCCCCTAAATCCAACTTCGATTTTTCCTATAACTAAGCTGTTCAGTTGCTGTGCTCTATTACAAATGCGTTCTCGCCATAAACTCACCTGTCGGATGTCAGCTGACACAATATTCAGATAGTTTTGCGCAACGAAGAGGAGTCGCGTGTGGGCGTTAGAGATGTCCTTTGTGCCGTTGTCACGGGTGAGTAAGAGCCAGGAACGATCCGGTCGATAACGAAAGGACGCGTGCTCAAGCAGGTGATTAAGAAGCCTGTAATTGTACGAGAATCAGAGAAAATTACGGTGAAATAGCCCTCTTTTTTGTTTGTTTTGTTTTTGGCTATTTCTTCTTCGTTTCTTTATTTGTGTTTTTTTTCATTTTTGCTAAACCACGACGTCTCCCGACCTGTTTTTATCTCCCTCGTATTAGTTCCCTTATCGCATTCGTTCATATACCACCCGCCCCGGTAGAAATACCGACTCTCGAAATTCGTGTGCGGCATTTTCTGTCGGGTATTCCCGTTGGCGGGTCGCCTGGATGGAATCTGCTAGCGACGAGTGGAACTCGAATACGCAGCGCTGAAGTTCAGCTCGCCCCGGATCTGAAACGTATATCCGTGTAGCGTAGTTTATTATTATTTTATTACTGGGATACACATTCTTGCTTTAATTGTGCAAGCAGTCGGCGCCGTCTCTCAGAAACAAAGAGTAAGTCCATGGGTCAACATTGTTTATAGCAAAGGGTGCGCACGATTGACAAATCGCCGTGATCAATTCACGTTATTTTTAATGCTGTTCGATGTCTAAGTAACTCATGTGACTCGGCAGGTAGGTTATGCAAGGCTGGCAGTTTAGGCTGCCAGGTTAGGTTTAGCACAGGGCTTACAGTTTAGATTGGTAGGTTTAAGTCTGAGGACTGTGGTTCGAGCATTGTAATTGGGAGGGAGGTATTTTAGCCTAAATATTTCACCGAAAATAAAGAAATGCATAACCTATCTTAACACATTTTACAATACGAAGCTTTAGCTGATGAGTTCATATTGTCAGAAAAAAATCAGTGGAACTGATGTAGGTCGAACTAACCTCGATGGTATGGTGCATAGGGTGACTTGTTGAGGGCTTTTGTCGACGATTTCTGCTCCGGCACGGGAGTCGTGAGGTCGGTTTGATTTGCCGTCCCCTGAAGTGGCTCCTCGGTTGGTAGAACCGTCGAATTCGAGACGTGTGGGACGCGGTTGGAGGCTTTCGACACTGAAGGCTTCGGTGATGAAGAATCTACCACAATTAGCAGATCCCGGTAGATCGCCATTAGTAGAAGAATCATCGATGTATTCATCGTACAGGAATCTACGTACTCCCAAATCCGTTCGAATTAATGAAAGCAACAAGGATTGCTTGTTTAACGGTTGCACCTTCGCGGAGTTACCGTCACACCGGCGGAGTTTTCTGATTCACCAAGAGAAAGGGAGCACTCAAAAGGCAATCGGCAGATTGTTCTGACAAATTATAGAAAAAAATACTAGCATTAATCCAACGAAGGAAGACACCTTGAGTCACTGGAGCGATACAGAAATCCGATGCCTGTAACAACAGTTCAGCAAATATAAATGTTAAATCAATGCCTTGGCCTTTGCCGGAGTGTTCGTCAATAATCCGTTTGCGTAAGTGGCAAGTTTTGTGCCGATGTCGCCTCCCTTATATACTTGCGTCCTCGCGCGAATTCAGAAGAACCATTTGTTGTCCGGAGAAATTCGGCCAATGGGAGCAGCGGCAGATGTCTGCACGGCGATATATTCTATAACTCTTTCTAATATAGATCAAGAGAGCACCTCGGTCAAGCGGTCCAATTCCCACAAAATTCTCTGACTAAGCAAGGGACAATGCATGCAGTGTTACCATTATCATCGATGTCCAGAGAGACGATTGGCAAGCAACGGTCATAGTCGACGAAACGCCAGCATGGTTCTTTCGCGTGAGCCCTCAAGATCCTGGCAGTGATAAATACTGTTACATGCGCAGAGGTGATGTTCCCCACAAAAATTCTGAGGCACAGCCATCTTCGTATTCATATGCCATAACAATGTCCAAGAATTATTCCTATTGTTGTTTAGCTATCGCTCAATCTGCACAACTGGGTCGGACTTTTAATTAGAGAACACACACAGAGACACAAACACATTCATATATATCAACTAAGCAAATTTTCAGGGCTGACTACTCACAGCCAACATTGGACATCCGCGGAACTGCTCTCGGCATTGCTTCGTATTATAAGATGCACTCCTTAAATCCAGGGGACTTAGACATCCTGATCGAAGTCAACAGCACTTACAGCTTAGACTTTAGCACGTAGAAATTCTGGGAGTTGGGACAGACCGTCCTGTTTGGAAGAGCTTGAAATTATTTCTTAATTGAAGACATAGCAATTAAGCATAGGTGACACGTGATGGATATCGTCTTTTATCTTTTTTGAGAGGAGGAAATTTTCTTCAAACGCACGGACACCACCAGAGACATTCCAAGGATATGGTCTAGTCGCATCTTTATGGTACGGCGGCTACATCAAGACAGATAGAGGGTACACCCGTGAGATCCCTCCCGGACGAATCCTGTAGTACCGCCAAGTGGTTGAAGATCTGAGGGTGTCAGTCATACGATGGGAAGCCCTTGTTAAATCGAAGAGCGCGGAAGTCGACAAACGGTTCTTTTTAGCCCCAGTTATGGTTGATAGTAATTGGAAAGACTCTTATGGAGAGAACCGAAGAGTAACTACTAGATTTACGATACACGGTTTCCACCATAAAGTTTGTAAAACAGAAAGTTTCCATGAACCAGAGACCAATTGCGTATGTAAATTCTGTGATAAACAATGTCCCAAGTATCAAGCAGGAGAGTGTAGACAACCAGGATCAATTAGCCAGCTGGCATGACAGGTGACATAAGAAATATGTATATAATATATATATATAAATAAATATATATATATTTTTTTCGATTATAACCACGTTTTACAAAGGTCGTGCAATTTGTCTTGACCATCGGGACTCTTATGTGTTAAATGGACCGTTACACATTTTGGTGTGACTAAAACCGACATTATTATTAAATCGAAGGTACTTAATTACCGTGCGGAAGTTGAACCTGGTTAATACTTGAACATAGGATCCAGTCATCTGTCGAAAAAAACGCAATTACACCAAAGCAAGTGTAGTGAGTCACTTATTATCGCAATGGTTAACAAGAACGTCTTAGATAATATAAAATTAATTATGTCAAATAACCATAGCCATAAACGTCTAGCCTAATTGATTGCAGTTCGTTGAAGTCGTTTACAACACGTAAAATTATAGATCAAACGTTGAAAACCCTCCTTCTAGAAATGTTTGAATCACAATGGCAAAAAAACCAGTACTTTTAGCTCCAGCATCGCAATTATATTAATTATCTGCCTTTATCGTGTATTATTAGCATATTAATTTATGGCAAATCGGAAATGTCACAATCAGGATCAAGTCAATTAGCGTTTTTTCGGCTTACCGATAATCTCAAATATAGTGGTATGGACTAATTTACCTTAGGAGATTCGTTAATAAGCTTCTATTTTTAATTTAATGAAATAATAAGCTTCTATTTTTAATTTAATGAAATAATAAGCTTCTATTTTTAATTTAATGAAATAATAAGCTTCTATTTTTAATGAAATTGTTATGTTTTATTAAAATTTGTACGCAAGAATTGCACGAATGCGAATTTTTTTAAATTCAGCAACTGCTGCCCATAATGTTTTTTCATACCAATTGAAAAATTAGAATTCTTCGGGTGGGTGTACCCAAATCGTCGGGACCTATCTAGTTAAGATGCTTTCAGTGGTGTGCCACCGCTGGCAAATTTAAGCTATTTAAGTCATTTATCGTTGCTAAACATATTGCAATGAGTACATAATATCGGGTGCTTGAAGTGTGTGGTTGAAAGGTAGATCGTCAAGTTATGACAAGCTGAAATTTAGTATCCACTATCCATACGGGGTAATCGACATACATCGAACATATGGGAAATGAAAACGCCAGCCTAAGAGATCAAAATATTGTGCATCATTCTTGCTGTTCAAGATGCGAATATCTATTGTTATATATACATATATATTATATATCACTGACGTACCGGTGATGACGACCTGTCCTGCTTCAAGATTTCATCTTGCTATAACAATGCAAAGGCGCACCTATAGACAATATTGTCGCCGATAGCCGAATCAGTCCGTGTGTCCTTGATTGACTGATTGGGTCAGTTTTACTGACCAGTTCCGTTAGGGCTGATGAGCAGATCTCAGATCTGCCCCATTTAACCGAAGTATTAAGAGTGAGCTATTCAATTCAATTCATTCGTACAATGCTCGGACAATTCGTGGCTCAAGTTGAGCTGAGCTGCACCGCTCACCGTGGAAGCTTCGCCCTCACCGATATGTCAGCTTAATATGACAAATAATAGGAGCTTACAAATAATAATATGGCTATTTTTGCATCCTTGTGCTTAGTACATGTTCCGTTCGTATATATTGTTTGCACTTACCGCTAGATATTGTCTATGAACAAACATGATTATTTACTCGTGAAAAATAGTTATTCTCCTCTTATGAAAATAATAGAGTTTATATTATATTCTACCTAACTTTCAATGGCTATGGGAAGTCCTCGAGCGGTCCTTAAAAAGTCGCTAAACGTTCTGTCATGGGAACAATGCTCCTGCGGTATCTGACACTTTCCTCCGAAACTGCTCCCTGTGCAGTTCGACTCAATCCGGAGTCAATCTGCAACGGGTATATTGACCCCGGATGACCCCTGCCAACGAATGATTGTCACCAAACAATATGCCACCAAAAGTGAAGTGGTGAATATGGTACAAAAAGAAGAGAACTCTTGAGTATTATGGTTGGGGAAAATGGCTGACATTTCCCTGATATCATGTAAATCATGATAATTGTAATTGTTTAATTATGCTATTATATTAGTAATATTATTACATAGAAATAAAAATGTTACTTTTCAATTTGCTTTTACCTGTGAGCAAATCTCGGTGAAACGTTCTTGCCTGATTAATACATTTTTTAATACGAGAACTTAAGCGTTGTAATATTTCGCAGTTCCGTCAATAAAGAAATAATTGAATTGAATTGATTAATAGGCACGTAAGTACATGTATTTATTTGCGGCAGCGCTGGCGCCGTCAATCTGTATGCGCCACTTCGACTTCACATTGAGGTGCTCGCAATCCGTTAGAACTTCACCGAGAAGTCCTCACACCTCGAACGTCAACTCGGTCTGCGATCATTTTCTATGAGTGTTCCTCCGTTCTCGTCTTCACCTCCGAGACAAGGTCCTAAGACAACGGGGTCATCTTATTTGTGTCGTGCCATGTTTCTCTTGATTCTGGAGTAGTCTAGGAAATTCACCATCTCTCAGTTACATGCCGATGCAAGCCAATATATAGGCAACCGAGCAGTCTAGCCTTTACAGCTCGTGCTCGTTTGATTTGTGGGCGTCATTAAGTCGTCATAGACACTCCTACTGTTCGCCTATGCGGGTCTCGTTGTTCATGCTGCCCATTGTGAATTTGTTCGTGGCCAGCTTCGTCAACGACGCTTCATCTGTTTATTGAAGCCACTCTCTGTCTAATCACATCTGACATAGGGTTATCCTTCGCTTCTATCGCTGATCTATGCTAACCATTGCCAGACGCATGGATTGTGCCCTCGGGTTTCATACGTCACGTAGCTAGCCATTGAACGAGATGGTGGCTCAAGATGTCGCCGCGTAGCCGGCCAAACATCCGCGCAATAGCGGCCACTAAGAGAGAGATCTTCGGGAGTTCGAGTTCCTTCATCACTTACAATGTCTACTCGCTAGAGAGAGTCAATCGCGCACTCACGCGCGTCTAGCAAACGATGCGGCCACACTGCTTTGCTTGTCTGTCGGCGTGCTCGCTGCTGGCGCGGTCAGAAGACACCGATATAGATGAAACCACACAACCCCTATGAGTGTGTCCTGCACAAGTCTCACTGGTCGCTTATCTCGCCGAAAGAGTATAGTGACCACGGTGGATGAGTGGCCGAGTTGGCTGGGGAGATTTGCGCACCCGGGCAACTCTTGCCTCTCTCGCAGGTTTCCTGCTAGCGGACTTGCCATCGGGGCCTAGTTCCGGCAGGACCGAACGGCCACTCTGCTGGCCGTTGTTGCTTGGGCCTGTTTAGTAGCGGGACCGCCTTAAAGAAAGGAGAGACTACTGTCGTACGGCCATTTCGCCTCTTCTATTTGGTGTTGGTGCGATGCGTTTCCCTTCGAGCCGCTAAAGACACTTATTACTGTGTGTGCCTTGAGTATTGCACTCAACGCTGTAGCAGGGAGCGTGTGTTCTGGCCAGCGTATGCGTATGGATGTCGGATTAAAGAGTTACATTTCGTAAACGTGAATAGACAAAGGGATTTTCCCATCCCTAGGCTACTTTGCCGGGATATTTTGTGTACGTGAGTGTGTGCGTGTGCATCCTTTGTGAGGAATATGTTCGACCCAAACATGGATTCCCTCAGGGTTCTCCTTGTTTTGGGAGTGCTCGTTAGCGCGGCCACCGCTTACGGTAAGAGTGTGACAAGTCGGCAGAATAGTAGAAAAATAGAATCAATGATAAATACCATTACGTAAACATAATTTTCATCGCCGCCTGCACATTTCAGTCGTTGTGAGGCCTAGCAGATTCCGATACAGCGATCACAAATCGAGCGGAATTATGCGCGCACATACGTACAGCCGTTGTGTTTTCTTGTATGAAAAAAAACATATCATGATATTAAATTTCTGTCATCCTTAACCGTCGGCGTTTGAGAAGGTATGAAACGAATCCAATTATTTTGACTTAGGTAATATTATGCTTATATATATTTTACTTAGGTAATAGCACATTATATTTGAGATAGGCAGTCGTCGTCTGCTGCCACTTGTAGCATAATTAAGTTTAGGTTGAACGTATACGCATTACGCCTTTGGGAAATATGAACTTTTATAGCATCGTTATCATAGAAAACTGTCGCAAACGTTTCCCCTTTTGCATCTAAGAAAACGTTAGTTTTTGATCCCATGCGGAGTTATAAGGGTTATAAGAGGGTGTTGTGCTGGCGTTTACAAACGTTCTGACTAATTAGTGTCATACTACAAGAGAGCTGACCACAAGCCTTCAACAATAATGCATCAACATGTCACACTTCCAATAATAATTTCTCAGATTCATATAGCTTATCTGTGGTTACACAAGTCAGCGGGTTTCTTTGGCCGCAAGCGAAGGCTGGCCACCTTCGGGTTCCTTGCTGCCTTTCGATGTAACCCGTATATGAACACCGAAGCAGATCTATGACAAACATGAATCCAAACAATAAAGAGCACATCGTCGCCTCCCTCAACAAACAGCCTTGTTTCTATTATTGATATTTCTAGAAACGGACACGAGTATTGCATACGGCAACGCGGTTGCACCACCGCTGATTGTGTTACTAGGGAAAAATAAACGAACACTTGAACAAATTGCTAATAGCTTGCATAGGCCGTTTGCTGGAGTGGCCGTCGCATGTATCACCCTGATACCGCCGTCCCTGACAGCCAGCCAGTCTATGGGTGCCCAGTCCTAGGGGTCTTCAGCGATCGTTCTTCAATATGATTGCCAAATAAAAGCAGAAGAACACTGAACAAGCATCTGCTCGTAGCTTCTGTGGCGTCGTCCTTCGGACAATGGTCAATAATAAAAGTAATTCGAAAATCAAATCATTGGCCGGCACATTGGCCAAAAAGAGATGTTTACGTTTTACTTCATTGTTTGTTCCCTACTCGATCTCTGTTGACGGCACACTATTATCGAATCTGACGTTCCTTCGTTGTTCTGCGTTGCTTACCACTAACCAGCTATAGGGGGCTATACAGCTTACCAGGGTCCGGTGTACGTGCGTGCGGGGGAGGACTTCTCCATTACGTGCACAACCGATGCGTTTCGATTTCCCAAGTGGACCTTGAACGGACAGAGCATGGAGGGTGATTTTGCGTTACAGTTCATCAGACCGAAGGTGCGCCCAAAAGTAACTTCAGATTCAAATCGCTGCCATTTCATTGTTTGCCGTCGGAGGTCATTATCAGACGCCCCCGCGATGTGACACATGCCTACTGAATATGACTGATGAAATAGACAAGGTTTTTATCACAATTCGAATCGTCTCGGCAGAGTTAGGGTGAATGTATGCAGCTGTCACATCTGTTTACTCTTTTTCTGGGTAACTAGGGACAATCTTCTTTAGCAAATGTCTGTACCCTCATCTGAATCTCCAGTGAAGATCTGCTCAGCAGATCTTCTCTTTGCCCTCTCTCACTCTCTTCCTCTCTCTCTCTCTCGCTGGAAATTTCATACAATTTAGTTCTATATTCTCAAGCTATTCTAACGTATTTATAACCAATTTAGAAAAATATTGCCAAACAAGACCACTAAAGTCACGGGCATCTCCTCAAAAATATCTCAGCCCCATCCTGGCGTACGGCTCCAGTTGGGCATGTCTATGTATATATCACACTTATGAATGCAATCCGACGATTCGTTATTAAAGGAGCGTGGTCGCCAGGAGGCAGAACTAAGGGTCATGTCTGCGGGGCCGCAACACTCCGGCGCGTACCGCTGTGACCCCTTCGACGTGGACAGACATTATGTCTTTGTTGTTGACACAGGTACAGAATGCCACTCTGAGTTCATTATCTGAGTCAGATTTGTTTTGTTTTTTAAGAGGTTGAGGGATCAAAACTTCAAAAAGACACCGCATCTTAGGCACCTGACCCAAGTTATAGCTTCGAGGATTTTGAGCCGGTAAAAATCCGGCACTATCACAGCGAATCTGAGTCGGATTTGAGCGACGACGACAACTTGCAGCATCTCTCTGTGGCCGTCTTCCTTCAAAATTCGATTGTACTCTGCTGATGTATTCTATTATATATTATAATAGGTCATATTTCGAATGCCCTCGAATAGTCATTCATTCATTAACCATGTATATGTAAATGATTACACCATAAACTGTACAGTTTGTTGAACCACAGTGTTGCTGCTTCTACCACAATAGCACGTCACAAATGTATTATATATATATTATACTAATTAAGTTTGCAGTAATTACCATATTGGTTCAGCTCATAGCTGGTTTCACAGCTATCAGCAGACAACTCGATAAATTGATTGCGAGACTTCGCTCATGGTAGTGTCGACGGTCTCTGGGGCTGATCATCGCCCCTGGAAATCTTCGATCATGACTATCCAGAGCGCAGACGCTTAATTCTCTCACACGATATTTTGTTCCCATTTTTCGTATTTTGAGTTTATCCACAAGCGCAATTCTGGCGAGGATCAGCTGCCTAATCGCAGCAGCAACGGATCATGTCATAGAAAAGTTAACCGATACGTCTGAGAATCAGAGATTAATAAAAACAACCCAGTTACCCGCTTAGGTAGTCTTCAAAAGCGGTTGCACTAATAATAGTCACAAATTAATTAACATTTGATAAATTGTGTCCGGAATCTTCTTGGACTATTTATCCAACGAAGAACAGCATACAATAAAAGGCAAACGAGCTTGAGGAATTGACATCGCCGTTTGATACGGGCGACTTCTGAACTATATATATATATATAGCCTCATGCTTTGGATCAAGATCTTGGAACATGTGGACTCCATGAAGAAACTCCAAATTTAGTGTGTTACGATTCTGCTACGGAATATTTACGGAGTAGTCTTCATGAAGACCACCGATTGTGTCACTCGAGAAAGACGCTGTAAAATACTGGCCACATAGAGATACGAACTATTTTCCTGTAACACATATGAGGCATTCTAACGTTAATCCACAATACGGAATATTTACAATTAATTGTGCGCTTAAGTGCCGAAAATCATAACACGTCGACACAACACGGTGGTACCTAGAATGTCATCACTAAATAAGCCAAACACACTCAACTACATCGTTGACTTTAATGAGTGCATATCTCAGGTCTAAATCAAGACAGTATCTCGGTGATCGACGTGCTCTCCACAACATTTCCATATTGGAAGACGGTCCATCTGAACAAAGACCCCCCCGGTCCTAATTATTGTATGTTCGAATAAATGTTTTGAGTTATAAAAATATATGTTCATATGGTATAACCATATATGCTGAAGACCGTAGTGGATTATTCTGTCCAGTTGACGAACATATCGCGTTTATATGCACGAAGATCTCGCGAGAATAAGAAACCCCTTGAACGCCCCAGGGCAAACACCATGGCGAGGTATTTCCTCTCATAATGACCGATCTGCTAATTAGTTGCTCCTGTTTGACTACGGCAATGTAATACTCCCACAGTTCGCCGTGAGACGCAGGTTGCACCTTACACAGAAATCACAATTGTATCTGTATTTGTCCTATAACTATCATTGTGGTGTGTGTGTGTGTGGTCGCAATTTCAGAGCGGGTAAACGAAACGCAAAAGTGCTTCCTAATTGTACCGGGAAAATCTCTAGCACTCATCTGTGAGCCCGAGTCAAAAGCACCCTTTTTCTGGTAAGGACCCGGTATTCGTCTCGATATTGATAAATGATCACATTGTGCTCGCGTATAATCAGGCCATCATATGCCAGTTTGCATAATAATCATAATAATACTACTAATATATTTTTCACACGATTCACTTATACTGATTTATGTAAGTCATTTGCGCAGAATTTGTTGTGTTAAGAATTATTAATTTGTGTCAAGAGTTGGAATAGAACAAGGACTAGATGACGATGCGGCAAAATGTTTTTCTTAAGATATTTTGTTCTTGGCGCCGGAAAAAAGGAAGTTACAGCATTGGAGCCCGCTTCGAGAAGAGTTTGCGATCGTTCAGAGCTTTTTCTGTCGTGGAAAACCAGATTTGAGAAATCTGGTGAAAATTTAGAATTAAGCCACGGGGCCTGCCCCCTAGGACTGTACGGGAATGGTGTGCGAAATTTAAGGCAAGAGAGACAAATTGCCAAAAATGCAATTCGAAGTGATCGACACGATGCCCAACTACGACCACGAAGCAGTGGCCAAATCGTATTTCCCGTGTCCAGGACGGTGGTCCCCCTGCGCTCATTTGCAAGCCACACGGAACAGTCGTACACCATGGTTCAGGAAATCGTCAAAGATGATCCTTGCATGAGGAGGATTCTGGCGAAATGGGCGTCACGCGACCTGTCACAGGAACAGCGAGTTTTTGTTGTGAGCAGAACTTGAGCTATTATGCTAAAATGAGAGCGACCCAAAGACACACTCTCACGATTGATGAGACGTGAAGTCCAACGGGAGCCGGCGTCGCCAATATTTCTGCTCAGATGACAACAGCTGAACTGGAAGCGTGTGAACTGTCTCGCGGAGATTAAACTGTCGTCTGTCAGCTCTAACCACCGAGAACCTCTATCAACAGGGACGTGTATAACAACTATTTGGCAAAGAATCTGGATATTATGGAGTTTTTAGCCGAGAGGTGAATCAAGTGGGTAGTCAACCCTCACATTCGCCTGATATATAAGCCCTCTCTAAACTTCTGTTTTTTTGGACAATTGAAGAGAAGACTAAAGGCTACCAATTATCAAAGTTGGATCGAATTTGAACAACTGCTCAAAGAGATCGCATATAACTTCTCGCACACGAAGGGTGTTCAGGAGCAACCGATCACACTTGTAATAGACCAAAAAAATATATTAATATAAATTAATAAGTGGTTTATTTAAAAATCGTCCGGCGGCTTTGCTCGTATCAACATATATATGTATATAAACACAAATAAAATTTACCCCTTGTACTTGTATATATATATATATATATATATATATATGCTACGCAGGTACCCACCTCGTTTCGATTCGTCGAGACAATTTGTCATACATTTTTCTAAGATAACTGAACATTTGCAATCATGTCTCATTCAGGTTCTACGGCAAAGAGAATGCGCGGTACCTCCCGAAGGGTCACGTGGAGATGCGCAACTCCCAGTTGCTCTTCCATGGAGTGCAGCTATCGGATGCAGGGCGGTACACCTGCCGAAGTGTCCGGGATCCCTCGATTGAAATGATTTTCCATCTCGTTAGTGCGTATATCCATCGTCCATCTATCTCTAGTCATTGTTCATCCCTAGTCATCAGTCGCTGGTAGAGGAATATACGAGGGGAAGAGAAGCAACGATTCGAACAATCGTGTATGACAAAACCGCGAAGTTTTATTGAGTATAGATGGCAGTGGTGTATGCTGGAAGGACATGTCAGTATGAATGAACTCAATCGAAGATCTGGCCAAGCTCACAGGGGTATCCTGGCCACAAGAAGAGTGTTGTATGCAGAGCGGCTACGGGTGCGATCGTTCGTCGTCGTCTGATTAGCCTCCCCTCTCCCTAAAACACTCTGAGCAAAATGACGATCAGATCTTGACTTTCGCTTGTCGATGGTGAATGAAATGTGTTACAACTAATCGTGCGTTTCGTTATTTATTGATTCTGTTCCCGGTGGTTTGTGTAAGACAGCACCCATAACGTCGAAACAGCCGACGCAATGGAACAAGGTCGGCCGAATTGGCTCGTCAGTGCCTCTCGATTGCGATTTCACAGCAGATCCACAACCACACATCGAATGGTTTATCGGTGAGGTTTTATGAACGGTTCGTTGTTTTTAAGACATATTTCGCAAATATAGTCAAGCTTCGGCTGTGCACATGAAAGGTGTACCTCAATTTTGTGATAACCTTAGCCATTTAATGCGAGATACTTGGCTTTCATTAATTGTGCTACATTTATTATTATTATTATTAACATTTTTGTTGTTTGTTCGCTTACATCTGTCCACACGGTCCCATGGCGCTCAACGGGCGAAATTCAGGTTTCGATCATGCCGAGCTGAAGAAGCGAGCTCATCACCGCGTCCATATCTCAATGAACCCGAATACAGGCGTGGCAAATTCCCGACTTATCGTCCAAGTAAGACAGCAACAATATAACGTTGTCATCTGAATATAAATTAATATTACGGGTGGCGCCCGGGTAGTAGTGCTGCCGGGTCACGTCAAAAGTCGTTAGACGAGAGGGGAGTGTTGCTATACAATTACAACCGTATGAGATAAATACGCAGCGACTATCTGTCGTCACCTTGCTTGCGGCCGTATTGAACACTTCACCTCTTCACACTCATGTTGTCTCATAAATGACTACGACCTTTAATAAATACTATAGACATTGACCGGCTACCCAGTGAACGACACACATCAAAGGGGTTGCACCGCTTAGATTTCCGAATACTGCAACTCGAACGATGACAGGCTGCTGCCGAGTCGGTGGCTACGATTTTTTTTGGTACGATTGTTTAGATGGACTCTATACATGGGTGACCTGCGCGAATGGTGTTTACATCTGCTAGTGATGATGGCGAACACATCCGCTCTAAAGAATCGGGAAATATTTCACGTTCAAACAGCGTAAACCCAGTAACAAACAGCGGCCTATTCTCTTGCCCGCTGTTTGAAACATCCCCATGTGTGTCTGCGTATAATGTTGTGGTCCGATAAAATTGCCAATCGTTTGTATCTAGCGCTGCTCATTGTACTGTTGGCATACTGTGTTGGTTTACCCACGTATGTACCACCAACAACAAATAGTTAGATTTTCCGTACTGGCTGCTCACAGCCAACATTTCAACCTCCATGATCTGCTTTCGGCATTGCTTCGTAGGAAAGACCCTAACAACTATTACTAGCATCGACTGAATCGGCCCAGGCTGCATGAACCTATAAAGATTTGTGCTACCCGTAACAAGTTTCAACCTTTCAAAGAAAAGCTGTGATTAATGTCGCGATTATTTTGTTTTGCTAATTTCGATTTCCTTTTCCACACAGAACTTAGACCCCTCCGACACAAATAAGTACACCTGTCGCGGATCCCACTTGATGTGCGGTCTTCACACCGAGCAGATTATCTCGCTACGCGCTCAGAGTAAGTGTTTGAAAACTTGAGATTCTCCACAAACTCAAGGAAGAGCCAGACTCCCACGGAGCATGTGCCACTGAGTTGGGTCCCGCTGCAAAAGCGAACGTTCGAGCACTCGTTTGCGCTTGTGTTTTTAGGCGGCACTTTGGCGTTATCGTGACCTAAGAGATTCTCTTCTTATCCAGGTACTTACTGATCGTCCCTCACTAGCTTGTATAATCCATCGGGCGACAACATTCGACGGGACCCTCTTTAGAATAATGGACACGGACGAATGATTTTATCTGACAACAGTAGACTGTGCACAATAGTGGCAGTGATACACTAATGTCTAGAAGCGTGATTCAATTCTAACTGATTTCAGTGATTCCAACAACTCGAACAACTGTCCCTCAACAATTTCAGTCCCGTGCGCACGGTCCCGCACGAGAATGCGGGAAGGGAGTTGACTCCCCATTGTTAATGGTGAAACAATCATGATCATAGACATACTTTGCCAAGGGTTACCGAGGAAGCTGAGTCAAGCCTAAGCATTGAACAGTAGCTTGAAGTTAGACCACATAGGATTATCGATATTATAGGTATAGTATCGTCGTCAGCCAACAGCGATCTGGGTTTCACTGGTCTATCTCAAGGACCTTAGGTTTGTCCATTGAAAGGACCACCCCAGCAAAATGATGTTTCCACTCGGCAAAGTCATTATAGCAATTACGGTTTCGTTTATATATTTCGTGTCTTAAAGAGTTACCATTAGTTAAATGTACGAGCATTATGTTATAAGAATGATGCTCATACATTTCAATTAACGTCGAAACGCTATAAGCGACGAGAAGCCTAGTGCAAAAGGATGTCATCGTCAGTCAACGTAAGTGGTCTTGGGCCACAAACACCGCGTCGTCCGCCAGAGTGAACATATGTGAAGATTCATGGATCTACTCCGTTACCTGTTCTTCTCGTAACGGAATGAGCAGACTGGAAGACAGCGCAAGTGCGATTCAGATTGGCACACTGCATCAATCACAGTATCATCCAACTGCAAGTTCCTGACCCTGTGGTACGGCAACAGGGTATCATCATTTGATATCGGTAGACGACCATCATCTCGGCGTGATCCAGTAGCTTCTCGAGTACATCTCGGTATACGTGCACTTCGTATATTGCTTCAGCCAACATTTCGTCGAGCATCGAGTGTCGGCGTATCCGGTCGGGGCTGAGTTGCCACAGGGGACCATGTGCATGAACGTCGACCTCTTATTCACATTGGCAAACATGTGAAGCACCCAGACGCGAGTTCAGCCGAACGCCCATAGCCAACTCCCATATTGGACTAGTAAGGTGTAATTCTCTCTGAGAAATGTCATAAAGGTGGATCCAATCACATGTACAGGTGTTGACGCGCTTGTTTTAAAAACCTGCAGGGGAACGAGACCTCTTTGAGCCACTTTTAGCAGTAATAATTCAGAGTAATTCAGCTAACTAATTGAGCTAAGGGTTTTAATATTTCAGGACACAATCGTATCGCTGACGAAGATACATTTACTATGCTTCTGCTCCCTATTGGCCGTGGCGTGCTAAGCATACATGTGGATATATTTCGGATAAAAATGTATTTACCTTTGATATACAATATCTGACATTGTATATGAAAGCAAGGGATATGCTGTCATGGGCCTCACGCCAATGGGTTTTGATATCGGAGTGGCTGGTTAGCATTGTAGTTAGCGATACTATGCTTCGCAGATAGGAGACGTGGTCGAGCCCAATGACGTCGTGCAACAGTGGCACACATAGGTTATATGCTATATACAATAATAATAGTAATTTTCGTACACATCTAACAACACCCTTATTATCATTATTATTGCCATTATAACGTTGTCTACTCCATCGTTACTCTTCGAAAATGTTCTCTTTCTCTGTCTCTCTCTCTCCTAAGCACGTTCTGATTTCAAGCGTTTCACTCGCCTTAAAGCTCTAATCCCATTCGCCCTTAGCCTTACCAGCTATTGCTTCCTCCCTCCGGTCCTCAGCTCAAACTGACGCAAACAAACGCGCACCGTATCTGTCCCCTGCGGTTGGCTTTGCGTCCTCTCTATCTCTCCCGGTTCCCCTCGGCCACTCTCGCTTGTTCCTGCAGTGGTCCGCCAGCGGGCCCAGCATCAGCGGTCGCAGCAGCCGCAGCAGCCCCAGCAGAAGCTGAGCGTTCTGCGCACGTGTGTTAACCACAAGCCATACCGCCCCTTGGAGGGCCCTTCGGCTGCTAGAGACACTGTTAACCGTGCGCCTAGCGCTGAACCGGGTCGGCTCCGCTCTCTGCGAAAGTAGACACTGCCTTGTTGTGTATCGCTGTGTATAGGTGTACCTGCGTGTGTGACACTCGAACAAGAGCTGTATTCTGCTGTGACTGCCGAGAACAGCCAACTAGTTTTGCCTTCTGGAGGTTACGCCGCCGCAAGAACGTGCGGGCGGTGCACCGGCAGCGGCCGCTGCCTCAGCGAGACCTGGTTGAGCTCTGCTGCTGCTAGTTCAGCAGCGGCGAGGGCCCTCCATTGCTCAGATGCTGTGGTCGCCACCGCCGCCGCCGCCACTACTGCCGCTGCTGCTGCCGTAGCTGCTAGGGCTCCGCTGTCCGTGACTGTGTTTGACTGGCCATGCTGCTAATGCAGGAGAATATCGTTATTCATCCGCTGGAGACAGCAGCGCCACCCGTGCACAATCTTTCGCTGACTCGGTTTGGCGGCGGCGGCGAGATCTGCGAGTGCTGCTACTGCTGCTCCTGCTGCTGCCAGTAGTTGTGATGGCCGTTCGGTAGACGATCGCCATCGTCCGCTGCCGTAAGCAATACACTCCCTGGTGTTCGGAGTGTGTCCCATTTCGCTGACGGCTGTGCACTAAGCAGTAGCAGCGGCAGTAGTGACGTCTCGTGTTCGTTCGCAGCTGTCCAAGGGCCAGGCTCCGCTTGGCGGTTCGTACAGCAGTGTGTGCTCGCGGCCACAGTGGGTCGTCTTATCATAGTGCGGGTACAGCGCGGGGCGGTGAAGTCCGCGCTGGTGAGAGATCAGTAAGGGAGCAAGCATTGGTCCAATCCATTGGTCCACCAGTTCCAGCCGTTCAACAGTGAGAGTGGTGTGAACCCAGTTGTTGGGTAGCGTTGGGTGGAAGTGAGTTTGTGTGGAAAAAAGTCTTCGGTGACGTGCGCTGGGCGTTGTTTGGCGTTCTACTCGCGCCCTCTCACTCTCCCTCTACCCTGAGGTGCTCCGTGTTGAGGAGTGCGCGTTACGAGCCCGGGGGGGGCCGTCTTCATCATCGTGTTCCCAGTTCCGAGGAGATCGATCAGCACAGGAAACGTGATCGGACGGAATAGACAAACGTCTCCTTCGATTTTCTTCTGGCGAAAAGTGAAATCGTCGCACCTGATCGCGATGCGTTATCCGGCGTCACTCGGCATTATCCTTCTTGGTGAGTACATGTATAGGCTTATATTGTCCGTGCGCCGCGTGCATGACACCCTATCTCTCATGTAAAAAAAAAAAAAAAAAAACTCTGACATGTACAATACAACGAGGTTGAACAATACAGCGATCGGTAAACCTCAGCCGCAGGTCGTACTGGAATCGATTGACCGCTGCAGAGAATAGTGCAATATCACACTTTTGTATTCGACAGCACAATGGGCTCCTGAGAACTCGAGGTCCTTGCAGATGCCTTCGAAACACACAATTGTAATAATAGTGGTTAGCTGTATGAGTCGCGCTGTTCAGTTTGTCTAACATTCGATTCTAGATTCCGCATATAATCATTACTAGTGCGTGTTCGTGCGCCATTCTATAAATGTCATCATATAGAAATATCGTGGATTAGCCGAACGGTAGAGCCCGGTGGCGTAAAACCGGAGGAGAGATACGGAGATGCGCCCACATGGATTTGACCCCTACCGTCGCAGATTTGCATTTTCGACTTCATCTTACGAGGCGATGCAAAAAGCAATTCCGTGGACGTTAAACGTTTAAGGCACAGAGTCAATGTCACATACACAAATATATATATATATATATACATAAATCTAGTGCACGGTTAGTGTCACCGCGTCATGCTTGCTACTTTGCATTGCTATATTCAAACGTCATCGAGAGGACGAATGTAATCGGATGGCGATTTCAAAAAATATTCGGTCTGCAAGTTCGGCTCTGATCTTGAGCGAGGCGCGCGGGTCTCGTACCCGCTGAGGCTGGGACTTCTCCATGTTGTGCTCCATATTTGTGCTATTCATAGGCACGACACGAGCCCACAATTACAATGTGATAAATTGGCCTAAGCGTAGTATCATGACCAAAATATACAATTCACTGTGTTGATTTCAATGTGCATTTTACACATTTGCATATTAGACATCATTTATTCGAACGACGACAACGACAACTACAACAGCAGGAACAAAAGATGTGTTTTTCTCCTCTCGAATATGGACACCTTACCGTTATTGTACATATATCGAAGGTGCGGGCTGGACGACGAACGTCATCGTTCAGCAGTTGTAAAATCGGCCCTGCTCGACCTGTGTCCACATTATCAAACAACCTATAGAATGCTTTACAACACACCTGCGTAAGATACTAAACTGCCTATGGCCTGTATACTCTAGCTGGCCTTTGCCTCCCTTCGGCGAAGAGACGACCAAAACAAAGAAGAGCCAACGGCCAATGGCGCGATGGCCAATGGTGGTCGGCCATACTCGCGCTGTCGCGAATTGTCTCAACATTTACTACTATAGCGCGACTTATACTACTGGTCATGGTGACGGTGAGGTTTTTGCCGCATGCTGCTGAAGCTGCCGAGTGCATATACAACAGCTAAGGCTGGCCCTGTCTAGTGTCGTCTGTCGAAAGCTGAACACGGTACCACATTGCCCATTGGTGTTATGCCCCCTGCCGTTGAATAAATATACGGGGAATAGGTTAGGTCGCGTACACGATCGCGATCGCGCTCGGCGTATACTCGATATATTGAAAGGTGTATGAAGACTTTGTAAGAGAGAGAGAGAGAGCCTTGGTTGGCCTTGTATCGAAATTCGGGACGGGCAATTTGGTTACGATTGATAGATGATATCTAAATTCGCCAAAGGTTGATTCACAGCTCAGAGTGATCGGGAGTTCTTATCAAACTCTGTCGCCGGGATGCGGCTATGTGTATTCACCGATGTGGACGAGTACAATCGACGCTGCGTTTGAACGATATCTCTCTAATTACAGCTGCACTCTGCCATGTGCATTCATGTTGCACTGCTTGTTCGTGTTCACTTTTGCTGAATAATGAGACTCTCCGGGGAAAATAGCAAAAATAGTAGTAGTAGTAGTACATGGATGCATACAAGCATACATACATGGTGGCGCCTTGTAAAATGAAATAATATACGATATAAGAGGATAGCATGATATGCGAGCATAGATATAGCTCATTACTGTTCATTCCACGATGCGTCGGTCTGACCGTCATTCTACTATTAGTCATACCTCGCCATATATATATATATATATGTATATGCATGAATGCATACCCTGGTCGTTCAATTTGATTCTGCACTTGCCGTGTGGTGACCGACTGCGATCGAGATTTGAGCTTTTGTCTCGTACGAAGAGTGGAATCGCGTGCAGGCAAATGTCAGCGAAGGCCGTTATTATCGCTTGAAAAAACGTGTCTGAAACAAGAAAAAAAAATAGGTTGAAATCAACCACGGGTATTAATAGTATTTCGTGTGTGTTGGCGAACTTTCGATTCGCCACGCGTGTAAAACACTATCACTTCAATGTTTGTCACAATCATTGACAAACATCACTTCATTTGGTCAATCATTCTAATTGTTTCTTCCCGTTCGAAAAACAGATGACTCGAACAAAAATCGTTCTCTGCTAGAAGAGTTGTTATGGCACGTTCGGTTCGCTACGGATGATCCACGAATTAATTATAACTGAAATCCATTCTCTCACGATGTGCAAGCCCTATCAACATATGCATATATTAATATTTGTACGATTTCTGGCCTCCCAGAGACAATCTCAGTGTATACCTTAGACATGTATTCGAATTTTTTGTTTTGCGATTGTCAAACAAAGTATTCTTATATGATACGTCTATGGCAGCTCCATACTCCAATTAAGCCGAAACCTACGGGATACTATGGTCATAATAATAATAATAATAATAGTAGTAGTAATTATTATAGTGTCGTAAAGTGAGCGCATAACCAACAGATCTATCCACAGTTCGTAGTCAGTTCGCTAAGATATTCATACATAGACACTAATAATAATAATAATATTGTTTTTTTCCATCATTTATGCTGCGAATCGCCTCCAACCACTCTTTCAACCCTTCAAAGTAACAGCAGCTGAATCCGAATCGCTGAGGGCATCCTCTTGTCACCCAAAATGACGGAACGGATTCAATCGCAACCGCTATGATGAATTTCCCCGTCTGTTATTGTTGGTGCTGTTGCTGCTGCTGCTGTTGTTATTGTTGTTAACTTTCCCGGTGCAGCAGCAGTACAACAAACGCGACCTTAGCCGTGATTATGAGTTGTGCATTTCAATAGACATCAGCGAAAACGCTGCAGCTTTTGTTCCTCGTTGCAGAACACCTAACCCACACATGAGCGGACTATTTGTGACCACCTCTCTCTCTTTCTCTCTCTCTCTTTCTGTCAATATCCAACTCTAGCTACGACAACTACCTACGAATTTATTCTCCCCGAAAAAAAGTCACGAATCAGTGACGTTACCACGCCGATAGCATGTATCATCAAATGTGGGTGAATTATTCGCGTTAAAGCAAACCCGCTACAAAGCAGCCGACTCTGACAGAGACAGACATCATTCTCCCTGGATATATTTACATGTATTACCTGCAACACATCGGCACCAATATCGCAGCCGCCTGCTACCGTCACCACCAACGAATGAACGACTATAATATGTCGCCGAGTCGCACCTCTGACGACGATGACAACAGTCGCAACTTGGGAGTTGTCGAACAAACCACAGACAGATCTCCGTGACAGGAAATCGCTGTACGCGGTCGCGCATGTCGCAAACGCACGAGCCGAGTCGAGCCGATCTGTTGAGCTGACGAACAACGGAACGACAGACGTAACGTGGTAACTTATTAATGCTCATATATATATATATATATATATGTAAGAAGGAAGTATATCGCGGCGCAATGGATGGGTGCATTCTGTGGAAGAGTGCTCGCCTCTTGGCGCTCGATTATACATAACTCTGATCGTGACAGACTGACCCGTTGCAACTAGCAATAGGAACGACCAACCCAAACCTGGCATACTGTCATATTAGATGTATCTGTATAGATATGAGCGGAAACGCGGAAATACCTGCGGCTCAACACGTCTCTCAGCGATGCCGACTACCGAGTCAGAGACCAGCTGCGCTCGGACTAGTAACAAAACACAGAGCCCTCGTTCCGATGTGTTGCTGCAAAATGGACAATCATCGTCCCATAGGGTTCGCGAGGCGAATTTTATCCTGTGTAATTAAATTTGAATTTTTTGAACTACGCTTTCGTCTGCTTCAGTTTTTGAGTGGATAGATCTCATTGCTCGTCCCTCGCTCTCGATCCGGTAGCGTTTTCGGCGCTTCCAACGATTTCCGACGGTACGAAGATCTTGTGTGAATCGTATACTCGACCTTGGTTTGGCTATTGTCAACATCGCGCGGGATTTCTGGAATATCGAGGCGGGCTGCATAACAAATGTGTCCATATATTGTCTACTTGACATAGACTACTAGCATAACTCGATGATTACTATAATCAATAACAGTAGCAGAAGGATCGCCGACGATCGGTTAGTCGCCATGTGATGCCGATATGTTGCCGGCCAGTTGAGTTGCTGGCATCCAGCTGCCAATTCATTTTGGTTCCGACCAAAGTAATTTAGCGAACAGCCCGCCTTAGCCCATCTTGTCTAATAGAGCGCATCTTTTCGCCGTAGAACTGACTGGCATAATGGTAAGAGAGGATCGCAAGGTCAAGATGAACTCAGATGGTGACTGCCGGCCATTTCACTGGCCTAGCCAAGGCGAAACACATTGATTGATATACATCTACTGTTGATGCCTGATGAGCTGTTGTACGGCCGGTTGAATCTTGCCGAACGAGCTACTCCGGTCGACGTCCACGGAAATATAAACATAAGCAAGATAATGGATAATATCAAGAATTTTATATATATATATCTAGAGTTCAGGTTCAGATTATATATTCATTCATTCATACATTGGTTTATTGATGAAAGTGCAATTGATTCCAATGTTTAGGTTCTCATATGAATAGAACTAAGTAGAAGATCATCTAAGGAGCTGGAGAAAATATTGTTGTGCAATATATATATATATATAATCTGAACTGGCGTACTTTAATTTTCTTAAAAAATCAAAGTGGATTGACAGTTGAACATCTAGTTACACTTTTAAAGATCTGGTGGTCGTCACTGGTCCAATTTTCCAATACCACCCCTTTTTGGTTAATAAAGGTGTATTTGTATTGTATATTGTATTGTAATTTCATAAAAGAAACTCAGTCTATCAATCAATCAATCAAAGCGTTTATTAAAACACTTCTATGATGTGGCTGCCAGCCGTATATTACACAAACAACTAACAAGCCTATCAAAATATATTGGCTTGCATTGTACAAACAAATATCCCACATCTATACGCAGCCAAGCAGTGATTCGTGTATGGCCAAGGACACATGTTTGCCATATAGATCATTTAGCTATAAGTGTGTGTGTGTGTGTGTTAGTTTGTAGATCTGAAAGTAAATATTGGATTGTTGCCTTGCCGGATGATGCAACACCATATTCGAGACGTAGAGGAACACTATGAAAATGTTCGTGAAGCCCCAAAAAAAGGCAAGCGGGTGTCTAATCGATTATGTCATTTCTTCTCTGTTTGCAGGGCTGGCTGTCGGCATCTCGGGTGAGCATTCTCAACGTCCGCATAACGGCGGTTTCGTAGTGAGACACCGTGACACGAGAGGTCACAAGCGTCGGGTTCATGAGCAAAATGTTTCCTCTTCTACCAGTTCGCATGGTCATACCATGGAACGTAGTGACCGGGGGCATGCCCTGATCGAGGGCAATCTCCGTCATACGGATTCAGCAACGGCGGCGGAGGAACTTCAGAGTGGCCCATCAGAGGCCCGTCAGAGCCGGAGGGCCGCTGCGGTTCGAGAGCAGGATCGGGACAACATCTTCGTAGACCGAACCAAGCCGACGGTGGTTGCGGCTCCCGGGGAGAACGTAACAATCAAGTGCGTCACTCCCTGGATCGATATGGTTAACGCCTGGAAAAAGAATGATGTCGTCCTTGAGTCGGGCCAGCCTGGCGTCGAAATGACGAGCGTCCGACTTCCGAGCGATCAACTTAAAGGGTTCATTGATAAGATGGTAGGCATGGAGGCCGAGGAGGAAAAACTACTGGCTAGGAAGGCGGAATTGGCAGAGTCGGCACGTGTAAACAAGGCATCATTAGGGGATGGTATCTCGGGGGTGGGCGAAGGAGCCGGATCAAGAACGCGTCCTGCCAACCGAGGAAAAACTGGAGGGGACGATCCGAAACAAGCAGGCAAGATCGGTGAAGACAGTGGTGAAGATGTCGAAAGTAAGTCGATCGAGTCCGATGATCAGGAAGCAGCGGACGCCGATGAAGACGAGCCTGAGCAGAACAACAAGGACGTGGAGAGGGGCGTTGTTGATCAGTCAGGAGTCGCTCATCGGCATCGGCAAGGAAGAACGCATCGATCTGCTACGCGAAGCAAACAGCAAACTCCGAAGGGTCCATCGGATCGCCTGAAGGCTATGTTCAGCCAAGGTCAGAAGCTTGAACTGTGGACCCTGCGTTTGCATAATGTTTCAACGTCGGATGAGGGCAACTATACGTGCGGAGGTGAGGCTGTCACCTATTTCCATCTTCGTGTCGAGGAGCCCGAAGAGGAATTCCCTACCACAAGCGAGTCCACCGAACCAGCAGGCAAGGCTCAAGCATGATGATCGACTTACTTCTGTGGGTCACACAGTCAAAGAAACCTGAGAGCGGGGCCAAGGGGACCCAGCCTGAAGGGAAAGGAAAAGGCATGCATTTGAACAGGCCCAACGAAGCCCCACGCGGGGCCCCCGTTGGATGCACTCGCTGCGACGGACGCTGCATCTTGAAATACACACCCTCATCAGTCCATAAGTCGTCCGCGTTAAGCACTCGGCGAACCTCTTGATCAGCCGCCGCCGCCGCATCCCCGCGGGCGCGCGTCTGAGCGGAGCCTCTGCGCGCCGCATAGATCGTCATCGCTAGAAGCATCTGCCGCCAGCCTGCCTTTATCGTCCTTTTGTCATTCTCTCTCGTACTGCCCGCAATGTGCCGCTGAAGACGCTAGAATCTGCTAGAAGCTCGTGCTTATTCCATACCTATATATATATATGTCTATACAAACGTATCCGTTCGTGTTGTCTCGTAGTTGCGCTGCGTTAGCTGTCGAACGAATTTGCCATTGGTCGATTCGTTCGAGCGACGAGCAAGCCACGGGAGGCGCCGCCAAAAGTGTCACCCCTGTGCTATGCTACTGTCCATCATCATCTGTTCGCTGGTTTATTATATGATACATTTACGTTTTATTGTCGTCGTCGTCGCTGCTCGCGCGGACTCCGTTTCATCCTCCATTTTTGATTAGTTCGATGTGCGACGATCTCTCGCCGCTTCTTGGTGGCTTTTTGGCGTTCAGTTTCAATGGTTACTCGCCCTGTGATTGACGCCAATCGTCTTCGATACTGCGATACAAATGTGACTTAGGTTGCCGCCGAAAAATCAATGCGTGTTCGACGCCATCAACGATGAGCGCCGTTTGGTTGGACGTGAATACATGAATGCATACATTCGACGACCATATTTGTGTTCGCGTGGCTTACACACGTACGAAAGTTCGGACGACACAAGGCTGGTGTCGCATGTTTGCGTATATATATATATATTTATATATATATACGCATGATATTGTATCATACGGCCGCGGTTTGCTAGTCAATAAAGATTCTCCCGCGGAACTTCGTGAGAGAATCTTTATCGTAGACATTGTTTTTCAGCCTTCGCCAAGTTACTTATCATTAGCTCAATCGAGTTGTTTATGTGGTGTTTTATAAAAACATACCGGCACTCACATTGGTACGTTCATGATGATTCTAGTATGATTATGTTATCAACTATAAAACCAACGATGGTGTTCAAAGAGTCGACACAGCCCCACCATATATGAAAATAAGCAGCATTTAGTATATGCTCGAAAATAACTTAGTGTTAGAGTTCATTTCTGAGAGAGAGAGAGTGTTCTGAACGCAATTTCTATTTTTTTTCATAAAGTTTTGCTCAGTAGTGTATTTTAAAAGTAGGAAATCGTAGTGGGCAACTTACTTCTCGTAACGAAAAAGTTATATAGGTGTTAATCCTGTAGACATGGTGGCACTTTAACAACATTTTTCCCTTGTCTAAAGTGACTTTTATAGATTATTCATTTTTGCTTTATTAAAAAATTAAAAAAAAAATATATATATATATATCAACCGGATATAGGTATTTAGTAAATGATAAAATAGATAAAATGATAAAATAGAAATTTAAAAAAACGATTAGCGTTTACTTTCGATAGAGCTGTGTGACTTTTTGAGCACCATGTCAAATTTGTCGCTGATCAATTAACTACACTAACTAACCGTTTTCTGACGAATGACTAATAATGACTAATGATTATTATTCACTGATTATCATTGTTCGCTGTTCAATTTGTCCCATTTTTCCGGTTCATATACGTGTATCGGCAGCGTTCAGTGAACGATCAATGTCAAGAGACTACGATTCGTTTCACGTGAGATCGTTTCTATTACTGATCGTTCGATGATATCGACGAGAGGGACATTGAACACTGCACGTCTATCATCATCTATGTAACAGTCGATCGCCTCTATGGCGATCTCTGTGGGAGCGCATGAAACACGCGTTGAATTAGCTGTTCTCTGAAATAATAGTCTATCCACGTAAAAGCGTTCGGGTCCGGCAAGAGTCGAATCCCGGCCCATAGGATGTCGTGAATGGCTGCCTCACGGCTGTGCCCTGGCCATGCGTTGAAAAGGGAAAATCGTTGGGGTAAATGTGAATGAATTTGTTCACGCGAGACCCTTATAATGTCATTTATGGGGGAACGGGCCGGACTCGACAAAAAGAACGATAATAGCAATTTAACTGTTTGTGATTCTTATACTCTGAGATGTGTTTTCATATTTTAAAAAAACATGCTTGTTCTGTATAGAAAAGTAAGCAAGGTGCGCGTGTTATTACGTTACTGATCTCAATCAAATTTGTTGAACTATGATGTACTGGGGCGCATCGGCAATATTTGAAGGGAGCCTTGCCTCCAGGTTTATATTTCTACACCCTCGATGTGTTGTTACTTGTTGGGCCATAGCGCGAATTAGTTCAAATGATATGTGCCCTGCGGGATTCGAACCGGAGACCCTAGGGTTGCAACCCCTCGGCACTCTCCCCACGCAATCCCGCTTGACTCGTTCTTCCTGTTGCGAGGGCTGCAACCTTCGCGTCACCCCCGAGATCGGCTGATTGTGGTGTGCACCAACTTCGTACCCACACGATAGCTGTCGTGCAGAGATTATTGTTATGATTATTTTCGATACGCGAGTGCCGTCTCGATTCGACTCTCGGATCTCCCAACAAAAGCGCACATAGAGCGTGCCGAAGGAGAATCCCTCTCGGTTGGCCGGTCCGATTCGTTCAGTCGCGGCGGCCTTCAATATGTAGGCGAACACAATCTATCTCAATTCAACACACACACTCACCATCAAGCACGTTAACACAGATGGATATATCCTCCAACAGAAAATCACCCTGCTGAGCAAAGTCACGAGACAGCTCTCGCTATATCCACTCAAGATTACAGCAGGGAAAAAAAAACGACCACCATTTATCGTCACAGTGCCTACTCGTTGATGACCGACCATTCATCTCAGTCGAATCGCGGTGTATTGCTGTCCATTGCTGTTACCGCTTCTGTCAATGTCACCCTCGCGTCGACGAGTTGGGAGTCGAAATCACTTGAGAACGTCGCACGCTTGACATTGAACGCTCTCGTTCAAGCAGAACGCTCGAGCAGTGTGACGACATGAACTGTGCAATCATATATATATATATATATATATATATATATAAACTCTTATAGGTAAAATAAGATTCGTTATAATTTACTGGAGGCACCTGCTAAAGTGATCAGCAGTAAGAAGTAATGCCACAGACGATGCAGTAATGAGCTTTTGACGTCGCGTCCTCATAGGCCGCCAAGAGCGTTGCACATGTTATTTGCCGCGTTATCATGCGGCAATGGTGACAGCCAAAAGGCAAAAAGCAACACCACGAATAACATCATACAAAGTATATGAGTGTCTTGTCAACTTGAATGTCCACCTACGTGAGCACTATGTGAAAATCCAGCGGATGGAAATTGATTATCAACGCTATTTTGAACCTATTGTCCTGGGAACGTTTTTCGCCTTTGGTCACGGCGTGTCGCAAGCGTCGAACGTGAATATATATATATATATATAATACTAAGAGATAATAATATATATATAATATACGCACAAATATCAGCACCTCATTTTCTCAAGTTACATTCAACAGCGCGTATACGGCGCCGTCATGCAAACCATTAAATGTTGGCTGAGATGAAAATTACCCCTGAAAATTTGCGCCTCAAAGGGCTAAACGAGACTATATATTCTTAGTACGAATGGCAATCTCCAGCCAGCTCATCGAGACCTTCACATTTCGATGAAGTCACGAGGATATCGATCTCACGTACCTCGGCCACAGCGCACTACGGTGCAAAACGTTGACAACTCGAACAATTCCGCAACGAATTCTAGATTTCCCAAGAATAGGCATTATTATTATTAGTGTTGGATTTATACGCAGGACTTATGGTGTTATCTTTCATCTGACCGACTCACGATGTCTTCAGATAATTTAAATGCGCCAGGATGCCACTAAGTGATCAATGTTCAAGAGCACGTTCAGTGAATATAATGATACAGTTAATATTGCGCATGAGACCTTAGGAGGACGACAAAATAATCTGCGCGGTAATAGGACAACAGATGGACGACTGAGGTTGCGCGGTACTTTTATTATTATTATTATTATTATAAAATCACGTCAAAATTCGTTCCCAAGCGCTGTCGAGAACAAATATCGACCCAAACTTAGACCATGATTATATATATATATAATATATATATATATATATATATATATATATATATATATATATATATACGTTAGATTACGACATTATACCCGACGACGAATGGGCCGCTTGGCGCGATTGTGTCGAGCTGTCTCGAGTTGGCTTGTGCCACCACTCCTACGATTGGTAGCAGTCCGCCGCGGTGGCTTCTGGGAGCGATCTCGTACGCTCTCGCTCAACTCGATGTTCCCGACTGGACAGATAGCATTTTTTCTAGACGTCATTCGCGCCGCATGCCAACGCCGCGACCGCCGGCAGCTGTCGCAGCAATAGTAGCTTCGTCGTGTACGTAGTGTTGAATACTTTGGCTCACTCCTCTCAACAACAAAACGATTGACGGAACGACCATGAAATGAATACCAAGCGCTGAGCGAAGGTCAGCCCGAAGCGCCAGCAGCAACAAGCATGCTCGCTCGTGTGGCTAAAAACCGCAATTTACCGCGCGTATAGTATCACCAAACCTGGTGGATTGGTTAGCCTGAGCTGTTGGCAACAGCTAGCTGATTATATATTATATTGAGAGGTGGCCCTGATTCGGGGGCGATGTCGGCGAGTCATGCTTCTACGAGTGGACGACAAGATGACAACAAGCTTAGGTTAGGTTACAACCGATTATTGCATTGTGCTCCGACTCCAATTTCTATATTGGCCGCGCACAACGCGTCGTGATGCGCACTGCGCCAACTTCACTGATCACATATCTGTCGACAACGGGCGAGATGCCACTGGAAGTAACTATGAGCAGTAATTACAATTACTGATTAGCGCCGTCCATCGTTGTCTCGTGGAAGGGGATGTCATTGAACGTTGTTGATCTACATGCAATGGCCGTAGAAACGTACGAGTAAAGATTTTCAATTCACTCAAGACAATCGTATCTAAATGCCGATAATTAGTCCCGGCTTCCAGAAGGAGAGAGAGAGAGGGGATGATATCTGAGAAGATTTCTTCTATGGCAGAGAACAATGCTTTTTCTTGTTTCAATTCAATTGCAAATACGCCTTTATTAAGGGAATGCGATGAAATTTCCCCACAATATTCGTGGAATGTACTTGACTAACTTGCACAATCTTCATGCAATTGGCCATAAATAAACTCCAGATCATATGTTTGTCTTTTTTTACATTTGTGTCACGCGTTAAATTTTCGTTCAATTTCAACCGATACACTTCGTTTAATATGAGCTCTGTAAAGGTTGCAATCGTCTTGATCTTGATCCGGAAAACGAACAATGGGTCAACAATGACAAACGTAGGAATGAGCCTCGCAATGATGGTCCCCTATACCTAGATCTCGAATATTTGAGCTCTAAAGGAAACTCAATAATGGCACCGTCCAAAAGCAGAATATATCAGACGATGTTGCATATATATATATATATATTATATAGTGGTAGCAGTCCGCCGCGGAGGCTTCTGGGAGCGATCTCGTACGCTCTCGCTCAACTCGATGTTCCCGACTGGACAGATAGCACTTTTTCTAGACGTCATTCGCGCCGCATGCCAACGCCGCGACCGCCGGCAGCACTTAATAGCAGTGCTAATATTATATATATATATATATATATATATTCGATTCTTGTGTAAAATAGCCCACAGAAAGTAGTATTTCCAGTAATTTCTATTCTGCTGAACAAGGAACGCCGCAGAGATATTCAATTCCACTATCGTTTTGAGATTTATATTGAATATCCAGGCATTAACTCGACAAAAACAAAGGGTCATCATTGACGAAGATAAAATATGTCAGCTTCGTTGATAACACCGTATGCATAGCTGTTGTTAGTGACTACATATTTAGTAGCAATGTTGTTATTATTATTATTATTATTATTATTATTGCTGTTCTTATAATTTGATTAATCACCATCCACCATGCCATCATATACACGGCAATTTTCGTCCTGACGGACCATTGATTTCAAAACAGTACGTCGCTAGATGCCTGGCGGGCCGCTCGAAGCGGCTAGTCAACACGTGATATATGACTAGTGTGCAGTGAGCACCCTGTACAACCGTTGCTGATTGATTATTCATTCACCGTTGTCACTCACTCGCGTCGCGACGAATCATAATATTCGATGAGTGTTCTCATAGACGACTGTGATTAACAAACTAGGGAGAGGCTGACCTTTTGCAACAAGAACGATGAATTCGATGGAATAATTGGGCCTTGTTGTGTATCGAGGTCTCGTTCGCTTGCCGGTGCTCATTGACCACTGCTGTTGTCGTTGACTGGTCCTGTTTTGTCGATTGCACATGAGAACAAGCAAAATGGCCATCATCATATTGATATAACCTTACCTCGTGGCAAAGGTAACCAGTCGTAACTGGGCAACTATTGGAACGTCTGTCGCTTCATGACACAAAATAATTACGAGCCTAAATCCTGTGAGACACCTCTTCGTTCAAGACGATGACGCCCAGCTTAAAATTAAAATCGAGTCGGAACGCTCCATAGAACAAGGAGGTTTCACGAATGACGTCCGTGCAATTGGCGTTTGACACCTTGGCAAGAAACTGGTGAACAAACAACTATTTGCTTCGTGTTCCAACCAAAAAGGAAAAAAACGAGGATTGTGTAGCTTCCACACTTCTGCTGCACATCAGATTCGTAGCTACTGTCGAAGCTATGAATGATTTTTTGTCAACTGTTCACGTCAAACTATTTACCATATATAATAATAATACTATATTATAACGAGGAAAAATGGTTATTTTAGCAAAATGAATCCTTTTATCATGGCTAGATACGACGTGTCACGTAGGATACATTAGCAGCGAAGTTTACTCAAGAGACAGGTAGTGAGCGGTATCGTTGTCGAGATTTTCAATTTACTGTGTCGAACTCCATAATGTTCACCTAATTAACAATTGTGTTATAACTATGATTTAATGAAAATACAAGATTAGCTGTGAGGCTGTCACTCGGGGGTTCATCCTTCTGCTGGACGTTTCCACGTGCGCTTGTTTCGAACCCGTTTGAGTGATCATGATTTATCTGCTCAGGATGCGTTTATTTGTCAACAAACTGAACTGAGATGTTTGCCATGAAGTAACTGTCTCCTTTGGTGCCTTCAGGATCGGAGATCATGACAAATGAGGAGCAGACCAAATTTGGCCTGGCGGTCCTAGTGAACCCAAAACTTCAGAAGCTCATACTCAAGTGCAACTACACTGGCAGTGAGGACCATGGTGATGTAAGGCAACGTTTCAGTTTGCTGGGGACTACCTAATATATATATATATATATATATATATATATATATAAAATAATAATATAAAAACATATTATAGATATATATTCATATTTCTTTTGGTTAACGCCCTTTGTACTGTTTCGATATTTGGAGAAAACAGTGAACTGTTGCAAAAAACAGCAATCAAATGCGGAATGATAATTATATGCGATGAAAGAAATAAGATATAGATAGATCTTTGTTAAGTTGGGGGGAGGAGCGACCTGCGGCGTCTAGTCCAACATATATGACGACATATTTCGATGCTAAATTGCTTGCACTGTTGTCTTGAATGAATCATTAAATTTTCAGGCTACCTACGCTTGGTACAAGGATGAAGACCTTATTGAGGAAGGATCCAAATATCACATTGAGGTATATAGACCACATAACATAAACAAAACTGTTGATTTTTCTATAAACTCTCCTGTTTGGCACACGATTCACGTTTATCATTGAGCAGCTATATTACACATAGAAAATAACCGTGTTCGGGTCTTTTGGTCTAATAATTGTTTCAAATAGTAATTAATGAGAACTTGCGTGGACTTTGTCTACTCGTAGAGTCGAGAGACACATCTCTTGAGATCACAACAAGGAAAAACCGATCGTAGAATTTATTTTAAAGCTAAAATATGACCGGTCCTCCATATCCGCTCTGCGCGCTCGAACTCTACGAGAATATTTTTCATATTCAACTTTTGGTAGGCTTTGTTTTATGGCCGATACCGAGCCGCCAGGCTCGTATCTTATTACCAGTATAATGGTATCAATAGGAGAAATTTCGCAAGGCAAATCTACGCCTCCCTGAGGTGAGGATTTGGGACAGGATTCTGCTTAGCTATGGTTATTCGATATCGTATACTTATACAACAAATAACTTACCATCTTCGCCTGCTCCTGTCTCGAGAATGCCACATTGAAATTAGCCGTTTGACTGCGCAGCTTGAACGTTGACAACACGTCGAGTACTATGCAGCAAACTATAACTGCACTAAAACGTAATAATACCAATTCGTCATAGCGAGCTCACTCCGAGCATAATTCGTATTATTAATATTATTGTTATGCGTTGTTCGTTGTTCACAGACCACCGGTGCATTCTCTATACTGACAGTTGAAAACTGTAAAGTCGAGGATGCGGGAAATTATAGGTGCAAACTGAAGGACGAGGAGGCCACACTTCGGGTTAGTAATAGATACTGTACAGTGGAACAGAGATCTTATATAACTTTACCTCAGAGTGGCTTTTTTCTTGGCTTTTTAGAACGGGAGTTCCATATGCGAAACGATACGTAGCAAAAAAACACAGAATACACAGCCTGATAGGATATCTTATGCTTGGCATATGGAATCAGGCATAACAAGCTGGATGGCTGGTGACTCGTCATCAGCCAGAGATTGCTGTGTCTGGCTCTATTTACTACCCTAGCGAGTATATAATTATATAATTAAATATATATATATACTGCCCCTATACCCGAGTATATAATTAAACGGATATCAAATTAGTCGATTTAAATCAATAAGCAATCAATTGTATTTCATCATTGAAATACACGCGTACTTCGTCATGCGTTTGTTGCGAGCCACCTACTACGAATATCATCGCATTCAAATCTAGTTCTCGCTCTTGACGCCTTCTGGGAATTTCTGCGAATTGCACAGGTGCTCATGTATCCTACGTTGGAACATGTCGAACGTTCGAAGACTCAGGTGCAGGGCGAGAAGCTGAGGCTGGCTTGCAAAGCCCGCGGCTCGCCAACACCAAAGATTACGTGGCTGAAAGGTACGACAAATAGCCCCGCAGTCATCTGCATTTATTCTATTTTATTTTTTATTGCTGGCCTTCAGCTGTCCTCCCATAAGAGGAAGGCCTCGCTAACGCTCTGTAGCAGTATTTCCTTGAAGGAATATCATGTGGCACATAATGGATTGATCTGGGGGAGATAGATCTAGAAGAGAGTTACATATGTAGCGCATAGACAGGACAATCTGCAGCAAGTCCACCTGCATGAAATCGAATCCAAAAACAGTTGCGATGACAGCATCGCGTTGTTATTGCCGTAGGGCCATTCCTCTCGTTGAGTTGTCGAACGGAAGCAAGGAGACCTTATGCTAATCGCTGCGAATGCACAATGGCCGATCTTATTTCTATCTTGTTGATTTTGTCACAGATACACAGATATGCTAAAGAAGCTCAAAGATTCTCCCCGTCTGACAGTAACAGCAGGATTTGATCCCAAGCCACATGTCTCTCCTGACTGGCGCTCAGCATAGACCATCAAGGGACCATGTAAACGAACTGCTGTAATAATAAATTTGTCGGGCTGACTAAAATGACAGCCCTAAAGCTTTAACGTCCACGGAACCGTTTTCGTTCACCGACCCCTACAATGTAAATGGGCAACGGTGGGGATCGAACCCGTGCACATGTAAGCCAGCTTCGAAAGCGCAAAGCAGACCTCAACCTGATTAGGTCCTGATTGAGAGAATCTCTAAAATCAACTTTTTTCACGCCGACTCTCAGCATTGACGTTTGACAACGACTGCGACTAGCGCCATTGCAACTAATAGCAATTCATTTTTACAGACGGAGCGGAGCTCATCATGGACGAACGAATGGAAAAACAGGATATCGACGGCGTAGAGAACGCTGTACTCATCATTCAGAAGCTGCAAAACTCAGACCGGGGCGAGTACGTATTGTAGCATTTGTTCAACCAAATGAGTCGTGCGTATACTAGCAACGCCGCGACACATAGCCGGCTATGCGTTACAGATGACCTTCGGAACTGTGTCCCAGTTCAGCTGTCGCGTCGTCTGGCGGTTCGTAATCATAATAATTATGTTCAACAATTCTTCAACAAAGAAAAACTGGACTACACTAAAGGAACGCACCCATGAATAATAACGAATATTACCGTTTACGCCTTAAGAGATATGTTTGTATATATATATATATATATATCCATATATCTCACTCGTTTCTTTGTTGCTTTGTTACCAGTTACGTGTGTCAGGCTACATCGTTGAATGTCACAACCGAAGTGAAGATCACCGTCAGGGTGAAGGACAGATACGCGGCCCTTTGGCCGTTCCTCGGTACGTACGCACTGAGCAAAGAGGGACAGTGTCTCTAGCCAGCTGGTAAGGGTGGCCTAGGCTGCCCTCAGTAGCGATTCGATGCCTCTCGTCAATGCGGAGAGTCGTTTGTTCGCTGCGGTTTCTTATGCACGCTAACGTTCTATTATATATATATATATATTGAGTCAGGCTTGACTTCTCATAGGTAGCTTCGTTTCGGCCCGTTTTGCTCAAAAGTGATACTCCTAGACAAGAGTTAACACCATATAGGCGGCTAGATTCAGGGCTATTCTCGGCCAGCGAGCTAGGGATCACCCTGTGTGGATGGGCGAGACCAAGCAGACAATATTGTTCCGCCCATTTTTGCCAACTACTAATCGATTATTCAAAAGCAAGCATTATATCAACTCCCGTCGGCGTTTGCCAATAACAGTAGTGTTCTGCTCGAATAAGCCGAGAGGATAGTACTCCAGCTGTTAGGGCACACATCCTACTAAACACGTACATGTGTATTACGGCGGTGGCTTGGACGGCTGAGTCTCTGGCTGTAAAAAGCCAGAGGCCGCACGTTCGAATCCCGTTGCATGACATATAAGCGAACTTAAGCGCATTGTATGCACTTCATTTAATAAATCAATAAAACTTTAATCGTTATTATCGCCGGCGCTCACAAAGCCAATCAGCTCAAGCTAGACATCCAATGATGCGCAGCACTATTACTAAATATCACAAGCTCACAGTCGCAGCGTACACGCGCGGCCTTGTCGTCGCTGTCCAACAGGACATGATAGTTCATCCTCACACAATAGGTCGTCTCCTCCCCGATCACCGTTCCTCGAACTCACATCAGCGCAATGTCCTATGTTTACCATACCCTTGCAGGTATCTGCGCCGAGGTAGCAATCCTGTGCACGATTATCTTCATCTATGAGAGGCGGCGAACGAAGCCTGAATTCGAGGACGAGGACGATAAGAAGGAATCGTCGAGTCACAGAAAATAAATCAGCTTCGACCTTGAACACTGCGCCTCTCCCCGTCTGCTTCGGATGTCGGGAAAACATTGTCGGCCCTATCTCAACAGGCGCGGAAACAATCGAACGGGTTGGTCCGCTTGCTGGCTCATTTACTTATCCAAGCAATCAATCAACGAATCACTCGCCATCGAGCTAATAAGCGAAGCGACCAACCAAGTGACCAACGGAACCTAATGCCACTCAGCTGACAGATCAGCTGATAGATCAGTACGAACTCTATCGGCTCGGATTAGTGCGCTCCGAAACAGCAAAACTCTGCTGATTCATGATCAGGAAACATATTCATCCTCCTCTTCAATAGTGTGCGTATGGAGAGCCTCGAACGTTCAGGCCACCTCCGCTGTATGGCGCGATACCACCCACCTATTCCAGCGTCGAATTGACAACCGACTCGAACATAAATTTATGGAATCTATGGAATATCGTCCCAAAAAATGGCGAAAATGGAAAGTCGAATGAGACGTAGGTGGCAGAATGGGTGGCTGGGATATCTCTATAGTTTTCGTTCGTTATTCGATCATTGAGGTCAACTTATTGAACTCAGCGAGGAAACCGTGCGTGAAAGATGTTATCAACAATGTCATCGCTTTCTATTGTTCTACGTATGATGTTGATGATGAAGTCATTGGGTTTAGTTATCATATATAAAGGGCAGAGCTACGAATCGCCCCTGACGAAACGCTGATCGCACACTGATTATTGCCGCATCCGCTATCACCTCAATCATCCGAAAGAGCAAGCATAGCGATGAGAGCAAGTGCTAACGTATGTGTTAACGAGCAGGCTGTCGAAATTGTGTCATCGTAAAAATTAAGCCAACCGAAAAAGCCGAAAAGTCGGCTGCTGGCCACAACGCACCTTCGTGTTTGTGATGTGCCCCATTACGCCAGCGGTAAGATTAATTATAGTTGATGATATTGGCACTTGCTACGCGTTCGTTCCGTGAGGAAGCGACCAGCCAAACGGTACCTATGCGATAGAGATGAGCGGACCGAGATGTTTCTGCTCGATGACCTGCTGTCGATCAGCCGATTGTCGCCCTTACTTTGATGTCCGCTGGCGTTGCCCAATGTTTCCTCAAAGACCGAGACACCGAAGATGCCGAGGGAGGGAGAGAAAGAGAGTAGGGAACCATGCACATACAAACATCCGCCACCCCACGAACCCCTCGTGGGGTTCGAAGACGTTAAGCGCGCATGTCCACTAACTCTGCGCAGTGATCTCGAGAGAGAGAGAGAGAGATAGAAAAAATGAAACTATAATGAACGGGGTTGGATTTGGAACGCCCAGTGAGCTGCCAACAGTGGACGTTCGTCGAAAGGAAGCCCCCCGCCGTCGGCGAGATGTCGGGGCGGACCGAACAATTTCGAAGCAGGTGTCAATTAGCAGCCTGCGATGAGGAGACGAAACACGTTCATATTTCGCATTTGCCCAAATTGTTTCACGCAAGGACAGAGACAGGCACACACGTACGTAAATGGCGAAACTGACAAAAACAGAACACCAGCTGACAAACTCAACGTATATATATATATATATATACATATATGTATACGCTTTGTATGTTTTACTTAATTACATCTTAGTACATCACCATTATTAGCGTAAATATGAACATAGCCATTAGCCATATTACAAGAATGAGAGAGAGAGAGAGAGTCTACGAGCGCGCGCGAGAGAGAGAGAGATGGATGAGAAGAAACTAATTCCTGTCGTTTCATCTGATGAAAGTGAGCTTGTGAACGAGATAAAGAAAATCTAATACATTATATATATATCGATATACACGAACGACTGTTGGGAATTGACGTTGTTTTCCGCATTGTTACTAGTAGGAGTAGTAGTAGTTTCTACCATTACTACTGCTGCTGCATCAAGCGCGAACACAGGAGGCGTAGAGTAGAATTTTATAGAAGAAACTTGCTGCCGTTCCCGCCACAGTCGTCATATATATATATATATATATATATATATATATATATATATATATATATATATATATTTACTAACTAACTATATTCACGATCTAGTACTATCCATATACGTTATTAGCACGGACCTATCTCGCTACGTGGATGAGTAGTGAGCGCGCCTTGATATCCAATATAAGAAATGCTATAGCTATATACAGGTTGATACCTTTGTCTTACTGCAATGCCACGCCTGGCCTGTATTTATTTATCGCCTGTTGTTCACTACTTAACAATATCGAGTTGAAGGAACGCTTCGAACTTTATTCAGCTGCCGAACAGCAGGGGTTTTTATGCGACAACGTACTTCGATCGGTGGCTCGAGGAGCGAAAATCAACAAAGGCTCACGGTCTGCCCACTCTGTGAGCATGTAAGCGGGGGTGGGCGAGTGAGCGAGCGAGCGATGGTCTTTACGCTGCTTAGGATTTCCCCAGGGGCAATGAAGATGTCATTGATCTAATCGCATATTGATAGAAGGACGTGTTCATCGGCTGATGTCGTGTGTCCATCCGAGTTACTTAGGTCTCTTCGAAGGGAATCGACATGGCTGAAACGTTTTCTAATTGCCCAATTGTTTCTAAGTTGATCCCTGTTGTTATGATGTACGCCTTTCAACTGCGACTACTTTGGAGTCTACGGCTTTGTGGAACATTCGCAGGCGATGGTGGAACGTCGAGTTATGAACACTGGCGAATGCTTTGTTTTTGTGCGATGCTGGTCGATTGCTCGATAAGTGACCGTCATGATGGTGTTTCATTATGGTGTTTCATTGTCACCGTTAACTTCTGTCGGCTTAAACACGACGATGAGAAGGCTACAATGTTGTCAACGGGATAGGTGTGTTGCAAGAGTGTTTTGACTGATTTCACCTTGTTGCAGCATTGTGCAGCCGGACTCAGCGATTCCCACCACTGAGTAGCTATCTTAGTTAGCTACTGATGTGCGCCGTGTTACGCGCGTAAGGCATAATTACGAACAGAACAAGCAACTCGTACGCGCTGTTGCTGCTTCAGCCTATGCGTGCTTGTTGTAATCACTGATGAGGCCGTAACCTTGCAGAGAGTAACGATACTATCAATACTGGCAGCGCATACTGTAACACGCGCATTGTAGGTCGTAGGGCTTCGTAGCAGGCTGGGTTATCGTAAATCTTTACGAGTACCAATCGTTCCCAATTGAAAGGGTGACTCGAATTATACAATAGTGGTGAAATTTACGGCACTTCTATGCCTAACCTAACCTAACCTAAATATAAAGGCCGCGAGCGAGCAAACACCGAAGCGATGACGAAGATACACAAATGCCGAGCCGCATCGCCACCTGCCTCGATAGGGATGGGCCACTAGAAGGTAAGGGAAATGCTGATAGAATATGATAGAGCAGTGGGTAAAAACTTTGGAAAAACACGACGATGACCGCAAGAAGCAATACCTATGCCGTAAACCAATATCGTAGACATGGACATTCACGCATGGATATAGAGAGGCTGGCACTTGAAATAGGACAGCGTTGTTTAGTCTAGGCGTTCTCCCTGTCGTTGTTTGAAAATCATGTTAGCCAACAGGGAAGTGCATGGGATAATTTGTTTTTTTCTTCTTCTTTGTACTAATTAGCCTAATTTCGTCAAATTCCTGGTCAAATGTCAACAAATCTTGCCGCTATCGTTATTGGGTGTATACGCCCGCCGGAGAAGCGTCCTCCATTCCCTTGGTATATGCAATCGTCTCAAAGATGGCACCGTCATTTACGAGTCATTTCGAATTTGCTAAAGTTCTTCGAGTGCCATGGGCTACCTAGAGGTGAGAATAGAACGAGTTTTGCAGATGGAAAAAACTACTTCGATATGAAATAACAAGCAGTCGTTATCCTATTTAAATCGTGATGGTGTTGTTCTTTCTTGATTAAATAGATTAGATAAGATGTTTTGATGTTCACACGAAGTGTGTCTAATGTATGCCAATCGCGTAATGGTGGCACTATCATATCATAATCAAATGTTTATTCTCGGAACTGCAATATACATACATATGCTTAAGTTCTCGGTAAAAAAAAGTAAAAAAGTTGTAAAAAAAACAGGTAAAAAGGTTGATTGCACCTCGTTTGGCTATTGCCATTTGGCACAAATGTGTGACCTCAACGAAGTCGAGCAGAACGTGAAGTCAAAACAGCCAATACAATATGTGCATATATACACCACATCCACTGTGTATGTTAGTATTAGTAAATCATCGAAATAATCTATGTAGGAAAGTATTGATTTTGGAACAATTTTAGGACACGAGCAAATAGTTGTCATTAGTTAAGATGTCACTCTGTGCAAATTGCAGCGTTAATTAGTTATCGATAAGCGGATGAAGGCGAAAACTATTGGGAAATTTACGTCCATCTTTCCTCAGGTAGCGACAACGTCCTCTCCACGGGCTCAGAGTCGGTGGCGCGGTGGGTACAATTTTGGTTAGAAAATTAAATGTTTTTTGAAAGCGAAAACATTCATGCCAGACTAACCAAGCGATTCGGTTAGCTATTCAATATATGACTAGTTTCGCAGCAGTCATTAGCAGCGTCTTCATGTTTTGAAGTGTCCTTCATGCACCGGCATGGTGTTTGGTGAAAGATGTCTCCGTCTCGTCATCAGCACAATTTGTTGGGTATCTTCGTGCTCATTGATTCGGTATTCTAAAGTAAGTGCATCGTTGCTTTTGTCTGAGGGTTTTCCCCGATAGTTTTTATGGTCATGTATATTAGTAGGCAGCTGAATCACCTACCGCCTCCACTGAAGGTATCTTGCCTGTGTCGAAATGGTCCATAGACAAACGCGTTCCAATTAGTTGGTGACGAAGCGGAAAGGGTGGTAATCGGCCAGTGGCAGATCTGGAGAATACGAGAGGTAGAGCCTCATAGCCGAGCAGGCCAAGGCCGTTTTCACAGTCTGGTCCGTGTGAGGTCTCGTGTCGTCGCGGATCAAGAAGATTTAGCTTCGCCGGTCAAATCTATTTGAGATACTTCGAAGGGCTTTGTGCACACGCGGCGATCGGGCCCCGTAGAGGTCCAATGCAGCTTGTGGCCGGGGTGAAGCATTTCCCATTGCGTTACGGCAGTCCCACGGCGCACACATCGTGATGCTATTCCGAAAGTAAAGGTAGGTATATTGGTTCATTCAATGAACAACAATTTTTCCAGTGCAAACGTTCTCTGATGTAGTTTGAGTTCGTTTGCTTAAGTTCGCCTACGTACCCAGCGCCGTGAGGGGCCAACCACGTCAGGTTGGACAAAGAAGAACTATCGTAAGCCTGCCACCATAAGGTGAGATGTACCTATCGAGATGTACGTACGAACAAACAAGAGACACTACCCTGTCCTACAAAAGCATTCTCATCTTCGAGAGGCTCAAATCATGTCATTGCATGGACTCCCTCAAGGTGTACCAGTAACGCACCAAGCTTAATAGAACTACACGTCATGCATTAGTAATTTATATGGCACAATGAACATAATCGTTGAGTGTTGCTCTCGAAAAGAGGAAATACAAAAATGATGTAATAATCAACTCAAGCGGCCAAAGGAGATAATTTGTAAATTTCTAGCAACGATCCCCGGCTTTGGGAATGGATCGATATGGGAGCTTCATCGGTTAACTACAGTAGATATTGGTAATGAGCTGTCCTTTCTCACACTTGGCTGGCTTATCCCTTGATAATAGACATTTTGATACCAATTAATTAACTTGACACGAACCCATCGCTCAGCTTCTTCTCAGCGTATACTTAGACTTCAACAGATATGAGACCTGTGGGTCTTTGCATGCTCATTTCTTCTATTTCAGACATTTTGACCCGAAGATCGAACTCGTCCCGATAGCTGTGCGGTCTTTTTTTTCTAATAAATAGAATATCTTGCAGTAAATGAAGGGTTTTTTTTGTTTATGGGCAAACGGACTGTTTGTCTATTCCCCCCATCTAGCTACGATGATACTACTACTAATTAAACGATATTTTGTATCTTGTTCACTTGTTGGCGTCACCAAGCCTGATACATGTATATATATATATATATATAGTCAGTATGCTTATCAGTGAATGCCCAGGTACTTAGCAATTTTCAATCATTGCTGTAGTGCGCGGTGCTGGGCACTTGATGTGGCGTGCAATGTTCGTGTTACGGCTGTTGTAGTTGTTGAGACAACGGCGAAACTTCTGATCGTCAGCCGTTTCCTGGTTTACAGCGAACGATACAATTGATCGGGGTAGATGCCGCCGCATCTTGCACATACACTTTTTATATATAAGGCAAGCAAGTATATATATATATCCGCGGCCAAAGAGTTATGTAAACACACATTGAAAATCTCGGATATTGCAAATTGACGCGTCATACACGATAATCATCTACTTATTCATAATCTACAATTATGTAGATTATGATAAGTAGATGATTCTCGTAGTCGCAATAATGAAGACAAGCGAGGCTATTCACCTAGAAGCGGATACCAGGCTAGAACTACAGACGCACGCCACGTTGAGGTGACAATATAGAAATTCTACAATTAGGGTTCGAGATAGAAAATCTTACCTCGTGATCTAAATGACACAAGACGCTGGTGACTGACCCGTTTTGAGTATGCTGTCACGTCTGCTTCGCAGACTATCGCCTGTAGTTAAATATGTAGTATAACAGAGGTTGCCGTCCGGCTCGTCGTACGGGTAGATGGCAGGACAATCACCTCACTCAGTAGGAGTTAGATCAGATAGAAGAAGGCTTGCGACGAGATTGCAAGAAGCCTAAACCGGACTGGGCATCACATCAGCGAGGCCACCACTCTTCAGGACCATGCGGTTTGACATCCTCATCAGCGCTTATATAAATGAATGTATGTAGTAGCATTGGTTATATTTGAGTAGAACGGATTATTACGTTGATGCTTGAAAAAGAAGAAAAACACAACGCTAAAATTGGATAGATGAAATGAATGTAATCACCCAATAATTTAAACCAATAAATCTTTACCTAGAGGTGTAATGAAACTGCTGTGTCATATATTCAAAAATGTGTTAATTATCATTATTATCATTATGATAGTTAGTTACACTCAGCTCGAGTCGATGAATGCGAAAGCATCATCGACTCGAGCTGAATTTATTAATATCAGCTGAATGAATATGGAAGATCTGATCATGTCTTATCAATTAGTAAGTGAGCACAACTGTAGTTTACGTTTGACCAGTTCAATGCAGCAAATATCCGAAGTCGTTTATACCGAAGCCAATTGTCCACCGACGCGCGTAGATCAACGGAAATACATGTAGAACATTTGAACAAACAAGCGATTTTCGCCGTATGTCGCATACACGGTATAATCACGTAGCAGTAGGTGTATGAATGAGAGTTCGAAGTAACTTCTTTCATAAGATCGAAAATCGAGGCAGCTGAGCGTTCATTCCAGCACAATCCATTTATTACAACGACGAATCCTTAGCGAATTGCAGCAAGCAACGGGGCACATAAAGCATTTGGTATTTTCTTCCAAAGTGCGAACTGACACTGGTCTACGCCTGTGTCTAATGACTAAGGCTCAATACCAAAGTAGATAACACAGTGCATAGATGAGCACTCAGTGAACGTGGCTATGGTAATGGGGAAAATATACATATAATTATCACTCTGCGACCATAGTGCGAGAAAGAACCCGCTTGTCACCCTGTTCGAGCCTGACATGCGCTCGTTGTCGCAATAGGCGAACCGGGATTCTAAAGCAAACGCGATCTTTCAACGAATTTAGAAAAGTGCCTCCGAGGTGGATTTGTACTGTGTGCCGTGTCGATGACTAACATGAATCGGTGCACGATACAGTCGAACCTGCGCCATCTACGTATGCGTCTGGGTCAGTTGTGACACGATCAGTTTTTTAGTGAGGCCGATGTTTCGTGTCGGCCAGAAGCAGGTAAGCCGACCTTATCACTCTGTGAAGTTACACCTAATGCGATAATTAGTTATACCTTATGTAACCCGACAGAGACGCCCCCCCCCCATGAGGTAGCCACAGCTATGAAGACGTTTCATAATCCAACAACTATAATTAATAAGAAGCTTCCATTTTTGATATTTCTGCTGGTCAGGTAGAGCATTCAGCGAGCAAGGACGATCGCAAATACTGGCACTCTCGTGCATGAGATGGCGTTGCAATGTTCATAGTTGGCTTAGATCAACAATTAATTAGCACAACAGTTGGATAAATGCTATGCCATAACAAGGTCTGTTTGTCTGCCATTTCTTCAGCAACTGAAGGTCGCTAATCAATTGTTTTTTAACGACCAGAGAATACTTGCCTGTTCCTGTGTCATATTGGTGCAAGCCTTAGGATTTTGACACCATGAACATCGTCGCACAGATCTGGCGATATAACTCTTCATAGTTCTTGTAGAGAATAATTGGAATAGCATAATTGCTATATTGATACGGTGACACGAAATAATTACACGCAATTCATGTCGAAATGACCAGGTTCTTCACTACGGTAGTGCTTCAAGAATTTCAGCACAATTTGATATACTCTGGGTGTTCTTGAGCACTTGTATATCCTTGTTGTTCCTCTACCTTGTTTACTGTGAAGTAGGTTGCTTTCAAGCATCTGCTGGCGAGATAGATCGACCGGCTTTCGTTGGACGGGTAGATGGCCCATGGGTATTCTAACAACGCCATGATGGTGCGATCTGGTGATTGCTCGGTTATAGTAGTGTACGTTGATGACATACTCATTGCAAGTAAAAATAAAGAAATATAATAGAATACATGCGGCATTTCTAGACAAACGCGGAACTGACGGACTAAACATCAGCAGGGCCAAGAGACACATTGCCTATTAGACCGTAAGCTTTCTTGGCAACAACATTTCAACGGAAGGAGTGGGACGAGGAACATGTAAGACCCTGACATTTGCTTGGGAGAGCCATAGCTCTACAAATAGATCATTTGCCACTCCTAAATCAGGTCTGATATGAGTAGGATACCCCTTGTAGACGGATACCCCTAGACGCCCAAATCGGTGGTACTAAGGTTTTCGGGCTGACATTTAACGTCCACTAAGCAAGCATAAGGCCCCATCTGAATAGAAGCAGCATGCTGTGACTTCCCAGCCAGGGCAGCTCATGATTGGTGTAGAACTCGTGAAGAGTCTCGTGAATATATCTAATCCGAAGGGGTAGAGACATATTTTATAGAGGCAGATAATACTGTCATCAAGGACTATTAGGGGAAACGGGTGCACAAATCTTCAACCGTTAAGTTCTACATACGGTACCGTGAACGATCCCTATAACGGGCTCATACCCAAAGGAACTCGTTCAAATCGTCGCTCAGCGTTGTTCAGCAGCAACGCATATATGGATTTGCACCGAGAACCGAAAAGGCTGGTGGAGGTCTGAAAGTGTGAAGGATACGTAACGTAAGGGTGTATTGGTTTATTGTAAAAGAAACTTCAATTTTCACATCATACATATCTTATATCATACACAGATGATCACTTCAGTGGCTTATGCTTATATATAATATATACACAAGTGATCACTTCAAATCAAAGTGTAGTCTAACCAACTCTTACAAGGGAGTCTTCGTGGAGGAACTTCCGAGTCCACTCTGGTCGACGGGGCGCATCAAGTCGACGGGGAAGTTGTCGGAGCAACGTGTTGGGGAAACGGGTTCCACAACTTGCTATGGAACTGTCAGGAACACAGGATCTCAGGGGAACGCACAATCCGCGACTTCTCGAGCCTCTCTAGAGAGTCAACATCGGAACTATTGGAGTGGTACGGTCGTCCGTCCTTCGCATCGGCCACAGACGTGTGACTCAGAGAATGTGGCGATAATAAACCTTGGCCGAGAGCCCTAACTTTCCTATACAACAAATCTTATTATCTATATAAGTATCTCACTAATACATATTGTTATTTGTACGTAGGTTATGTAAGATGAAGACGTAACAAGATTAGTCATTTGTTGAACACCGAAATTGGTTCATGTGAACTTCGAGGTTGACTACCATCACGAGGCAACTCGCTCCACCCTGCGGCAATTACTTGGCACTACGAGGCCCACATCCACGAAAACCCCGGACTTCGATGTCTTGAACCACTGTCTGCGATCACTACGTGCTTAATCGAAGGCGCGAATACCTTGACTTCATGCTAAACTCGCGAAGAGTGCTTAGCATGACCCCCGTCATCGAAAACATGCTGTTTAAGTTCACACGAATTGTTTCGTTATTATTAAAGTTAAGCGTTCATGTTAAAGTGTCGGCTTAACGCTAAATAAAAAAACAGTTAAAAGCACTTCTGGGTCTACTCCGACAGACAACCTCCACCCGACTCGATTTCCACGAGCGCCGTCACAGTGGCTATTGCAAACCTGCAAACGACCAATCTAACGAATGACATCAATTTTCAGGGCTGACCCACAGCCAACATTTAACGTCCACGGTACTGCTTAACGAACTAATGACATATGCCCATGCCTCTACTGATGTACACAGGCCCACAACAAGACAAAGAGAACCAATTCAACCTTCAGACCGTGTGGGGTTCACCGGTTACGATATTATTAGATCTCGCTAATTGATAAAAAAAAAAGACACGAATAATCGAAATGAATGTAGAAATGAACAACGGAGGTATCGGACCTACTACAGCGAAGCACGGTATCACGAGTTCGAAGGACACTGCCAACACTAATCTCGTGACACCTCCACTCTCGACCCGAGACGAAAGCACTTCAACGTTGCCCCCGGGCTTGGAAAATCGAATAGCTATATATAATGAAATCATCGACCTGACAAGTTCAATCAATGACCTGACACCTTCAGCGATCTCTCTCTCTTGAGTGGATTTACACACGAGCGAATATGCCAATGTAAATTGGTGGTTTAAACAAGTGAAAGACTGATAGGTGGATCATGATAGCTATTTTGCCAAACGATGAGAACATTGTCATGGCAAGTGTTGACGAAACCATTAAAAGACACCCTTAAATCCCCCACTTCAAAGGTTATTCGAGCTGACCCATAGCCAACATTTAATGTCCACGGTACAACCGCTTTTAGCATTGCTTCGTAAGACGGACCCCTTTAAATGCAAATGTGGGCAACGGTGGGAATCGAACCCTCGCACCTACGCCCGTCTCCTCCGATTGCAAGGCGCGCACGAATGCACCATTTACCCACTTACTGCACTACTAATTAACGGACTACTAATTAACGGACCCGACTGAGATCACCGTCTTGAACCAACGAAATAACACCCACAAACTTCGAAATTTTATATATACAGACACAAACCTCTCCTTTAAAAACTTTGCCAAACCGAATAGCACTACTCCACTGCCAGTTACACCAGCTGCTCGCGTGACTTTGACTGCGAATTTCCCTGACATATTCGCCTGTGACCTCTACGGTCGATGAGCTCAACGCGCGAAATCCCTCCACCCACGTACCCGCTCTGATATATACCTCATCCGACAATCTTGTACCTATCGCATAGAAACTACATAACAGAAAAAAGTCTTGATTGTATTTTATTTATACAGTTGTGTACTGACCCGCCGGCCACCCCGAAGCTCGTGCGGGGTGGGAGGATTGGGCTTTCTCTCCTTTATTTGTATTTTATACATGATGATGTTTACCAGCAGCCACCCTACTTCGTTGGTCAGTTGGTTGAGTGATTGATTGATTGATAGGGGCCATTGGACAATCTCCAACCTCTTCTAATCAGCCTTGCGTCCATGACGGAAGACGCGACGTCGACGGTCCAGCGGTTGTAGTCTACCGAACCGAACGTTCAGCACACGAACAGGCTGTGGATTCGTGCCGGAACGAGGTCCACGACGGTGTTCCTTCAACCTCAGCGAGGATGATGACAATGCAGATGATGGCCTTGATGTTCTGAATGACGCAACACCCTCCGACAGCTGGCGGACCGGCGGCTGACGTCATCGTGCCCCTTTCCGACAACTCCCCAGTCCGACCCCCAACCTAGGAACGGCTGGGGGGGTGACAGGACGGCGGCACAACGCAGATGCACCGGAGCCTCCATGAGGTCTCCTCGTCACCATCCCGCGCCCTCGATACAACTCGCTTCGTTGCAGTGAACTCGTCTGCCTGTCGACAGAGGACACGCCAACTTTGAACAACAACGACAACAGCAGCAGCAGCAGCAACAACAACAACAACGTATCTCTCATTATGTATCGTTGCAGTTGTTGTCGTGTGGCGCGTCAACGTCGTCGTCAACAACCGGCCTCGCTCGTTCTTGTGCGCATCTCCGGCTCTAGCGATTCTGTCGCGGTGGCGGCAGCGGAACCCAATTGTACACACGATCATCCACTGACAACGCGACGGGATGATCGGACGCCGAGGTGGAGTCCACAGCCCGCTGATCGCTCGAGGCGTCCCTGGCGGCGCTAACGAAGCCTGCCACGTTCGAATCGGGTGTGATGTACGCTTTTGATTGATTTGACGGCTGCTGTCCTTTTCTTTTTTTCGTTAATTGCTCCGTTTCGCCTTGATGAGACTGATGATGTTCTTCTACATACTCATTCGTTATAGCAGTGGCAATAATAATAATAATAATAATAGTAATAGTAATAATCGTAATGATGGTAATCGTAATAATAGCACAATAATAATGATAATAATAATAATAAGCATTGATGCAATAATTGTTGATATTTCTTGTTGTCGTCGTCGGTCGTACAACAAAACCGCTCAGGCACCGCCGCCGCCGTCGATCGTCCATTGCTGTTTCCGACGTTGCTTGGTGGCCCTATCCGTTGTTGTTCTTGAATGATGTTGACACACATTGTCTATCGATTTAGACTGAAATGAATTCACCTCTCCCGAGTCCCCCCGGGGCGAGGTGGTAGTAATCGCAACTATTGCTATTCTGTTTAGTAAATAGCACAGTAATTGTGGTCGACTCTGTGCGGAGGTCGGTGTTTCTCCCAGTAGCCTTCTTTCTAGTCTTCGTTGTTGTTGTTGTTCTTGTTGTTGTTGTCGTCCTCGCTGTTGTTGCTGCTGCTGCTGCTTGTGCCGCTTCCGGTAGTAATTCTAACGGTAGCCACGCTTCACAGTAGTACTAGCAGTAACAGTAGTAGTGGTGGTTGCGGTATTCTTCTTGTTGTTGTTCTTGTTATTATTATTAATATTATGGTTGTTTTGTTGTTGTCGGTGTCTTTTTTATGCTGGTTGTTGTTATGGTGGTAGTGGTGGTGGTGGTGGTGGTGTTGGTGGATTGTAGTAGTGAGAGAACAAACGAATGTACAAAGAGGGGTCGCCCTCCACCTGGCGGAACACCTGCTTTAGTCAGCACAATGAACAGGGCCCCGTGCACACTAAAGTCAGCGTCGGGCACACGCAGGCAGTACGCTGACCGAAAGAGAATAAATTACCGCCTGCCCTACAATCATCGTCTAGTCGTCATCGTCGTCGTCAATCATCATCACACCTTTCATGCTCTCCCATCTTTCGTTCCTGTTTTGTTGCTTTTTGCCGGTGTTTATTTACGTCGCCTCGGTCGTCTGATTTGTTTTGTTATTTGAGTTCATGTCTGTCAGCCATTTCTTCATGTCGTCTGCTATCGTTTGAAGCGCGCGTTTCCGCTGTTTCTTCGTCGTCGTGTTGTTGTTGTTGTTGTTGTTGTTGTTGTTGTTGTTGTTGATGTCGCTTTTGTTATCGTCATCAGAGATGTCGTCACCCCGAGACTCGGACCCGAATGATGCTCGGCCTGTGTCGTATGTATATGTACCGTGTACTATCAATAATAAGGTTTGTGTTACATCATCGATTATTTTACCTTTTCACAATACTACTACCACTACTAGCTCATCAGTGTCCTCGTCGTCAATCGCATTTCCCCTCGTGATCAAACCCCATCAGCTGACCCCTCACGCCAACCCCATTTATCACCATCGAGTTTCATATTCTCTTCTCACTGTTCTAGGCCTTCTTCATCCATTGCAGCAGCAGCAGCAGCAACAACAGCAGCCTGCTCTCAAATCTTCCTGCCATGCTAACATTGTTCCCCTTGTTCCCCCTTCGTCAGACAGTTAATTAATTGGTAGTTCAGACTCTTGTTCCCCTGTTCATCGTCTGCTTTCCTCCTTATCCTCGTTAGGCTTCGCCTCTCGTTTTCAGCTTCGGAACGTGCGCGTTGTCATCATCATTATTTCACAATCGGCGACCTTCTACATGTGTATACTTATATATATAATATATATATATATATACTGTTGGAGGGGTTGTGATGTATGTGGAGAAGGGACAGAGAGATAAGGTGATAGGGGACTTATGGAGGGGTTTGTTTTCCGTGATCGTCGAGGGGTGTTTGTGTCTGCGGGTCCGGCTTGCGAGCGTGTTTCTCTATCGGCGTCTCGCCGCTGAAGACGGCGTTCGTTAGAGATTGTGTCTTCTGTGTACTAAAGTCTGTAGTCGTTCTCATTGTTTCGTACAGGGTCAATATTTTATTACTATTATGTGTAGTAGTGGGCAGGAGACGGGAGGGGGAGATTGGTATTGGCGCAGCTGGTCGCGTTCAACAACGCCGTCATCGCCGCAGTGCGAGATTATATATATATATATATATTTATATACTGAATGAGGAGAAGTTGGGGCGAAAATTCGGCGCCCCACGTTCGAAACGAATGGAAACGCCTCAATGTGTACTCTCATCTTATTAATTATTCTTACATAATGACGACCGCCCACTTCGTTTGTGGTCTGTGTGTACGCGCGCGTGTGTGGTGTGTGTGTGTGTGTCTTTCTTATTGTAATATTGTGATGTAGGTAGGGTAAACGTCTGCTTTTGTTGTTTTGTTATTGTTATTGTTTAAGCATCGTCAGCAGCCGCGACTTCCGCAGCGGGTGTCGAGTCTTCGCTTGCCTCCTCATCGGGCTTCAGCTTCTTGGCGGGCGAGGCGTCCTCGCTCTCACCCGAGGCGGGACGCTTATCGCAATCGCCGGCCTCCTCAATGCCGCCATTAGTCTCCTCCTTGTCGCCCTCGGCGGCTTCATCAGCCTCGTCGACTTCATCGTCTTCCTCGTCGTCGTCGGCGTCATCGGCGGCGTCCTTCTGATTGCCGTTCTCCTTGGCGGCCTCGGCCTCCTTGCTCTCCTCTGTCGATGAGGGCTCCTTATCCTTGTCGGCCTCGGTAGCCTCAGCGGCGTCTTTGGCTTCGACATCGGCGGGTTTCACCTCCTCGGCAGCCTCATCGCCAACCTTCGTGGGCTCGGTCGGAACCTCTTCGACGGGCTTCTCAGTGCTGAGGAACGGAAGGAAACGAAATAAACAAGCAGAAAAAAAAAAGCGCAGATTTAGCAGGTTATTGAGGAGATCAGCATCTGAATAGACCGACAATCGCGAACACTATAACTACGATAATTTGCGAATATTATCAATAGAGAAATGATTCAATCAACCGGCCACTGCATTGGTTACGTTTCGCTGACGTGGTTTTTGCAAAAAACGCCTTCATTGATCCGCTCTTCGCACCCCACCAAATCGCAACCCAGTGAAAATCCACTCGAAACATTGGGCGCTCTCTAACGCCTCTCTCTCTCTCTCTCCTCAAGACCAATCCGATCGATCGATCTATCAATCCATCCAGCCATCCACGACCATCAGCCGCCAATCACGGACACGACGGACACATGTACGCGCCAAGTATTGTCGCTACGCGCGTGAATCGCCCGTGTCTCGTCTCAGACGTCAACAGCAGCGATTGCACTTCTGGCGAGTGGAGTTTTGGCGAAAGCGGTTCCCCGGTGTTGTCGTCGTCGTCGTCTACATCATCAACCATCGTGTCAACACTGTCAGCCGCGGCTGCAATTGCCATAGTCCCGCCGGTACGGGCAGCGGCGGCGGCCGCAGCAGCATCAAATATTGCTCGGACAGCTTTCAAAGCAGAACCGTAGAACGGCTCTTGCTTGCTTAAGCCGTCCTTCAGTTACTGCTATATGCTTACAGATCTACACGGTGTCGGTAACCATAGCAGAAGTAACCGCGCTTCCAAATGCTGCCGCTGCTGTTGCCCGACAAGCGCTTCGGTTTCGCCGAGCCCGATCAATAATGGCGGTGGCGGCGGCGGCGGCGGCGGCAGCGTGGCCATGAGAAGAAGCTCTCCGATCTTTCTCTATGAACGGTGGTCGCTTGTGTCGTCCTTGCTGCTGCTGCTGCTGCTGCTGCTGCTGTAGTTGTTACGGAATAAAGAAATATATAAAGAAGGCGAACAGAACAGCTAAACGAGCTCGCCCGTGCTCACTCACACAACCGTTCCCCGTTGGCTCGCTGTTTGAGTGACTGCCATCCACCACCATGCTGTGGCTATGGCGCCAACGGCCGCTCTATGGCTGGCGGCCATCAGCCACCCGGCCACCATACCGAATAACCAACCACTGGGTTGGCACGTAGCAACGTTAAACCGGCAAGGTATCGCATAGAACAGCGCGGGTGGACGGACGGACGAACGAACGGATGGATGAATGAACTGCCAGAATAGCGATGGACAGACCCGCCGACACCATGCACCACCACCAGCACTACAA